>SJXQ01007810.1:2060259-2091505 GCA_006408695.1 Aepyceros melampus
CTCCGGCTCCGGGGGAGACCAGGATTTTCACCGAGGGAGGTAGCCCCTGACACACTCTGCTCCTTAGTGCCCTTAGGTATGCTTATGCGATATTTAACAAACACCTCTTCCTCTGACAGGTGCGCGCCTCGCCCCTCTCCAGAAACAGCCAGTACATACACAAACACACACACAGAGACACACACACACACACAGTCACACACACACAGAGACACTCACACACAGAGTCTCACACACACACAAGACACTCACACACAGAGACACTCACACACAGAGTCACACACACACAGAGGCTGGGGTTGATGCCTGATGCTGCCAGATCATTCCCTTGTCTCCAGTGCCCTCTCTTGCTTTTCTGTAGCTTCTTGAGAGTGAGTTGTGAGGCTATTCTTGAGATGACCGTTTGGCCCCTGCTTATTAGGGTAATGGCAGATAACTTTGTCCGCCTGCCTGTGGTACACCCTTCCTCCAGGGTGACCTGTGGGGACAGGGAAGAGACCTGGTTGGGCTTTGGATGGACAGAGGCCATGAGGCTTGAGAAGAGGGTGAAGTGACCCTGGATCCATGCCCTCTCCGGCCTTCCACCTCTGGCCCGTCGGACCTTTGCCCTCTGCTCTGATGTTTGGCTGGGCCCTGCTTCCTCCTCTTCCTCCGACTGGCTACTGCACCAGGCATCAGGCTCGAGAATTACTCAACTACCCGCCCTGTCTCACCCTCTCCAGAGCTCTCAGGTCCCTCCAGCCTCCTCCTCTGAGCCAGAATCTTCTCAAAGCCTGACTATAAAACGCTGGACATCCACTGTATAGATTTCTGAGCACATTTGCGGTCTTCTTGGGGGTTTGTTATTTTTCTCTTCCAGCAGTTAGTTGTGTCCATTTCTTTAGTGATGTTTCTTTTCTTCTTTTCCTATTAGATTTATCTAGAAAAATAGATTTTCCTATAGACTTATCTAGAAATATAGATTTTTTTTTCCTATTTATCTAGAAAAACAGATTTCTTCTTTTTCTGCTCCCCACCCCATATTTGCTGTTGACATATTTGGCAGACGATACCCACACCCATGTGCGTATGTGTTTATATAGATAGTTTAAATATCTGAAGCACAAAGTGCGGACGATGGTATAGCCTCTAGAAAGCACCTTTGGAAATGGCTTGGGGCTGCATCTTTCAGCCAAGCCTCTTCCCGCATGACAGCAGCCCCCATCTCCCATCCAGCTGCAGCACTGTGCGGCAGCAGCTATTACCCCCTCACCAGGGAAGCCTGACCTGGCCTCTCTGCAGTCCCCAGCCAAGGCTGCACAGTGTGCTTCCCACTGCAGCTGGCTTCAGGGAAGCAGAGCTCAGACTCGAAGCCAGGATCGAGTGGAAGAGGAGTGTGGGAGGTGGGGGTGGGTTCTGCTCCCTCCACCATCAGAACTCAGTTCAGGTGCTAATTAATAAGGAAAGGGGGATGGATACAGAAATGTGTGGTGTGGGCAGAGGGCTGCTGTCACTTGGCAAATCGCCCTGACCTTCAGTAGAATCAAATGCAACTTTCCCACAGATGTGTTTGCAGCTTTTGCCCTCTCAAGGGCCCTGGGGTACTTTACTGCCTCCCAACAGTAACATAGAGAGGCAGTATCCTCTTTGTAATGGGTTTTAATGTGCTGGAATGCCAGGAAAGCTGCTTCGTTGGAATTCTAGTTTGTATTAGGACATTGAGGACTTCCAGTTAGTCCAGTGGTTAGGACTCGGTGCTTCCACTGCAGGGTTTGATCCCTCATCGGGAAACAATATATTGCATGCCGTGCAGCATGGCAAAAACTGAGAAGAGTTTAAGAGTGAAAAAGAACTGGAGGACTGTATAAATTGTGGAACATTTGGCATATAGTTTTACGACTTGTGGGGTTGTTATTGGTAATGGTGTCTGTGTTTATTTGTGTATATGCGTGATACTCCATGATTAAATGAATTTATGCAGAGCTTCCCTTGTGGCTCAGCTGGTAAAGAATCTGCCTGCAGTGCGGTAGACCTGGGTTCGATCTCCGGGTTGGAAAGATCCCCTGGAGAAGGGAAAGGCTACCCACTCCCGTATTCTGGCCTGGAGAATTCCATGGGGTCTCAAAGAGTCGGATGCAGCTGAGTGACTCTCACTTTCATACTTTCACATTAGACAGTTTCTTGTGAAAGGAAGCCCCAGGTGAATAGGCGTGTCCTCTGATTTCTGTGTGACTTGGTAGCCCTCAGCTAGGTGGGTTAGTACCAACCAGGGATGTCTGAACACCAGAGAGGGAGCAGAGTTGGAATCAAGGGGCTACAGGGAGGAGCCTCTGTTTGTCATTATTCATATTAACAGTTGAGAAATGTTCTGATGGCTGGCAGGTAGAGACATAGCAGGCCAAACTCACCAATCATCTTTCTCTCAACTGAAGTTCTAATTCCATGGTGGGGTGGGTTTGTTTTATCTTTGTTTTAAAAAGCAAGGGTCAGAAACATGACTTTTGAAAGGCAGTACTCTGCAGTGCCTAAGAGAACAGCCTGGAACCAGAAGACCTAGGTTTGAATCCTGATTCTGCCGATTAGTCTCTGTGTGACCCTGCGTACCTCTGTGTTCCACTTCTGTGTTTTAAAAAATGGAGATGATAGCATTACCTTCTCAATTGTGTTCATGTGAGAATTAAATGAATTAATATATGGAAAGGGCTTAGAACAGTGCCTGGTAGAAGGCAATGTAAACGTTTAGGGCAGTATGAATGTTGTTATCATCCCCTCCCATCCAGCAGCTGTAACAATTTGTCTGGACTCCCGACACTTCTTAGGATCACCTTTCTGAACAGTGGGAGCAGTTTTCCAGCTCTGCTTGGTTGCTGAGCGATGCGGGAAGAGCCCAGGCGGGGCGGTGCCACTCCTTCCTGCTGTGGGCATCCTCAGAGCGTGTTGGTGGCCTCGAGGTCATCGGGATCCTAGCACCTGGTATTTGTACCACTTGTCCCCAGCACAGAGCACAGTCTCGTGCCTGATAAAGGCAGTCTGTTTTTACTATTAAATCTCCCAGCTCTTGGAAACGTGCGGAGGGACAGCGGGTGTGTAAATGACATCTGTCTCAGCAGGAGGTTGACACTGGGTGGGAGCTGTGTTGGCAAAATGGGATTTTAATAAGGGAAGCTTTTAGAAAACTGTCTTCCCACTGCCTTTTCCGTGAAAATTCCTCTATCTCAAGCTTATCCCTACTTCAAGGACTGTAACGGAGCTCTGGTTAATGCTGGATTTGCCAACAGGAGACGTTCAAAGTTGATATTCATTTCTAGGATTAAAGAACTCGTGTTTATTAGATAGAGAAGGAAATCTGGTGGGGACTGGGAGGGGGGCAGAGAGAGAGATTATATGAAGTCGTGTGTGTGTGTCTGGGGGTGGGGGGACAGTGGCTGTGGTGAGAATCCATTTCCAGCATTCCAAGAGGGAATGGTCAATAGCACACAACCCTCGGAACTCTCACGGACTGCCCTTTGCCTTTATTCTCAGGGAATGTCCCTTATAGGTTGTGGACCCTTTCTTCTACAGAAGGAACACAGAGTTAACCTTGCTTCTTGTTTTGGTGGATGCATTAGCCATCTTGGAATAGGAAATGGTCTGGAAAATAGGAAAAGCTAAGTCCAGCTCAACAGTGGGAGAGGGATACTTGGACATCGCTTGCACATTACTAGTGGGTCGGGTCCTCCCCGGAGGGATGTGTTCAGAGCTGTAAAGGGTTATGTGGTTGGGGTTGTAGGGTAAAGGGGGGCCCTGGAGCTCACCATCCTGACCTCCCCCTCCTGTGGGAGACCTGTATTATGGTGGGAGTGTGAAGTGTTTGCCATGGAGCCTGCTAGCATGGGAACAGGGACCTCCTGGGTGAAGCCCCTTGTCGAGCCTTGCTAGCTCTGTCTCATCACAGCATCAGTGGTTGAGCTTAACCCACCTCTCTGCACAGAGTGGACCCCCCCATGTGACAGCCACAGAGTCCCACAGACCCAGCCCCTCTCTTGGGTTCTTTGCAGAAGAGGTTACTGGGACATGGACATTGAGTCTCTCTGTAGGAGACCCAGGAGCCTGGGGCACTTGGAAAGTGTTTTATTTGTCCAGGACACCTGGTCGCACTGAAGTATGTGGCTTAAAGTATTTTCATTGATTTAGGCCCATGCTTGGCCTTGGAGATTAGGAAAAGTAAGCCCTGAAATGGACATCTCGTTGTTAGAGATAGTGGAATCCCCCACCTGCCTTCCCTCCTCTGCTTCTGGCTCTGATTGGGGTTTTTCCTTGGGGAGAGTCCTGGTGGAGGGCTGGGGGACATGAGAGGACAGAGGAAGGACCTGGACGCCTTGAGAGAGGCCATCTGAGGCCCCCAAGCTGCTGCTGTCTGTCTCTTCTCCTCCCTGCTTCCTGTATTTGCACAAGATGAAAGTGAAAGGATTAAATGTGGGTTTAATTTTTCCCCCCTATCCATCAGAGCATAAAATTTTCTGATTATGGAGTAAGAGGGGCTTGAATCCCAGGTACAGTCAAAAATGATTAATGCCACTTGTCTGCCAGCCTAATTAGACTTGGTAATGAATGTGTGTGTTCTCCGGCTGATCCTGCAGAGTTATTGGGGGGAAGTGAATTGGCATCTCCCCTCAGCTATGTGGGCTTGATCCGGGATCCTCTCTCTTCTCCCCAAGTTTACCAGTGAATTCAGCTGGTGCCAAGCCTGGCAGATAGGCCTTGCGGGACAGGGGAAAGACAGCCCCCAGCCCTGCCTGCCTGCTGAGGGGGCCCTGTAGCCACAGGAAGCTGGCTGCAGCCCCTGGAGGCAGGACCCAGGGGCTCAGAGAGTGGCTGAGACTCAGGGCAGGCCCGGCACGGCTCTAAGAATGATACACGCCAGAGGAATTCTTCACGGTCCACAGTGCCTTTTCTCTGAAAAGCCTACAGCCTTTGCCTGCTGCTTCCACATTCATCCTAGAGCAGATTTACGAGGTCAGGACGCAGGGAGGCTTCTACTGGGGTCTTGGACGGATCCTCATGCAGAGCAAACCCGACCTGCCCTGAAGGTGGCCTGCACCAGCTCAGGCTGTCACGCCATTTCCTGCCTTTGGTCCACACCTAGCATCTGGGGGACCTCTGGCCACTGCCCACGGGGGCATCCCAGCCTCTGGCTCCCCAGGGCTCTCCCGCGGGGCGCTCCCAATCCCCACCCCTCAGCCCGCAGTCTCCCTGGGGAAGGATCTGCATTCTGCTCTGGCCCTGCCTGCTGAGGGCTTTGGCGGCTGCTGAGGAAGCTGGCCTCATCGGAGGCCCTTCCTGGTTGCCGTCCTCCGATGCCGCGGTGAGTACCCTTGGTCAGGTGCTTGTGGGTGAGCAGAGCATGCAGAGGGGACATCTCTCCCCCTCGCCGGCTTCCATCAGCACCCACCCCGTGGTCCTGCCGTGCCCGTGAGGGAGGCTTCCTGCCTCTCAGAGGGCCTCGCCCCGCCGCCCCCGCTCCCCCCGGGGCCTGGTCGCTCTCCCCTGGCCGGGTCGGGAAGTGCTGCAGGCCGCTGACGCTGGCAAGGCCGGCCCTGACCCGGGAGATGGCTGTGCCTTTAGTCACTTTCGGTTTTTCTCCAAGAGTTTTGGCAGCTTCTCCATACATGTTCCGGGCCAGATCTCAGGGCCGAGAGGGGTGCTGGGCTGGCTTTCGGGGGACGAGGTGATGACGGCAGGCTCAGCCCCCTGCTAGACGTGGAGTAAAATCGGCGCCGGGGAGGACTCACAGGAGTGCTCCCCCAAGGTCAGCGCCGTCTTGACCTGGACCCCGGGGGTGATCCTGGGTGTTCTTGAAGGGCCCCGCGCCCTGCCAATGTGGGCGGAGCCTGGCCGAGTCTGGGAGCCCTCCGCTCTGGGGTGTTGGCCGCTGTGGCCGGCAGGTTCACGCAGGGCCTTTGGAGCCTGCCTGTGGCTCCTGGCGCGGAGAGCATTCTTGAGAGATGTACCCAAAGGGAAGCTGTGATGCTGGGCTCTCGTTTACCTTGTTTGGAGAGGAAGAGGGGAGAGCGCAGGTCTGTCCTGGCGCGGCAGCCCCGTGCCCAGCCTCCTGGCGGAGAGTGCTCTCTCCCGTGAGCCCCGACTGCTGTAGCGCTCCACGATGTTCTTCAGGGTTTTCCGGCTCACCCCTATTCCCCTGGCCTCATCGAGGGCATTGGCGGGGTGTGGGGGGCATGAGCAGATGTTATGTCGAGGGTTGGGAAGAGGTGGTGGTGAAAAGTTCAAGCAGTTCTGATGTGTCACTGGGGCGAGCAGGCAGGCAGGCAGCCGGGTATGTCTCTCGCCTGTGACCACAGTGAGGCTGGGTCGTGTTTGCTGTTCAGCGAAGGGCCTGCAGGCCACCTTCTGCTCCCCCTCCCTGCTTCTTGAACAAACATTTCCAGGGCGGAGCAGATCTTACTCAGACGTCTGCAGTGGCTGTCGGCTTAGGGCTGCTAAAACATGAACACTTGGCTTCTGTGTACCTTTCATAAATCAAACCACAGGTCCTCAAAAGTCAGGCCTGAAAGAAGAGTGATGTTCTTTGCCCAGTTTGTTTTTTTTTATCCTTTTATGTTTTGTTTCTCCCGGATGCCGGATCTGGGAAAGAATCGTCATATTTGCTGAAGATGCAAATTGGTATTCTGTGAGTCTACAAAGATGGAGATATTCACACAAAAGAAGAAAGTACTGGGAATGGCCAAGGAAGTATGGGAGCAGAGATCAGTCTTATCTCAGAGATGCCTCGGCCAGATCTAAAGTGTTTTCTTGCCTACTGGCTCTGCTGGGCCCAGCAGCGCCCTTGAGAGGCAGGCAGGGCTGGTTGGATCGTGGTCATCTCACACACCAGGAGACCCAGCATCCAGAGAGTCAAGGGCTTCTCTGATGACCCAGAGGGTTCGCGCCAGAACCCAACACAGCAGCATTTTGCCCTGTGAGCAATGTCCCTGAACACGCCAGTCAGTGGAGCTTCCTCATTCACCTGCCAACAAATGCTGAAATGTCCATAAAAAGAGATACAGAAACAGAGAGGGGTGAGCCAAGGGGTGGGTAAGCCCTGTCCAAGCTAGAGGATCAGTCGGGTCCTGGACAGTTGAGAGCTGGCGGCCCTTCAGCCTGTTCTCAGGCTTTGGTTTCTAAATAGATTTTCAGCATATGTAAATCATGAGGTCCTGAAACAACAGGTGAAGTCTTTCTTCAATCTCAAGATAAAAGGAAGAAGTGTGTCTGTCTCCACCCCCACCCCACTGGTGTCAGGTGTGTGTAGGGGGGTGGGCGTGGAAATGCAGGTTGAAGACTTTTCCTGGAACAGGAAAGATCCTCCTTGCTATGACCTAGGGTCAGAGTTCGTGACACAGGTCCAAAGAGAAATTAGGTTGTGTCTGAGAGGGGAAAACGATGGGAAGAAGAGTTGGATGATGGAAAATAAACTGAGATTTGTATCGTGGGCTTCCTCCCTGTCCTGGGCAATGGTGTGGCTGAGCTGGGGACAGCAAAAAGCCCCCCGCCCCCTGCCCCAACTCTGACAGTGTGTCTCCAGGTCAGGTTTGTATTTGGGTGTCATCACTTACTTTCCTTGCTGACTTGGAGGAAGCTGTTTTTTCCATCTAAGTTAAATGGAAGCTGGAGGCTTTGTGGTTTCTGTTGAAACAATTATGTCCTTTCTGCAACTGAGGAAAGTATTAAAAATCCAGAGAAAACTCAGAGATACCTTATTATTCAAATGGAACAAAAGACTCCAGCTGTAACTTGAGAGTTTTTAGAAAAAAGAGGTTGAGCATACAGTATGTAAATGTCTCTTCTAGTGATGAAAGTTTTTAAAAGCAATCTGGAAGGACCTTTTTATAAATAAGGTATATCATGGTGAGAATTCATTGCAACCCAGCACGTAGGATGGTGAAGGGTGTTCCTTCAAATTATGTTGGCCTTGGCTGGACTCTGACCAGAGGATCAGTGCTTAGAGTTGGGGCAGCAAGAGGTCATTGTGTTCCTCCTAAAATATTCCTACAGTAGAAAACCTATCCAAGTTTTCAAAAGATCAGGAGTAAGGATTCTAGAACCTTCCAAAGCCCTGTCTGGTTTCTCAGCCAGTTCTTTCCTGCTGGCTTCCCCAATGACTTAACCTGTCCACAAAACATCTCTGTGATGAGGAAGAGGGGAAGTGAGATCAGTGCCTCCTCAAGCCCAAGTGGGGCATTCAGGAGGGATTTTCCCCCATGACACATGACTCACGATTTAAAATTCCCCCAGCATGTGCGTGTCCTCCTCTCTGAGCATGAGAATGGGAATGCCACCCTTGTCTGCTGTTAGCCAGGCGGGAAAGCCTGCGTCCTTGTGAAGACCTTATCCAGTGGGGCCAGGAACCTGGGCTCCGGACCTCGCACGGTGAGCTGGTATCATCTCAGGACCTGGGCTCACCTGTGAGTCTTGTCTATGCAGAGCTGCTGGGTAAACTTGTTGTCTACTCGCTATTGTGTCTGACTCTTTTGCAACCCCATGGACTATATATAACCCACCAGGTTCCTCTGTCCATGGAATTCTCCCAGCAAGAATACTGGAGTGGGCAGCTATTCCCTTCTCCAGGGGATCTTCCCAACCCAGGGATCGAACCCAGGTCTCTTGCACCGGCAGGTGGAGCCTTCACCACTGAGCCACCAGGGAAGCTGCTGGGTAAACTAGAGGATCACACAAAAGACCATTAGCAGTCCCCCACGAGGAAGCGTTAGGGAGAAAGAACCAGTGTCCCAGCCCGCGGAAGGGGGCCTTTGGGGACATCTCTGTATTTAGATGACTTATAAACTGTGTGGTTTATGTTCCTACACCAAGTGCTGAGGGCCTCAGCAGGGAGGGGTGGTCCAGCTGGGTCCTGGCCAGAGCTCCTGTGAGGGGCCAGGTGGTCAGGGGGGCAATTTGGAAGGTCAGGTGCAGTTTAGGTTTGTTCTACCATTTTCTCCTCTAGATGGCTGGAGGACCTTGCCTCTGGGCATGATGCCACTCAGCATTCTCTGTGGCCCGGGGGAAGAACCACAGCATAAAGGGGCGGAAGCAGGTTAGAGGCTGCACGAGTGCCCACGGGACTCTCAGCTGAGCTCGTGGACGTTCCCTTTCTGGACTCAGCCCACAGAGGTGTAAATGCAGCTTCCTTGGTCCTCTGGGGTCGCTCTCCTCTGGTTGGAGGACGGCGCCCCCATCCATGTGAAGCAGGGCCCTGCCAGGCTGGTGGGTGAGTTCTGGAGCCTCTGGGCAGCCCAGAAGCAGGATCCCTCTCCCTGATCTTCCTAGGAGGTTCTGCCACCGCTAATCACCCACCTTGCCCAGGTGACAGCCTGTCTGGGGACGTCCCCCCCAGGACTCGGGGGCTTCTGCGAGTCATGTTGAGGGGACACCCTGTGAACCCCACGTTAGGGCAAGAGAACAACAGCTCTGCCTCTCCACGCGTGTGTGTGCCTACTCAGTTGCTCAGTCATGTCCGACTCTGCAGCCCCATGGACTGTAGCCCGCCAGGCCCCTCTGTCCACGGGATTCTCCAGGCAAGTATACTGGAGTGGGTTGCCGTTTCTTCCTCCAGGGGGCCTTCCCCACCCAGGGGTCAAACCCGAGTCTCTTACCTCTCCTGCGTTGGCAGACAGGTTCTTTACCACTAGCACCGCCTGGGAAGTCCTCTGCCTCTTCACGGGAGACTGTTCTCTTTCTCCCTCCGACTTCTGTCGCCTCTTCTCTGCTGGGGTATTTGCTCTCAGATAAGTGGTCTGACCCTCTTAAGGCAACACCGCTTCCTAGGGGCCCTGGCAGCTGAGAGCTCTTCCCCCACACCAGGCTGGGCCTGGGAGGATGTGAATTAGCCAGTTGTCCCTTAGGAACCTGTGCAGCTGGTAAAGCATTATTAATCTGACATCCCCAAAGAGATCCATTAACGAGTTCCTGGGCTGGGCACCCGCGTGAGGTAACTGATCACTCCTGTCGTCTGCTGAAACTTTGGAGACATTGATTTCTCAGACTCCCAGGCCTCCTGAGAAGCAAGGCCCAGGGCGGGCCCTTTCTGCAGCCTGTTTGGGGGCATGTTTATCTTATCAAGCTAAAAGCCCCAGAAATAGAAAGTTTTCCGCTGGGGGGAGGTGGAGGGGATGGGACCTGAGCTGGGAAGAAGGCATCCGTTCGGCTGGGCTGGTGCTGGCCCAGGGTCCCCAGCGCCCTGGCCTGCCTTCGGAGGAGCAGGGAGGCTGGGCTGATTGCAGCAAAGCCTGGTTCGCACAAGGCCTAGAGTCCTCCTGGGCCAGCGGCTCTCTGCTTTGTCGCTCTGTGCCCGACGCCAGGCCTGGAGTGAAGCTAGTGATCCCCCCGCACCCCAGCGGGATGACGGAGGGCCGGGTGGAGGAGGTGGCCTCTGCCTGCTTCGGAACCATCACCTCGCGACTCCAGCACCTCTTCCGCAGGCTCCCCAAGGGCCACTGGGGGTTCCTAAAGGCCCAGGCTCTCCCTGGGCTCCGCCCGAATGCCCGACTGGCTCGAGGTAGGTCCGGGTCACTCCAGCTGGGGGTGTTCGGGGGTGCGGGGGGCCAGGCTAGCGGCCTTCTCTGTGGGGAAGGCCATGAGGGAGCCCCTGGCCGCCTGGTATTTCATGCTGAGTTCAGCACCCTCTTTGTCCCTCTTGACTCCCCAGGACCAACACTCAGGTGCTGCCGACCTGCCAGGTTTAGGTGGGACTTCAGAAGCCCAGGTTGGCTGTGGGTTTTAGCAGCTTTTCCTTGACTGAGCATGAGGGCCAAGCAGTCACCCCAATCCAGTCCCTGAGTGGATGGAGTACAGACGGGCATCTTGAGTGACCCCTCTTTCCTGTTTCTGGGCATCCTGTGGCTCCCAGGGGCATCACACCTTGCCAAGCTGCTAGCTCGGCCTTCTCAGGCCCCCGGGACACTGAAATGACATAGCCAAGCCTTCTCACCTGCACGGTCAGTGGGGGTGCCTGTCGGGGGCTGGAGGCTGCCGGGCAGAACACGGCTGGACAGGAGCCCAGCCCTGCCGTGACTAGCTGCAGCCTCTTCCTGCAGCACGACCTGGGGTGAGCACAGTCCTCGCTGGGGAAGGGTAACAGGACAGAGTGGGTGAGTGGAAGATGAGGAGAGACTAGCAATCCAAAGTTTCCCGGGATCGGAGGTCATCAACTCCTTTTTTTTTTTTCAAGCAAAGGCGGCAAGGGGAAGAACAAGCTGGTGGCCAGTCCAGGACTGGGACTGGGCGCCTGCCTTCCAGTCCAGCCTTCTCCCTGCTGGAGCAGACTAGTTACTCTATCTTGCATTTCTGCAGCACTCTTCTGCTAAAGATCCAAGGGATTTGTGTTTATCTGGGTTTTTCATTTGTTTGTTTTAAATATCATTTATTCCGTCCTCTATATGGTGAGGGTGGGAAAGCGGTGATTCTATTTCACAGATGGAGGGCCCACAGAAGTCAGGCCCCTGGCTGAGGGTCAGAGCCGCGCGGTCAGGCCAGAAACCCCTCCCTGACAGGCTCTGCTCATCTTCCTGGCCTCTCTTTGCTGGCTGGCTCTTTGGTACCCATAAGCTTTCCCCTTTGTCTCCATGCTGTTCTCTCACACACTGAGACCCAGGTAGGCATCTGGGTGGGTGATAACACCGAGCCTTAGGGACAGAACTAACTGGAAAGATCATCTCTGAGCTCAGTTTGTGAAAGCGTTTAGAACATCGTATGATCTTAACTCTGGAAAATCTGATTTTCCTGATTACAGTTTAACGCTTGAAAAGTGAGAATTTTGATTCCCTAGATCTTAATCCCTATTTGGAGACAAATACTGTTCAGCCAGCCTAAATAACCTAGCCTCATCAATAGCCAAACACACACTGTGACCCTCAAAGAGAGGATGGCTGAAGACCGAGCTCCTCAATTTAAATATTCAGTCGTGTCTTCTCATCCACCCTCCTCCCTCCACCTGCCCTTAAGAATTATTCAACAGGGCATTTCCTTGCTCCTTGTCTCTTTGGCCCAGAGAGTTATAGATTTAATGGAATCGATCAGGCCCGGAGTGGCAAGCGCTGGGTCAGGGCAGATACAGCCCGCAGCTAGGGCTCGTTCGACCTGTGTCAGCATTCGGTTAGACTGACTGGAAGAGGAGGGGCAGGCAGGCTGCGCAGAGACAGCGGGGCGGCAGGCTGTGGACGGCGGGCTGCCTCTCCGTGAGCGACCTGTAACGCAGCATTTAAGGGAAGGGGCTTGGAGCCAGGCCAGCTTTGTTTTAACCTCATTGAAGTAGTTGATTTATAATGTGTTTAATTTCTGCTGTACAGCAAAGGGACTTAATTATACACACACACACATATATATACATGTTATTTTCTGTGACAGTTTATCACAGGAGAGTGAGTACAGTTCCCTGTGCTATACAATAGGACCTGTTATTTATCCATCCTGTGCTTGACAGTGTGCCTGCTTACCCCAAACTCTCATCCGTCCTTCCCTCCCACACTGTTCCTCCCCCTTGGGAACAAGTCTGCTCTCTGTATTTGTCTGTTTCTGTTTCATAGGTATATTAGTTTGTGTCATGTTTTAGATTCCACATATAAATGATATCATATGGTATCTGTCTTTTTCTGACTTACTTTGATTAGTACAATAAGATAATCTCTAGATCTATTCGTGAGGCAGGCCCAGTTGAGTCTGGACCTTGGAGGCCCAGGGGGAGGGCCTTCCTTGTACGGATTAACCTCTCTGAGCCTCAGTTTTCCCCAGCATTAAATGGCGCCAAGAACCCCCACCTCTGGCTGGTGTTACACGGGTGAAACATGACCTCAGCAGAGACCAGCTGACATGATGCTGGTCACACAGCAGACCCCTCACCGGCAGCTGCTCCCAGAAAGACTTTTAGCAGTGACTCACCCTGGGTCATCAGTACCAGCCTCCAGCACACTGTCTGCCCTTCCATCCTACCTGGGCCAAGGTGGGCCGCTCACATCTCCGTGAAAGAGATAGGGTTTGAAGATTTGCCCAGGCAGAAGTAGAGGAGGGCCATGAAACTCTTAAACACCTTTTCTGGAAAAATTCCGATCATTGAATCCATCACCCACTTAATTAACAGACAGGGCTGGATTAGCCCACCGGGCATCCTTAGAAGCGGAGCAAGCGTGTTGCCGAGAAGCAAGTCATAGATCATTATACAAGGCTGCTCGGGGGTCAGCGGGACGCAGGCCCAGCTCTCTCGGTGGTCCTGGCTGCAGGGATGCAGCTATAAAGAAGGCATTGTGTGTCTCCTGCAGAAAGGGCCTCAGACGTAATCTATTTACTTTTCTCCTCCTGCAAAAGTCTCCTTCACCCAGTTGGTTGCTGTTTGGTTGGTGAGTGGCACTCTGAAATCAGGTGACATCAGAGCAGGTGTGGAAATGCCACTTGGCTGTGGCAGGCTGGCTGTCCCGTGAGGGCGAACCTCTCTGCTCCTGGCCTCCTGTGACCTCCCGGCGCTCGGATCAGGCATGCCTGTGTGCAGACACCTGCGCGTGCTTTCACACCTGCACACCTGTCGAAGCTTCACCCACGGCCCTGCGGCCGGCTGAGGCCGAGGCATGGCTTCTCGCAAAGCTCTTTGGCTGTCCTTTATCTCTGGGGTCTGTGGAACCCTACCAAAAATATACTCAAGCTTAGCAAGAGATGAGGGGGCCTTTTGCCCCTTCTCAGAGGTGGTATCTGCTTTAAAAACAAAAGCAAAAAACCAAAAAAACCTCTCAAACTCCTCCCTGTTACCTCTGCCCCTGGCTGCTGGGCCCAGGCCCTCTCTCTCCCAGCTGCCCAGACTCCTCCTCGTGTCCCAGGGATGGGGCGGGGGCCCCTGAGCCCTGGAGGTGGGACCCCACCTGCTTTGTCTCTCCCACACCCACAGTGGAGTGACACATGCCTGGAGGAAGCAGAGGCCCCGCTGAGCTGCCCAGAGCTGAGACGGTATCAGCAGCTCCACACTGGCTTTAGTTTCCGTGGGCTTCTTGCCGTTTCTTAAATCACCTTAAACCCCACAGAGGTATTTTTATGAAAAATTTCATTGCAGTACAGTTGGTTTACAGTGTTGTGTTAGTTTCTGCTGTAAAGCACAGTGAGCAGTTATACGTGTTTCCACGCCACTCTTTTTAAAACTCTTTTCCCATATAGGTCATTACAGAGTATTGAGGAGAGTTCTCTGTACTCATCAGTAGGTCCTTATTAATTATGTCTTTTTTAAAACATTTTACTTATTTATTTATCTGGCTCCACTGAGTCTTAGGTGCAGCAGGAGGGATCTAGCTTCTCCCCCAGGGATCAAACCCAGGGCGCCCTGCACTGGGAGCGTGGAACCTTAGCCACTGGACCACCAGGGAAGTCCCATTTCTCTCTTATGTATGATAGTCTGTACACGTCAATCCCAGTCTCCCGATTTATCCCTCTTGCCCCACCCCTGGCTCCCTCCTTGGTTTGTTTTCTACATCTGCGACTCTCTGTTTTGTAATAGGTTCATTTGTACCATTTTTTAAAATTCTACCTATAAGTGATATCATGTGATATTTGTCTGTTTCTGTCTGACTTGTTTCATTCAGCATGACAATCTCTGGATCCATCCATGTTGCTATAAATTGCATTATTTTGTTCTTTCCTATTGCTGTCTACAATGTTTCTTAAGAAAAAAGTTTTAAGTGCTTTGGAAATAAGATTTATCTTTTCAAAAGATAAAGATTTATCTTTCCTGTTTCTTATCAAAACAGGATTAATACCTGTATTAAAAATATATGTGGATATATTCAAAGTTATATATACACTCCTTTTATATCCTTATATGTGTGTGTGTGTGTGTGTGTGTGTGTATATATATATATATACTTTTCCTTTTACACAAGTTTTTGGATAAAACCAGCTGTCCTTTGGAACAATACTTGACCTTGGTAGGCCCCCAGTAAATACTTGCATGCACAAGCAGAAAACTGACCATGATTAGGTAGGTGTAGGAAGACAGCAGACATACTTGTCAGAAAAAGGGTTAAACTCTATCTCTCGGAGTATGTGCCTCCCGATGGGCGCGTGTACTTTAATTGTCACGGATCAGAAATTGTGTCCAAAAAAAAATATATTGTGCCGTGTCTTTGCGCGTCTCTGCATGGCCACACCCCAAATTCAACTTGGACGTTTTTGGATGTGGTGTCAGACGGTCCAGATGACAAGCCGCCTACAGACTTGTGAGAAACGAGGTTCATTTATTTGGCTTTCCCACCTCATGTCATTTACTTGTACATTTTACCAAAGTCTGTGGCCTCCTGCAGTGATTGGCTGAAGGGGCATTTTCAGAGGTGCTCTGTGGCGTTGCACTGAGGGCCTGCAAGCTCACCCGCCTCTGTCTTCATCCGCATTTCCTCCTGATTATCCTTTTCGTGCGTAAGACCCCAGTACCACAGCATTAAAAGTCCAATAAAACAGGGCACATCTCTTTAAAATGCTTGAAGCATCACTGGCAAACACAATGCATATAAAATATAATACCAAAAATTTCAGTCAACCGAAAGATTGATTAAAATTAAAAATAGTTTTGCTGTTGTAAAAAGACTGAATCAGTTTAAAGGTGGAGTTAATTTTAGATAACTGTGTGATCATTATACTTATGACAGAATGTAAATATTGTAAACATTGGAAGTATAAATAATGTGATACAGTGAAAACCAGGGGGTGGGGACAGAGTCGACAGGAGGGAGAGTTCTAGCATAGTCCTGGCAGGGAGTGAGTTAACGTGATCTAAACACGAAGTGTGAATTGTTAAAAGTGGATTCAACCTTGTTTATAATTTTGAACAGATATACACTTCCACACAGGGCTTCCCAGGTGTCACTAGTGGTGACGTAGCCGCCCGCCAATGCAAGACATGCAGGATCAATCCGTGGGTTGGGAAGCTCCCCTGTCTGCGTGCTCCAGTGTTCTTGCCTGGAGGATCCCACAGACAGTGGAGCCTGGAGGGCTGCAGTCCACGGGGTGGCAAAGAGTCAGACACACAAGTGCACACATCCGCAGAAGGCAGTTTGGAGGGAATGCTTCAGGGTGCAGTACCCCCAAAGAGCTAAGTGACGTGGAACAGACCACACGGGCAGGTGCCCTGGGCTCAGGCCCCAGCCCCTGCCTCACTGGCCGGGGCGGGTACTGCCTGACCCTCCTTGCTCCCGCACCTTCCATCTGAACTTGCAGTGAACCCTCCTGCCCCCAGCCCTTCCATGGGCCCCTCCCAGAACACCCCCACCCAACACACTTGTCCTGGTCTGACCACGGCGCTTGCCATTTGTTGGTGCTTTCAGCCTAGGGATGTGTGCTTGTGTTGGAGACAGATGAATAATAGGCCTGCCCAAGAGGCACACCCACCCACACCCACCCACGTGGGACGCGATCGTGCCTCTGCAGGCCGGCCTGGGTGCCAAGTTGGGGAAGAGGGTGCAGAGGACATGCTGGGCCTGCCTGGAACTGTGACCACCAAGAAGCCAGGCTCAGGGAATGAGCGTGACCACCAAGAAGCCAGGCTCAGGGAATGAGCGACTGCCCTGTTAGACCCAGGGACCAAGGCCTGGGGGGAAGAATTGTAAATATCTGCTTTGGCTCCTGAGCAGCAACTCAGCAGAACGTTTCGCCATTCCCTTCAGTCCAGAAGGGTGGCTTGAGAGCGCACCCGTCAGCCCTCCAGCCCTGCCGCACGTGCCCTCGATGTGCCACTTGGCAGAAGGGGTTGGCTCAGGGTCTTGAGGTGGCATCGCGCCCAGGCTCCTCGCATCACCCCCGCGCCTTCACTCCCTTGACCTGCCTGACCCGGGGCCCTGCTTTCCATGAAGACCGCTCATCCCAACTCCCATTTTACGAGGGGACTCCACATCCGATCCAGACTTGAACATGTTTAGGAGTATTCCCTCATGGCTCTTTGGCAACATCCCAGTGCAGCCAACCGCCTGCGTCTCCTGTCCGTGGGAGGGCTGGCATCTCTGACCCAGGACACAGGCCTGACTTCCAGGCCGAACCTACCATGACACCGCCCTCCCTTTTGGCTTCCTGGCTTGCATTCCAGCATAGTCTGTAGGGTGGTGTTGTGTGTGTGTGTGTGTGTGTGTGTGTGGCTGGCTGCAGCTGTGTGTCTCCAGGCCCTCCAGGCTGGGGTCGGGGGTGCTGGGTCCCTCAGCAGTAGCCTGCCCTCTGAAACAAGGAACTGCACTATATGGCCTTGAGGGGGCTGGGGTTCTGGTTTCTTCCTGGAAACGTGAAGATGCAGACGTCCTGAGCTGGAGGCCTGACCCCAGGAGTGGGGAGTTTCTATTCTCTTGCTGCCAGCCTCATGAGACGCTCAACCAGGAGTATGAAAACTGTAGAGAGTGTGGTGATTCTGGCAGTGGCCCCCAGCCTCCGAGGCTGACAGACCCATCCGCCTCTCTCCCTCCCCTCTGCAGCACTACCCATCCTCTCGTGACTCTGCCTCACTCCCTGAGCCACCAGAAGCGGTGCTGGAGGGAGGTGGGGCCTGTAGGAGGAACTTAAGGGACAGGAAAGTTGCATGATTTCTCTTACTTAGTACACTGGAAGAGGACCCCAAACTGAGAGGTTTGAGGGCTGGCAACCTGCCTGCCAGTGCAGGAGACATAGATGTGGGTTCGATCCCTGGGTCAGGAAGATCCCCTGGAGGAGGGCATGGCAACCCACTCCAGTTTGCTTGTCTGGGAAATCCCAGGGACAGAGGAGCCTGATGGACTACAGTCAGACACGACTGAAGCAACTTAGCTCGCAGGTAAGCACGCGCACCCGTCATGCGCTGAGTCAGCAGGAGTCCTGGTTCCCAGGCTCAGGAGGCCCTCTGCTGCAAGTGACAGCTGCTGTCTGTTGGGCATCTGCTGTGTGCAGGCACTGTGGGGTGCTTTGAGTGAGTGAAGTTGCCCTGCCGTGTCTGACTCTTCGGCGACCCCATGGGCTGTAGCCTAGCCAGGTTCTGTGGGATTTTCCAGGCATTGCCATTTCCTTCTCCAGGAGATCTTCCCGACCCACAGATTGAACCCAGGTCTCCTGCATTGTAGGCAGATGCTTTACCATCTGAGCCCCAGGAAAGATCCATGGGGTGCTTTACACACTCTAGTTTTGGCAACAAAGCTGCTGGTAAGGAGGATATCGTTACTTCCAGTGTGCAGATGAGGCAACTGTGGCATCTCTAACCAATTAGAAGCAGAGCTTGTGCTCAGACCCTGATCTGTATGGCTCTGGAGGCCAGATTTTGTGCACTTCAAAACTGATTGAGTGTTTTGCTTTTCTCACCCTTTCCCAAGGACCTCTACCGTGCACATTAAACAGTGTCCTTTAAGGGGCCACGTGGCTTGCCTGAGAATGTCTGACTTACAGCTGCCGAGCAGGTGCACTTCGGTGCTCCGGGCATGTCCATTGCTGGCCGCTCTTCTGCCATCCTCGTCTTTGCATGCGATGCAGCAGTTGGCTCTGCTTGGGTGTCACAGGAAGCGGAGCTGCAGAGCCTGGGACTCTGAGCGGGGAGGGCGGAGAGTCCACTGCTTATGGGGCTTGACCTTGACTGGGGAACTGGCCTCTCTGGTACTCCGCAAGGAGCTCAGTGCCAGGATTTCTGGCTGTTGCCCCAGTGGCTCCTAATCTCCTAGGGATGAAGGGACTGTGGATGCAGAAGCAGGCCAGAGCAGGTTCTTCCAGGCCAAGTGGCCTGGCTAGGCTGGGCCTCAAGGCGTGAACTGGCACTTCCCAGGACAAGGCAGAGGCCTTGGAGAGGGGCATTCTTGCTGTTACCTCCCAGGGCAGAGGAAGAAGCACCCCTCACCCACATCACTGGGCCCAATGTTCTCTTCTGCCTGTGGGTCACCCTAACCCCCATCCGTGATGAAGCCGATCCCTGGCACCAAGTAGTGCGGAGTAGGGAGGACTAAGAGCAAGTGGAGGGGACAGTTTACCAGAAAGTAGGGCTCCTGAAAAGCAGCAAGGTGTGATGGATTTCCACCCCCAGTTCTGCCACTCACTAGCCACAAGGGTCTCGAGAAGTCTCTCAACCTCTCCAAGCCTCAGTTTCCTCATTTCTAAAATAGGAATGTGTGTGTTAGTTACTTAGTCGTGTCCAACTCTTTGCAACCCCATAGACTGTAGCCCACCAGGCCCCCCTGTCCATGGGATTCTCCAGGCAAGAACACTGGAGTGGTTGCCATTTCCTTCTCCAAAAGAACTATAGAAAGAAAGAAAGGGAAGTCGTTCAGTTATGTCCAGCTCTTTGCGACCTGTGGACTGTAGCCTACCAGTCTCCTCCAGCCATGGGATTCTCCAGGCGAGAGCACTGGAGTGGTTGCCATTCCCTTCTCCACTAAAACAGGAGTAGAACAGCGGGACTGGAAACTCCCGTCGGTGTGGAAAGCCACACGCAGATGCTTGCAGCAGCTTTACCCATGCCTGCAGCACTTGGAGGCAACCAAGTTGTCCTTCATAGGGGAATGCCTAAAGAAACTGCGGTCCATCCAGACGGCGGATTAACATTCAGAACTTAGATGAAAAGACATGGAGGTACTTAGGTGCATATTGCTCTGTGAAAGAAGCCGGTCTGCAAAGGCTGTGGAGAGTGTGGGGCATTCTGGAAAAGACAAGACGCGGAGGCAGTAAAAACAAATCAGTGGTTACCGAGGATTAGTGAGGAGGAAGGAGTGGGTAGGCAGAGCCCAGGGACACTTCGGGCGGTGAGACGCTGCCGCGGTGGGCGCATGTCGTGCTCCATCTGTGCAAACCCGCGCGATGCGCAGCTCCGCGAGCAGACCCTGGCGTGAATGGTGAGCGTGGCCGCTCAGCAGGGCTCGTCAGCTGCAACCCGGGCGCCACTCGGACGGGGGTGTCCGTGAGGGCATGTGTGCGGGCAGCGGGGGCGCGGGAACTCGCTATATACTTCCGCTCACTTTTGCTGTGAACCTAAAACTGCTCTCAAGAATAAAGTCTGATAGGGGTAGAAACATATCACGCGTGCTTAGTATTGATAATGTGACGCATGTGTGTGAAGCGTCTGGCGCACTGGAGGTGGTGAATAATGGTACCTGCTGTCATCACAGTGTGGGTCCAGGAATTTTCTTTGTTCATTTTTTGGTGGTGTTTTTTCCATTAGTAAAGAATATAGATTCAATTTAAAAAATTCAAAAGCAAAATTTAGGAACTATAAAGAGGAAAAACACTTGAAATCTCATTACTCAGAGCAAACATACCACCTCCAGATTTCTCTCTGTGCATAGTGTGTATGTTTTTATGTAACCAGGACCACAAAATGGTACCTTTTTTCTCTTTCAGTGGTATACTTGTGGACTCTTTCCAAACTGATCAATATGAATCTACGTCATCTTAGGTAACGGCTAGGTAGCATTTCATTTTAGAATGTAACTGTGACTGCCCCCGTGTAGATGGATATGGGGTATTTCTAGTATTTTTTTTGCCATGAACAGCTGTCTGATGAACCTTTTTGTGGAGACATGTTTAGAGACAGATAAATACATATTCCTGCAGAAAACGGGTACCACCAAGAAAGCAAGAACCTTCTCATGTACCCACATCTTCTTTAATACTAAAAGTTATCAACCTTGGTTAGCAACTTTCTCTTCTGAAACTAAAGCAAGATCTTAGAAGTTCAAATATTGGAGGGGCTGGGTAGGAATGCAGGGAGGGGAGACAGCCCAGGCAGGCAGAGGTGCCTCCCCGAGGTGGGGAGGGTTGCCCATCTCCAGGCTCCCTGCGCAGCTGGTGCCTCACCTGTGCAGGGGGTTGAGGCTGGGGGCCTTCCCTGCTCAGCCTGGGGAGGGGGCGCAGTGGGCGTCTGAGGGACTTCCCAGGTGGCTCTGTGGTAAAGAACCTGCCTGCCAATGCCGGAGGTGGAGTTCAGTCCCTGGGTCAGGAAGATCCCCTGGAGGAGGGCTTGGCAACCCACTCCAGTATTCTTGCCTGGAAAATCCATGGACAGAGGAGCCTGGCGGGTCATGAAGAGTCACGTGAGGATGCGTCCAGGCCTTTGTGTCAGGATGCGATGGGTCTAGGGGGAGGTCAGTGACACTGATGCCAGGAACACATACGGGCTTCTGGGATGTGGACACCAGGGGCTGTGACCGCTGGGGAGGCTGACTTGGGTTTTAGCCGCTTAATAAAAATAGTTAATATTTATCGATCTCTTAGTTTGCATCAGGTGTCATGATTTACCTCATGTAATGCTCTTAGCAGCACTGTAAAGCAGGTACTTGCTCTAATCCACCCACTTTCCATTTCCCCATAGCACAGGACCGGTCCCAAGGAGAATAGGGGGAAATGGTTAGTTTGTTCCGAGGCTGACCTTGTCCAGGAAGGCCTGGGGTACCCAGAGGACAGACACGGAGCTCCTGGACTCAGAGGCTGCTGCGCTTCCCTGTGGGCCTCGGAAGTGGCTCTGGTCACGCGGTGAGAAGCTGCTCTTCGCTGACCTGGGAGTGACCACCAGGAGGCCTGTGGGCACGCTGTAACCAGGCTCTGAGTCCTGGGAGCCTGCCCGCCCTCACCCCACATCCCGGCTCCGGCCAGGGGAGGGAGAGTGAAACAGACCAGCTCCTTGCTGTCTCGAGATCTTGCTTACAAGCCTGGGGTGAAAGGGCCTGATGGGTTCCTTATCTACAGAATGCATCTGGTTGAGAAAAATTAGCCTCTTTGTAGGCCTGTGTGCCTGTGTGTGTGTGTGCACATTTGGCAACTGGGGTCAGGCAAGAACTAACTTTGGCAGCCCTGGGGACTAAAGGGAGGTTTGTAGGTTTTGCATCTTGGAAAATAATCTCCAAAATGTTCCAGGCAGAGTTCACCTCCTCCGGGCTAAAGTGGAAGAAAGATGCATCTTGGGACTCGCTTGCCGTGGCCTCTGGATCTGACCCACTCGCTGGGGACGGTGCCTTTGGTGTGACCTTCAGGGACCCAGACGGCCAGGAGCGGGACTGGTGGAGGTGGCGGAGGTCCCAGCCTTGGCTCAGCTCTCCACCTCCTCCTTCCTCTGCCAGGCTGCGCTGACCCCTGGGGTCTGTGAGGTACCCCCTCTGTTTGAGACTGAGGGCTCTGGGTTCTTAATTCTGCCCAGGGTTTGTGTTATGGGTTGAATTATATCCCCCACCCCTACAAACAGGCTGAAATTCTCATCCCGGTGCGCCAGAATGTGAACTTGTTTGGAAACAAGGTAGTAGCAAGTGTGATTAGTCAGGAAGAGGTCTGCCTCAGAGGGTAAAGAATCTGCCTGTGGGAGACCTGGGTTCGACCCTGGGTCAGGAAGACCTCCGGGAGGAGGGCATGGCAACCCAGTCCAGTATTGTTGCCTGGAGAATCCCCATGGACAGAGGAGCCTGGTGGGCTACAGTCCACAGGATTGCAGAATCAGACACGACTGAGCGACTAAGCACAGCACAGGAAGAGGCTGTGCTCCAGTAGGAGAGTCCCCTAACCCAATACGACTGGCCTCATGTGCAGGTGAGCAGGTGCAGACACAGCCCATGGGGACAGCAGGCCCTTGGGACCCGTCCTGTGCTATGGGGAAACGGAAGGAGGCTGGACTCAGAGATGGAGGCAGAGAGTGCAGTCCTGCAGCTATAGGCCGAGGAACACCAGAGATCTTGCCAGCACACTCCCAGAAGCCAACAAGAGGCAAGGAAGGGTCCTCCTACAGTCTTCAGGAGGAGCGTGACCCTCCTGACAACTTGATTTCAGACTGCTAGCCCCCAGAACTAAGAATAAATTTCAGTTCTAAGCCGCCTGGTGGGTGGTGCTTTGTCAGAGCATCAAGGGATGCAGTGCGGCCTGGGTGTGAGGGTGCCCCAGGAGCCCTTCCCCATCCGGACACATGGGCCCCTCCTTGGAGAAGGGCCCGTCTGGGGGTGCACTGCCGTCTTTCCTTCTGTCTCGGGGGAAAGGTGGCCCGTGAGGGCCGAAGCGCTGGGCCCCAGTGGAACACGGCCCTGCCTTTGCCGCCTTGTGACTGTCCGTACTCAGAGCCCCGGGGCCTGCCGGCTGCTGGCTGTGCTGGTGGGGTCCGCTTCTGGTGTGCAGAAGGGCCTGAGGACTCTGACTTCATCTCTGCTGGCTCAAAAGCCCTGGGCTTAGGGTTCTCAGGGGCCAGGAAATATCAAGACGTGCTTTGGTGGTTTTGCTCCGGTCTGTGATTCCACAGTCTGATGGGACAGACTCACTGGTGCTCAAGTGTGCTTTTTATAAAATCCTGAACCACTCCTCCTGGCTCTTCTGTTCCCTGGCTCTGTCCAGCTCAGCATCAGACCCATAAGAAAAAATAAGTAAATCTCCGTGTGGTTTTGGTGCTCTTTTCAGAGCGCGTGCGTGTGTGTGTCAGTGAGAGACAGACAGGCATGGAGAGATTGTGGTGCGCAAGTGGACTCAGAGCCTGAGTTGGCAGGACACAGCTGAGAGAAGAGACTGCAGGGCAGCGTCCTCTGTCCAGATGCTCTTGCCTTTGGGAGCCAGGGGCAGCCCTCCCTCGGGGCAGAGCTGGCGGGCTCCCACCGACTGGCAGCCCCGGAGCATCCTTCACGCTCTGAGCCTGCCGGGAGCCGCACAGATGTGTCCCGGGAGCGGAGCCCGGGGCAAGGCTTCTCGGGGCTCCCTTATTGAAGCCCTGGCGTTTTGGGGCAATGCAGGCAGCGAAGACTCAGCCTGCACACCCTCCCCGCTGCCTTCCACCCTGCTGGGGGTGAGGTCGTCCCCACACTGGGCAGGAATCCTCTGGGGTCCCAGGAATGCATGGGGGCGCTGGGAGGGGTATGGTGCGTGGCTCCGAGTGGGCCCCATGCAGCCCCCGTGCAGGCGAGACCACTTCCCTGGAGGAGGGCCAGGAAGGCTTGGGTGGGCTCTGAAGGAAGAGGCATCATGGTGGGCACGGGGGAGGTGAGCAGCAGGGCTCCTGAGCGCCATCCTGGAGGGTGCTTGGGACTTCAGAGCGTGGAGTCAGAAGGCAGCAGAGTTCTGGAATCCCCAGGTGCTATACTGTGGCATCAACGGCAGAAACTGGAGGGTGGTCCCTGCGCTCATCTTTGGGGATGGAAGGGAAAATGGTGGCTTGAAGAGAGTGGTGGTCTCACTCCGAACCCCGCCCCGGCCCCCGCCGAGAGCCTGGGGAGAAGAGGAGACCCCCCTCCACCACCAGCCCCTGCAGAGCACTTCAGCAGCTTTAAGAAGACGATCCAAGGACTCCCCTGGCGGCCCAGCAGTTAGGAGTCCTTGCAGTGCAGGGGACATGGGTTCAATTCCTGGCTGGGGGATGAGGATCTCGCATCCCTGGGATTGTGCCACAGCTATGAAGCTGGCACACCGTACCTAGAGAGTCTCCATCCCTCAAAACATCCATAGGACGCGAGGAAGACCCTGAGTGCTGCACAGAAGGCCCGACACAACCACACAAGCCATTAATGAGTTTTTTTTAAAAGAAGGCAGTCCCAGTGTGCTGGGGTTCTGGAGCTTGTTGAAAGGAAGGAGGCCGAACCCTCATCAATCAGAAGCTTTCCTCATCCCCAGGTTACCCAGACAGGCCCAGGCTGCCATGCCCCCCCCACACACACCCACATCACCATCAGGCAGCCTTCTCATGGACACTGTGGCTGCCTCCTCAGCCGGGCCTTCCAGCTGAGCTGCGGCACCTGCAGGACAGGTGGTCCCAGCAGGCCCAGCGGATTCTGTGGGAGCCAGCCTCAGATCGGGGCACTGCTCGTCCTGGGGAACCAGCCTCAGATTGGGGCGCTGCCCGTCTCGGGGAGCCAGCCTCAGATCGGGGCACTGCTCGTCCTGGGGAACCAGCCTCAGATTGGGGCGCTGCCCGTCTCGGGCAGCCAGCCTCAGATCGGGGCGCTGCCTGTCTCGGGGAGCCAGCCTCAGATCGGGGTGCTTCCCGTCTCAGGGAGCCAGCCTCAGATTGGGGCGCTGCCTGTCTGGGGGATCCAGCCTCAGATCGGGGCGCTGCTCGTTGGCGTGTGCTCCCTTCTCTCGCAGCTGTCCTGTTTCTCTCCCATCCTCCATACACCCCCTCCCCTCACTGGTCCCAGCCTCTCTGCCTCCTGCCCTCTTCAGCTTCACCTTCCTTCTGCCCTGGAGGTTCCAGAGAGGCAGCTGTGGCTCAGCCAGTGAGCTGTGTGTTGTTGGGCACCTCACTTTACCTCTCTGAGCCTCACCTTCCCTATCTTGAAGGTATTCCCCTACGCCCTTCTTAACTCTGGCGTTGTCTTACTTCCATAGACGTGAACATTGTTTAGGAAATAAAGGTGAGGTTTCCCCCGAGGCACCTAGTTTGGGATGCTGTCTGTAGGCTGTCAGCCGGGTTAGAGAGCTGGCACACTTCTAGATGGGGTAGGGTCAGAGACAGGTGACAGCCCTTCCGGTTGATGATAACAATGGGATAACAAATTAGTAGACAGCGCGCCAGCCTGAAGGGAGATGACCTAAGAGAAAGTCATCCGAGTCCCCCGGCCCCAGTTTCCCGTCTGTAAAGCAGCAGTAATAACCGTCGCAGGGCCACCCGCAACAGCAGAGGTGGGAGCAGTCTGCGAGCTGTAAAGCACCTCCTCACCTCCACGCGCATGGTGGCGGTGGGGGTCGGCAGCGACACCCCCCCTCAGCTCAGCCTGCACTTCCCTCCTGAGCACCCTTCCCTTGGGAGCCGCATGCTGCCCCCAGGGCGTTTCTCTGGCCACTAATCCCCCTTCGTTCTGTCCCTCCAGACTGTAAATTCACCTGCCACCCGGAGTGCCGCAGCCTGATCCAGCTGGACTGCACTCAGCAGGACGGCGCCTCCCGGGACAGACCGTCTCCAGAGAGCACCCTCGCTGTGACCTTCAGCCAGGTAGGCAGCACGGACTGCGGGGCTTGACCTCTGAGGGGTCCGGGCTCCCCTCACCCCCACGAGCTCTGGTGAGTGGGAGGCGCGCGGGTGTTCCACGTTTGCCGGATGTCGGGGGCCCGTTCCCGCCGGATGTCGGGGGCTGTTCCCACCACATGAGGTCCACGGCACACACTCAGATTCCTCACCCAGTTCTGATGGGGCAGGGGGCAGGTGGCTACACCGCCAAAGCAATCCTCCGCTGCACTGAGTGTCCTACGACTCAGCTGCATTCTGGCACTTTCTGCGCACCGCCCTCCACCCCCATGGCCACTCCAGATACCAATCACAATGCCGTGCTCTCACTCGTGCCGCTGACCCCCTGGCTACAGATCCAGGTTCCACAGCCCCCTCCTGGGGCTCAGTTACTTTGCTACTGCAGCTCACAGAACTCAGAGGCGTCTTTGGCCCACTAGATTACCAGTTCATTATAAAAGGATGCAACGGGAACATCCTGATGGAAGCGATGCAGAGGCAAGGTAGGCAGGAGGGACACAGAGCTTCCATGCCCTCTCCCAGCCCTGCTATCTCCGCGCCTCCCTGTGTCACCCACCCAGCTCTCCAGCCCCATTTTTTCAGCGTTTTATGGCGGCTTCAATACACAGACAAGACTGATCAATTCCCTGGCCACTGGCCACCGATTCATCCTCCAGCCCCTCCCTACTCCCCAGAGGCCTGGGGACTGGGAGGGAGACTTCCTATCCTCTAACACTTGGTAGGTTCTCTTGCCAATGAGCCTGATCCTTAGGTGGGGTCCAAAGTCACCTCATCAACAGAGGAAACGTCTTTCTTGCTCTCTGTACTTAGAAAGTTCCAAGGGTTTGTGGAGTTCTGTGCTGGAAATGGAGAGAGACCAAGGATATGCTTCTTATAATAAATCGCAGGTGGCACACCCCTTGCCAGGGGGCTGGGGGCATGGAACAGGGAGGAAGGCGCAGGGAAGCCTGCTGCTCTTGAGAAGTGCCCTGAAGTCCACCCAGGCACAGAGCCTGCCTTGTCCTAGGGCTCCAGCCATGGGGTGCGGTATGGGTGGGGGCGGGAGTCCCAGGGAAAGCTCCTGAGGGTCCTCTGAAGTCTCGTAGCCCTGGGGTAGCGGGGGTGCTGGCGCTGAGGCTTCTCTGCGCTGTCCTGCCCGCCAGCCAGCCAGACCAGGCCAGCGTCAGAGGGACTGCACAAGGGTTTCCCTGTGGCAGAGGGCCAGGAAGAGGATGCCCAAAGCAGTTCTTGATTCCGGGCTTTGCCGAGGCACTTGAACCAGGATGTATTCGGCCTTTGAGGTCAAGCCTTTGGGAGGGAGACAGGGGAGCCTTGTTTTCAATTCCTGCATTGAACACGCATTCATTTATCTGCTATGTGCCAAGCACTAGTAAGAGTAAGGATCCTCAGAGAACTTACATTCTGGCAGGGGAGGCAAAATAAAACCAAATAGTATATACTGTGATACGTGTTTCAATAAAAGTATGAACCAAGTGTTCTGAGTAGACAGTGTACAGGGAGTGCGGCTGTTTCTGTTGGGAGAAATCAGGGAATACTTCCCAGAGGAGGTGACATTTCCTCTAAGCCTTAGTGTATGAGTCGAAGGTTGTTGGTCAAGGAAGTAAGGAGTGTCCCAGGGCGTCATCTGTTTGTTTATTTAACAAATATGTTTTGAATGTAGACCATGTGCCAAGCCCAGGAATGCTGGGGACTTAGTGATACAGTCAGGTAGGAGCAGCACTTGAAATAAACCCCCGGTTTCTGAGGAGGAAGCCCTGGGTGCCGTGAGAGACAACACAGATGCTGAATGACTGGTTATTTCCTCAAGAGAATACGAGTGGGCCTGGGGAGCTGGGGTGCAGTCCCAGGCCCCCAGACTCGCCACCCACACATGCTTTTTCTAGCCATGATGTACCTGCTCAACCATGTTCAGTCACTGGGTCCACCCATGGGTGCTTACCAGTCTCCCTGCTGCTGTTCCCCAGGCCTTTCCTCCCACTGGGAAAGCAGTGCGGGAAGCAAATATGGTGTGTATTTTTATTAAAATGATACAAAATCGGTTCTGAAAGCTATGTCTCTGGGAGAAACTTGCAGACACCAAGGCACCTGGCCTCCTCTCTCCACCGCTCCCACGCCCCGCGGCCGGGTCTGAACTGAGACCCCGGAAGCCTGAGCCGTCAGCCTGCCATCCGCCCTGTGGCGGTGGGCCGGTGGGAGGTGTCATCCCAGCCTCAGTCCCGGGCATCATGGACAGAGCTGTGGAGCTCTGCACTCAGCCCAAATCCTCCTAGAACAAGCTGCCATGTGACGTAGTGTCTTGGGAATTCACAGAGCATGAGGAGGAGGTTGTCCTGCACGCTCTCCGCAATCAGTGGCAATATAGAAATAACTTAAACACGTCAAGAAAGATCAACACTCGTGCTATGCGGAGCTGTGCCGTCAAGACCATCTCAAGCTGTATGGACCGCTTCCATTCATTGGCCATCACGGCAAAGGCCCCGAGGAGAACACCGTGTCTGAATTCACCTGGGATTATGGAGGTAGCCTGCCATCCGCCCTGTGGCGGTGGGCCGGTGGGAGGTGTCATCCCAGCCTCAGTCCCGGGCATCATGGACAGAGCTGTGGAGCTCTGCACTCAGCCCAAATCCTCCTAGAACAAGCTGCCATGTGACGTAGTGTCTTGGAAATTCACAGAGCATGAGGAGGAGGTTGTCCTGCACGCTCTCCGCAATCAGTGGCAATATAGAAATAACTTAAACATGTCGAGAAAGATCAACACTCGTACTATGCGGAGCTGTGCAGTCAAGACCATCTCAAGCTGTAGGACCGCTTCCATTCATTGGCCATCACGGCAAAGGCCCCGAGGAGAACACCGTGTCTGTATTCACCTGGGATTATGGAGGACATTCTAAACAGTGAGGAAAGCCATGATTCACTGCCCAGTTTCTCTGCTGCTGCCTGTCTGAGGCTTCCTGGCATTGGAAGAAACCAGTACATTGATATGATGAATCAGTGTAGATCATCAAAACATTTTTTCAGCAGGAAAATGCCTGTCACCTTTTACCAGTAAAGCTGGTGGTAAAGAGCCCGCCTGCAATGCGGGAGACCTGGACTCGATCCTTGGGTTGGGAAGATCCCCTGGAGAAGGGAAAGGCTACCCACTCCAATATTCTGGCCTAGAGAATTCCATGGACTGTACAGTCCCTGGGGTCACAGATTCGGACACGACTGAGCGACTTTCTGGAGAAGGAAATGGCAACTCACTCCAGTACTTTTGCCTGGAAAATCCTATGGACTAGAGTGCCTTTCACTTTTCAGTTGCCATAGAGGCATAGAGGGTGGTGCAGGCTGGCTGTATGACGGAAGATGACGTAAAGATATGCACTCTGCCTGAGACGTGCACTGTTGATAAGACCATTGATGCAGGCCCTCAGCGCTCTGGATCACTGAATTACAGAGTGGTGCAGAGCTTATAAGGGCTTCCCAGGTGGTGCTAGTGGTAAAGAACCTGCCTGCAGTGCAGGAGACATAAAAGATGTAGGTTTGAGCCCTGGGTCAGGAAGATCCCCTGGAGGAGGGCATGGCCACCCATTCCATTATTCTTGCCTGGAGAACCCCATGGATAGACGAGCGTGGCTATGGTCCACAGGGTCGCACAGAGTTGGACACAACTGAAGCAACTTAGCATGCATGCGCCTTGCTTAAATGACAAAGCATTTATTTATCTGGATGCGCCAGTGTCTGGCGACAGCAGGATAGCAGTTCCTCCTCTTGGCCGTGTTGTAATGAATCAGTGCAAGGTGCTTATTTTGAAACTCTGTAAGGTATTTGTTTCAATAGATGAGATACTAATGAGAGCTTACAAATGTCCTTGAGATAGACCTGTCCCTGGTTAAAAACGTGTGAAGTACTGCTGATTGGAAGTTGCCCATAAGAAAGGCCCCTTGGTGGCTCAGTGGTAAAGAATCCGCCTGCCAATGTGGGAGACGCGGGCTTGATCCTTGATCCAGGAAGATCCCACATGCAGCGAAGCAACTAAGCCGGTGCACCACAGCTACTGAGCCTGTGCTCTGGAGCCCGGGAGCCACACCGCTGCAGCTCACGTGCCCTGGAGCCCGTGCTCCACAGCAAGAGGAGCCCCGGCAATAAGAAGCAGTCCAGCGAGAGAGGTGCCGCCGCTCGCTGCGACTAGAGAAAAGGTAGCGCAGCAGTGAAGACCCAGCACAGCCATAAATAAATACATAAAAATTATTTTTTTAAAAAAGGAAGGGATCAACTTCATTTATCGTGGAGGAATGTCCCATTCCTAAACAGATTCAAGTAACTCATGCATTTAGTAGGAGAAGAAAACTTTTGTACATCCTCCACATGCTTCAGAATTGGAGCTGTCTATACCAGAGTCTGCATGTAACCAGACCTCTCGGGAGGGCCGTGCCCCGTCCAGGGTGAGAAAAGGAAGGGAGAAAAATCTGACCCCCAAGCCCTGGTGAATGATGCAGACATTTGTGGAAGACTTTCTTTAGAAGGTGGAGGAGGGAAGTTGCATAGCCCACCATAGAGCAACGCCTCCTAAACAGCTTATTTTGACTATTTCCCCCACTTTCTTTTCCATTGGGAACTTCCAAGTCTGTCTTCTTTCTGTTCTCCTCGAGCCTGCCCAGCCCACTACATCCTCGGTTCTACTTTGGGTCTCTGTTTCTCCCTCTGGAGCAACAGGTCTCAAATGGGGGTGGTTTTGCCCTCCCCTCTCCCCTGGGCCATGGGCAGTGACTGGAGACATTTTTAGCAGACACAGCTTGGAGGAGGCTACTAGCACCCAGTAGGCAGAGGCCTGGGATGCTGCTAAATGATTCCAGTTGTACAGGAATTTGCTGGATGCCTGTCTCATCCTCAGAATTTCAACAGTGAGCAGGTGTTTCCAAGTCTGAGTATTTGGGAGGAGAGTGACTCCCCTCCTTCTGTTGGGGAGACGTGTCAACCTTGGAATTTTCTGGCAAGCTGAATCAGGGCTGTGTCTAGAGCAGAACCACCACAAAAACACAGAAGGAGCCAAGAGCCCCTCATGGGTGCCGAGCAGCCCCCGTGGCAGCCAGCCTGGAGTGGGGTTTGCTCAGTGGGGTTTGCTCCAGGGCTGGCTGGGTTGGGCTGCAGTGTTTGCCTTGGACAGGCCCGGCTGCATGCTTCAGCACAACTGGGGCAGCACCTAGCCTTCTATCAATAAAACCTGGGCCCTGCTCCAGCCTCACTCGCCTTTTCTAAAAAGCCTGTTTGTGCTGATTTCCGCCTTGGCTCGATTTTCTGTTGCATACCAGGATGGAGCTTTGTGTTCACCTTGACCTTGTCACCTGGTCTGAGCTACCCAAATGTTCGAGTGCCGTTTTCAGG
>SJXQ01007810.1:2092006-2136274 GCA_006408695.1 Aepyceros melampus
GGGCGGGAATGGGCTTAGAGCCCCAGCTGCACTCAGAAGGCTTGTGGGTTGTGCACATCTCTCCTGGTGGAGAAACAGGAGGCGCGGCTGCGAGCTGCCCATGCCTTTGTCAATCTCTCCTTGGAGATTGCCAAGGTCTGAGATGACTGGCTTTTCTCTTGGGCACCCTTTGCTGACCAAGCAAATCCAGATCCCCTCTTCAGTTTAAGGCTGTTTCCTAGAGGATGTGGTTGCCATCAGCTGAAGATCACAATACGTTGCCAAAACTGCTGCAGTTCCCTTATTTGGGGGCATGCCCCAAAGACTTTACCCTTCGGGTGGTGTGAAAGTTGCTCTCACCCCGTCACCCCTGTGATGAAAGAATCCCAGGGGCTCCCCAGCACCCTCCGGACGAAGTGAGACCTCTGCTGGTTTGGCTTGGTCCTTTCTGTGCCTACCCGAGAGCGGAAGCCCTTGCCCACAGCTGTGGATTCTTAGCAGGACCTGCTGCTGCCCAGAGGGGCGTGGCAGCTCTGTGCCCGGCCTTTGGTGCCCCTTTCCTCAGCACGTGGAAGGCACAGGCGACAAGACAAAAACGTAGCACTCTCCCTCCTGCTCAGCTCTCTTGCGGCCAGCGATGGGATCTCCTGTCGATCGGGCCCAGATTCCCCCCTCCTGGTGGCACCCCAGAATGCAGGAGCAGGCTTCAGAAATGAGGCTCTCAGCCCTGGTCTGCAAGTCCAGCCCCGCCTGCTGCAGTTCCCAAACCTCCCCAGGCATTTTCCACACTGAGGACTCTGGCCATGTCAATAGTCCACCGGCGCTACTATTTACTTAATATTCCTCTTCAAATAGATTTCTTTTATTAAACTTAAACTTATGTTAGAGGAAAAAGTTTCAGTCCTTGAATCACCGTTGATGTACTTAGGATTTTTTTTCCTGATACACATAATTAATATTTAGTCTCTAAAATTAAAAAAGCAGTATGCCTAAGGACTGTCTCCGATTCCTTCCACATGTAATGATAGAGCCAGGCATTGCTTTGAAGTCCTTTCCGGTGCCCTCTGTGGGCAGCAGAGACTGCTCTCCCCGAATCCCAGCGCACTGGGTCCAGCCACTGCGTCCTGGCCACCATGATCAGTGGAGAGAACTGTAGGGGCACCAGGAAGGAAATTCCAGCCACTGGCACTAAGACCCACGTGGTTTTCCAAAGGAGGGATGGATCTGCGTGTACTGACAAGGGATAGTGCCAACAGACACAAGTCACTCAGTGGTACATACAAGACAGTGCATTTGTATCTTGTACGTGTGTGTGTGTAAATGTGTGTGAGAGTGAGGGCCTGCAGGGCACCCAGCCAACTGCTGGAAGATATTTCACCTTGGGAGGGGGTGGGGGGTGACCGGGGTAGGGTGAGAGAATCGTTGACTTTTGCTCTTTGCTTTGGGGCTATTTGAATAACCCGATGCTGTCCAGATGGTTCCAGTGTAATATTTCTAAAAGGTAATACCTATTTTCTTAAAAGAAAGACTCTTGGCCTGGATGGCAGGAGAGCCCGGTTCTAATTCAGACTCTGCAGATGACACTGTGGATGTGTGACGGGCACAAGCCTCTTAGCTTCCTGAGCTTCAGGTCTCTCCTCTGAGCAATGGTGGTTCTGTGGCTCCAGCGAGAAGATGTAGGCGAAAGCATCTTGGTATCACCAGGTAACATTCCAAGGCCGTCTCTGGTGCCTTCAACAGCCTTACTGGATTTTTTTTTTTCTTATCATGTCTCCCTGTGATGGAAGCCCCTGGCGGCTTCCTGTTACCCTCAAAGTCAGTCTGAATCTGGATTAGCACACAAAACCCTTCACCGCCTGGCTCTGCCTACTCTCCACAGTACCAGAAAGATGCATTCTTCTCCTGGACATAAACCCAGGACACTACGGTTTTGTGGTTTGCTGGGCACTCTCGCCACAAGACACGATTATCCCCTTCTTTGCGGCCTCTTATTGCTCTTCTCTGTTGATGGAAGGACGCAAGACCCTGTCCGCCTTCACCAAGGGACGGGGGCTGGCCGGCTGGCCTTTCAGCCCTCCCGGTCGGGCCGCCCAGACTTTCTCCGCGCGTCCCCCGCCCTCTCCCCGCAGCCCCCCGCGGTCCTCCCCTCGCAGGGCGCCCGCTGCAGTCGCCTCCCGCGGCCCCCGCAGCCACGGAGCGGTGACCCGGCTGGTCTGGAGAGCCGGGTTTCCTGCCTCCCGGCCCTGTCCTGTCTCTGCGGCTGCACCTGCGTTTCCCTGCCCTGCCCCTGCCGAGGGCTCGCTTCTCCGAACCCTTCAGGATGCCCCAGCCCCCAGCCCCGCGCCACAGGCCGAACCCAGAGCCGCCACACGGGGGAGCCACGGAGCTGAAGGGAAGACCCGCGCGGACCGGGCCTGCCTCTGCAGAGGCGGGGCTCCCTCGGGAGCACTCCCGATAGAGGCGGGTGTGCCTCTCCAGGGATTCCGGCCCTGGGTCTCCGCTGAAATGCTCTAAAGGTCTATCAGGCTGAATTGTGATGCCAACGTTAGCTAACATTTGTTGAGGCACACCACGTGCTCTGCTTCTTTTATCAATTATTGAGAGAGGGGTGTTGAAATCTCCAACTCTAATGGTGGATTTGTAGAGGCGGGTGTGCCTCTCCAGGGATTCCGGCCCTGGGTCTCCGCTGAAATGCTCTAAAGGTCTATCAGGCTGAATTGTGATGCCAACGTTAGCTAACATTTGTTGAGGCACACCACGTGCTCTGCTTCTTTTATCAATTATTGAGAGAGGGGTGTTGAAATCTCCAACTCTAATGGTGGATTTGGCCACTTCTCCTTCCAATTCTATCTTGTACTTTGAAGCTCTGAAGCACTTTTTCAGTGCGTAAACCCTTAACATTCTTACAGTCTCTGGATTAACTGACCCTTTTCATTATGAAATAAATTTCTTTATCTTTGGCAATATTCTTTGTTCTGAAATCGACTTTGTCTGATGTTGATATAGCCACTGTGGCGTTCTTTTGATTATCATTAGCATGTTATTTCTTTATCCATCCTTTTATTTGAGGCTATTTGTGTCTTTATATTTAAAGGTCATGTCTTACAGAAAGCAAGTAGTTGAATCTTGTTTTTCTTAATCCAATTGGATCATCTCTGCTGTTTGAGTTATTTAGTTCATTTGCATTTAATGTGGTTATTGATATAATTAGATTTGAAGTCTATCACCTTGCTGTTTGTTTTCTGTTTGCCCTATTTTTCTTTGTTTCCTTTTCTTCCTTCTTTTGGATTAATCGAACACATTGTACAATTCTATTTTATCTCATTTGTTGCCAGCCCACCCACAGGTGCCAAAGGACGGGGCCAGTCTCCAGCCACCCCCCACCACAGATCTCCCTCCACGCTCTAGAAATCGGAAGTGCTGGCCAAAGTTGTCAGTGATTCCACTCCACTCAACAGCTGCCTCTCACAGGAGCCGCCCTAAGGCCTGTCTGATGGCCCAGGGGAGCTCAGTTCTGATCAGACAATGGGAATGGCTTCCCGGCCAGGAGGCTCTTGATATCCTGGTGCCAAGCAGAGCCAGAGTTCTAGCCCTTGCTTCTCTAGAAATGCTTAAGTGCTGGAGATGTACCTCTGTGCCCATCACAGCCCCACCCACTCCTCCCAGCCTAGAACCAGTAGGTGCCTGAGAGGACCTCTGGCTGGGCCAGCTCATCCTGAGGCCCTAAGCAGGCAACAAGCCTCTCTCTCTCTACATGCAATAGTGCAAGAGTTGTTCACACGTCTCACATCCATGACCACATTGCCCTGGCTCCTGAAGGACTGAAGCGATCATGTGAGGGATGGGATTGTTGGTCAGAAGCATCTTTTATGATTCTGTAGCCCCTAAAGGAGGGCAGCTGAAGGCCAACTCCCAGGCCTGCCTCAGACCCAGCAACAGCCCTCCAGGGCCTCTGCGTCTTAGTCTGAGCTGATCTAACTGCCTTCGGTGTGTGCGTCAGGGCCCTAGCAAAGCTGGCAGCCTGACAGCCCAGCAAGCGAAGCGTGGAGAGGGCTAGGAGCCCCGGAAAACTGCCTCTGCTGTGAGTCAGCCTCAGCGTACCTCAGGTTCAGCCGCGTACCTCTCACAACAGGAAGTCATCCGGGGGAAGCTGAGCTCTGTGGTGTGCTCACAGTCTAATGCTGTCAGAAGCTGCTCTCAGGACACGGGGTGGCAGTAAGGTTCACCCCAGAGAGGGCATCTAAGAAAGGCTGCTTCTGAGAGGCGCTGGGAAGTGGGGCAGGTGTGGTCGTGGGCAGGGAGTGTGCGTCAGGAAGCGGGTGGACGCAGGAGCACTCTGAACGCAGAGGAGACCAAGAGCAAGGCCACGAGCGGGGCGGGCGGCTGCTGGGAGTGTGAGGCGAGTGTGTGTGCCTGCAAGGAGGGCTGCCTGAGTGTGGCTGGCGGTGGGCACGGCCTGTAGGCTGGGCACATGCTGTGAAGGGCCTTGAAGGACCTGCTCTGGAGCTGAGGATATTGTTGTAGGCACTGGGGGCAGGACAGCTGTGGTGGAAAATTGTCAGACATGGATGTTCTGGGTTTGAAATTTGATCCCACTATTTATTTGCTCTTTAGTTGGGGGCAAATCAGCCATCCTGAGTCTCATTTTACTCATCTGTAAAAATACGTTCTTACAGGGCTGTGACAATATACAGCCTTGATGTACTCCTTTCCCAATTCTGAACTGGTCCATTGTTCCATGTCTGGGGGATTAAGTGTGAGAATGAAGTATATGAGAGCTCGGTAGCTCCAATATGACATCTTATTTCATGTTGTTCAGACTGGCTATTAGGAGAAAGCAGGGACTATGTGTTCTTCAGAACACCCAGTCTGGTGCCTGCCATGTAGAAAGTGCTCAGTAATTATTTGTTGAATAAATGAATAGCTTGGTATTAAGTCTTGATCCTCAGTACCTACTCAATAATTATTAGTTGACATCTGAATGGGAAGATTTTATGATGAAATAACCCTGATCAGATCTTGGTCTAGACAGGTAACTTTGGCAACAAGACAGCGGGGGGTTTTGAGGAGTCAAGATGGGAATGAAGGACATTATTGGAAGGCTTTGCAATCATCTTTGTTGATGGCATCCATCAAGATAGGAAAGTCTAAAGGAGGGGGAGCAGGGGGAAGTTGAGGCCCCGAATAATCATTGAATAACCTGTTGAAAGTGAGGCCATAGTGGGGAGGGCTGGGTACCTGGTGAAGCATCCATCTGGAGTAACTGGGGGAGAAGGCATCATGCGACAGGTCGAGTGTGGTTGATGCCATTGGCCTAGACTCAGCTCCCAGGGACAGCACTAGCATGGAGGGGGTGGAGGAAGCAGTCAGTGAACTGTGGAAAACCCCAGTGAGCCAAAGGGAAGACAGGGTCATAGGCAGCCTGAGAAAGCAGCTCCTGACTTGTCTGTGACAGACGCCAGGGTCAGGCAGGGTGACTGTGCGGAGAGCGGTCGGGGGATAGGTTCTGCGTGCTCTGCGTGTACGCATTCCAGGGCCTGGGGCTGGAGTCAGACCAGCTGGGCTGATTTGGCTCCACCGGAACTAGCATGTCTGGCTGTGTGCAGGTTACTGGACCTGCCAGAACCTCCTCTTCCACTCTGTAGAGATACTGAACTGTGGCCTCCTCCCCCGTTTGCTTTAGGGATTAAATGAAGTGAAGCACATAAAGTTACTAGGAAGACAGCGTCCACACAAGGCGGCTAATGATCGCTCCAAGTAGTTTCAGGGGTGGGTTGGCATCTCACCCGATTTTCGGCCTCTGAATATGTTTGTCGCTCATGAGGCCCCAAACCTGATCTCTGGACCCCTCCATGGATCCTGGATGAGGAGACCTGAGGTCCAAAGTTGCTGAAGCTCCCACGGCAAGCTGGAGCTGGAGCTGGAGCTGGGCCTGGAATACCAGCCCCTGGCTTCCATTCTTGTACCACAGCTTTCCTGGAACACAGACCCACAGGGTGGATTTGACAAGGGATCTGGCCATGTGTCAGGATGGCATTTGAGAGAGGAAGAAAGTTTCAGATGATGTCTTTCATCATCTGACACTCTGAGACAGGGAAGTCACCCATCCACCCCCCCAACAGCGATGCCATCATTCAGTGGGGCTTTCTGAATCCACCCCGCCCCCGCCCCCCTCCCAACAGCGATGCCATCATTGCTCTGGGGCTCTGGATGCTGCAGCTTCAGGGCCAGACTCCTCTTCCTGGGACCAGGGACAAGAACAGCCAGTTCCTACCCTTTGCACATTCACTTCCAGAAGCATGAAGCACTGTTGCCTAAGCTCTTCCTGCTGCCTTCTTCCCTCCTGCTGGCCACGTAATCACCACTGTTGATTATTCATGGGGAAGAGATGTAGACAGGGTCACTGGATGCTAAAAGTAATCCGGTCTTCCTCCCTTTGGGACTATGGAGCTTCAGTCTGGATTATTCCCCCTGGAGGCTGGCCAACTTGTTGTATCACATGTGATCTTTGCTGGCTTCAGAAGAGTCCCAGGGTCTCGCCAGCACCATCTCTGCTTTGCATGGCTTCCTTCCAAGCCTGGACTCATTGACAGGTGGAGTAGGGTAGACATACAGACACTAACTAGGCTTTGAAAATAGCTCATGAGCTATGATGGAACACATCGCTTCCCTTGGTTTCCTCATCTGTGAAATGGGAGTAAAACCTGCTATCAGGGTTGCAGAGCAACCCAAGTGATGAGGTGAAGGCTTTGAAAAGCCCTATTCAGATGTCAACTTCCATAATATTTGAACTGGCAGGGAGCAGCACCCTAAAAGAACACGGTGTCGCTCAGGCCTTTTCCTAAGTGGGTCCGGCATCTCGTGTGCCGCTCACAAGCAGAGACTCACGCCGATTCCTGGGGTACTTTGGCTTGTGGTTCAAAAAGCCTGTTGTCTGCTGTATTTTAAGACTATACGTTTTGAATGGTAGTGCTGCACTTGCTCTGCAGAGGTCAGTGTGTACTCCAAGGTCCAGGGTGGCCCGAGAATCTGGGGCCTGTTTTTCCCTTAAATATTGAATTCCCACTGAGCAAGGAGGTTCCTTTTATAAGAAAACGTGTGTTCTTTCACTGGTCAAAGCAGGCAGGCCCTTGCTGATCCCCAGGGGTCATGCAGAGCCCCCTCTCTGCAGAATGCATCATCCTGACATTGGCCTTTGAGGTGCTGGCGAGGCCAAAATCAGCTTCCTTTCCCTGGACCATAGTCTCTGGGGTAAACTCCCCACCTCCCAACAAAGTGAAAGTGAAAGTCGCTCAGTTGTATGCGACTCTTTGTGGAATTCTCCAGGCCAGAATACTGGAGTGGGTGGCCTTTCCCTTCTCCAGGGGATCTTCCCAACCCAGGGATCACACCCAGGTCTCCTGCATTGCAGGTGGATTCTTTACCAGCTGAGCCACCAGGGAAGCCCAAGAATACTGGAGTGGGTAGCCTATCCCTTCTCCAGAGGATCTTCCCAACCCAAGAATCAAACCGGGGTCTCCTACATTGCAGGCAGATTCTTTTACCAACTGAGCTATCAGGGAAGCCTTGCCCAACAAAACAGTCTTTGAAATACTCATTTGAAGAGCAGATTGCTCCAAAACCTACTTTCGACCCCATTAATGTGAATTCTTCCCTGGAAATACCCGGTAGCTCACCCCAGCCCCCCTCCCCGCCTGGTTACTTCCACTTGTTATCTCCCGGCCGGGGAGGCAGTTACTAGTAGTGACCATCCCTGGAGCTGGGCAGGTCAGCATGCCGCGGTGTGGGCTCTCAGCTAGCTCATGTTCGTGCCTGTCAGGCACTGGTGGACTTCTAGAAAAAAGACTGTGTGGGAGGATGGAGCCAAATTGGGCTGCAGTTGAAATGATCCTGAGCACTGAAGGATTTGACTAAAACGGGGGAGGAAGAGGGCTCCTCGCAAAAGTAGCCAGAGCTTAAAATGGAGCTGGCAGCTTGCAGTCTGGGGGTGAGTCTAGCCCCTTACCCAGCTTGTGTCCCAAGACTGGATGCTTTCAAGAGACACAGACTTGGAGAAAGTCCTGATAACCCCTCTCAGCGACTCTCTGGGCGTTTCCAGGGTCCCCAGGCCATCAGACTCCAGGAGCACGGTGCCCCTGGCATTGCTCGGCTCTGAAGGCTTGTTTTCTGTTCCCGAGACTCCGAGCCCCTCTCTGCTGAGAAACGGGAGCACGCTAAGAACACAGGCCCTAGGACTGCAAAGACTCGGGTCTGAGTCCCAGCAAACTGGTCCTACCAATGTGACTCTAAGCTTCAGTTTCCTCACCCGTAAAAAGGGAATGATAATCTCTATCCCCAGGCTGTTGGGAAATGACAGACTGCATGTACATCACCAGGCACACAGAGTAACTACCGTAGATGAAGGATTTGAAGGATTCAGCCCCAGTAGAGGAAGGTGTCCCTTCATCCAGTCCTAATGGAGAAATGTAATTGAGCTGTCCTTGATGAGATGACAGCTGGCAAAGACCCCTCTCTGCCAGACCTGGCGCCCCTCCCCGCCCAGAATTAAACTCACTAATAACCTGGGTGGTGTCTGCAGGCGCCTTTAGAAACCTGAGGCTTCCTGGGGGCAAGTTCCTGGGGTGGGTGGAAGGGCCTGCTTACTCTGCAGATTGCTGTAACTTTGCATCTGATTTGCATATGCTTGGAGGTGGGGGAGCCCTGCAGTTTCTTCTGGCATTTCCGAGTTAAAATATTGCTGCTTCTCCAGGCAGACCAGATATTGATTTTCTTCTTCTGCAGTCACTTCTCTAACCACTCCGAGGGGCCTGGCTCCTTCACCCAGGGAATGGGGAATGAGAGGGTGGGGGAGGCAGAGGATGGGGGGGAAGGGAGCCGCGAAGGTATGGGCCTTCGAGCTCCTGCTGTCCTGGGGGAGGAGAAGGAGCTGCGACCAGGAGGATGGAGACTGTAGGGAGGGCATTTTCTTCCTTGGGTCCGTCCCAGTGCATTCCCGCCCGGCATCCCTGCCTGACTCTGGGGATGCCCCGGTCCACTTGCCGGTGTGGTCCAGCGGCAGGGTGGGGACGCGCAGGCATGGGGCGGGAGGACCCGGAGGGGCGTGGCGACCGCCTGGAGGAACCTTGCGAGAGGAAGTGGCTTCCGAACCCCTCTAGCAGTGGAGGGGCAGGAGCGGCGCGGAGGCGGGGGCCTTGCCGAGAAGGGCTCCACGCGGGGCGGAGCGGGGAGGGCGCGAAGAGGCAGATGCCCAGTGAGTTGCAGAGCGAGGCGCGGCGCGCGGCGTCCGGGTCGGGCCGCCTCCGGGGGACAGGTGACCCCGCCGCCTGAGCCCCTTGGGCCCCAGTGTGAAAGGCGAGGCGGCCGGCGCCGGGTTCGCCCGGCCGGGTAACAGACTCGCTCCCCGGCGGGGCTAGAAGCTCGCGCCGCGGCCGCCTGGGGAAGGGTCCCCGCCTCCCTGCGCCGCGCCCGAGCCCCCAGCAGATGCGCTGTCTGCCCCCGGCCGGGGCTCCGGGCTAGATGACGGTGGACAGCAACATGAGCAGCGGGTACTGTAGCCTGGAGGAGGAACTGGAGGACTGCTTCTTCACCGCCAAGACCACCTTCTTCAGGAATGTGCAGAGCAAACGTCCTTCGAAGGTAAATGTGATGATATAAGAGCCTTTCATTGCGGGGAAGCAAGCTCTGGTCCAGAAGGGAAACCTGGCTCCTGGCAGACAGGCTGTCAACGTCTTACCCGAGTGGTGGGCAGTTGCCCTGCGGGCCCTCTTTAACTTGTTGACTGAGCGGACCCCGGGTTGGATCTGGAGCCCTTTGGGGACCACAGGCAAAACTGGTCTCTCTCTCTTTTTTTTTAATGTTCTTTTCAGCATTTCCTGTCCCCGGACCTTTTCAAAATGGCTCTCTAGGATTTGGGGACAGCGCTCACCTGTGCCTGGGAGGGTGACCTTCCCCCAAATGCGAGCTCTGAAGCTCCAGGTGGCAAGTGGATGGCTCCCTGTCCCTCATTAAGGACAACATTGCTAGGTTGAGACTCCGTATTGCAGATGGCCAGAAACCATCTTAAAACACAGCCCAGCAACTTTGCAGAAGTCCAGGGTGTTTTTAGCAGCAAACTAAAGCTTCTCTCCTAGATCACTGTGCTGCTACCATTTTGACTTCCGGAGCTAGCTAGGGGTAACCTAAAGGGGTCTGCGTGTGTCCCCAAACGCAGCTGTGTATGCCAGACACCCAGCTCACCTGAGTCCTCTGGCCGCACTCTCCCAGTTGCAGCGCTGTGTCTGCTACAGCGGCAGAGCTCTGTTTATTTATTTGTTTTGTTATTTAGATTAGAGGGCTCCAAGCCAGGTCCTTGCCTAAATGGGCCTGTTTGTAGACAGAGGGAGCAGTTACATTTTACAGGTGTATGCAGGCTCATAATTAATTCAGCAGTCCTACATCGAGTCAAATTAGCTAAAAACTTCCCCAGGCCTGACTCTGGGGCCTCCGTAATTAATAATTCATCTTGCCTGTAGGCCCCACATTTGCTGGGTTCTGCCCATCATACAAATGCACTGTGAGAAGACACCCAAGAATCAGCAGAGGAGTTTTGATTTTAGTGTTCAAAGAGTCAACTAGAACAGGCCTGTGTCTGGGGTACCCCTCTGAGAAACTGGGGCAGGGGTAAGGAGGGCTCATGCGGAAAGCACAGAGGCTAAGAGAGGGTGTCCAGCCCTCTCTCCTGGGGTTCCTGCCTCAACATGTATACCCCCTTCTACCCTCACCCCCACCCATACACGTATTTAAGGGCACTCCAGCTGTCTAGGGTCTTTATTTAGGCCTGCGGATCTCAGCCTTAGCTGCACCCTGGAACTGCCTACTGAGCTTTAGAAAATATGGGTTCTTGGGCCCCACAGCACGGGAGTCTCATTTCATTGGTCTGGGGTGAAGCCTGGGCATCAAGATTTTGAAAAGCTCGCCTGTTACTTCTGAGATGCAACTGAGGTTGAGAACCATTGCCCTAGAGAGTTTTGTTGCTGCGGGTAGGAAATGGTTCCTGTTTTTAGAACAAAGTTTAGTGCTGCACTTGCTGCCAGCCAGGCTGTAAGCCGTTGGCCCTAGAGGGTGGGCTTTTTGTGAGACTGGGTAGAGGAAGGGGCACTGCAGAGCTGAGGCTCCTTTCACACGGCAAATCAAAAGGTATCTGTCTCTGGTGATTCTTGGGAGAAATGGAGATATTTTACAATAAAATATGCAGGGGCTTCCCTGGTGGTTCAGATATTAAAGAATCTGCCTACAGTGCCGGAGACGGAGGTTCAATCTCTGGGCTGGAAGGATCCTCCGGAGAAGGAAATGGCAACTTACTCCAGTATTCTTGCCTGGAGAATTCCTTGGACAGAAGAACCTGGCGGGCTACAGTCCACGGGGCCACAAAGAGTCGGATGTGACTGAGCGACTAACACTTTCACTTTTTTTTCATGCTGGCATGGGGAGGCAACTTGTTTTTTGGCCCAAATAGCCTTCTCTCTCATTCTGCCCCAAAACCCTTTCCAGGGGTCAGTCTTGAAAACACACCTTCGGCTTTGCACCCATGTCACTTCTCTCTTTGCAACACGGTAACTCCAGCTTTGTCTGGTTCCTGAACCCATTGCATGGCATGAGGTCTCTGCACAGCCCCCTCCCTTGTTTTCCCAAGTCTGTAAGCCCTCGGAGGGCGGGAATCCCTTCTGAGAAATGGATTTTATTGAACTCCACACGGGGTGATAAGGATAATGCCTCAAAGAGAGAGAGGTGGAGACGGCCCTTCTCGTCCTTGGGCTCTGCCCAGCTACAGGGTGTGCGGAGTCTTGACTGAGATTCAGAACTGCTGTTGGAGACATCTTCCTCAGCACCAACATTGCCATCTGCACAGCCGTCTCCACGGAGGCAGGGGGCGCAGGGCCCCCTCTCGTGGGGGAGCAGGCCCTGGGTGGCCCTACTGGCTATGCAGGGGTGCACGTGGCTGGCGTAGGAGCCGGGACGCTTCATCCACATATCTCAGTCTCCTATCCTACGTGCTTTTCCACCTTTAGAAACACTTCAGATCTCTCTTCCCTGGGAGCACTTCTAGAAACGGTTTCCAAGAGATCGGCCTTATCCTGGCCCCATTCTGACTCCTATCATTGCTTTTTTTCCCTACCCAGTTTGAGCTCCCAGGAGAATTTCTCCTTCCTGTCTCCAAGGAAAGACGTTTATGTGTTTCCCGGTCGCTGAGAGACTGAGGCCCCGTTGGGGAAAGGCCCGAGCCGGCGTCTATAAATAGCCTTGTCAGAGCAACCTGTATCTGCCAGTCGGTCGTGTGCCTGGCTGGAGCGGAGCCGTGAGGGGAAGCCTCCCGCTGTCCTGGAGCCTTGGCTGGCCCAGCCGCCAGGGAGCTCCTGAGACCTCTGTCCACCCCTTTCAGTGGGAGCAGGAGCATGGGGAGAGAGGGGCCACGCACAGCCAGGAGGCCCCGAAGGTGCAGTGGCAGCAGCAGAGGAAGTGGGGCCAGGCCCGGGCCCGGCCGGTTCCCTCCATTCAGAAGGCAGCAGCTTCCGGGGCCCCAGGCCTCCCCTGAGACAGCCACGGAGCCCCAGTCTTCAGCCTTTGTTTCGGGTGCCCTGCAGGGACTTCTCCCTTGGCTGCTGGGCCCGATTAGGTCGCTTACCCTGGATTGTGTCTCCAAATGGGGCCCCCGGTGGCTTGGGGGAACCCCAACCCGAGTACTTGAAGTACAGACCAAGCAGCTCTCTGGAAGGCATCCATACGTTCACTCGGTTCAAGACATTGGTGTTGGGGTGGGGGTCATTCAAAGCCACACAGCAAGTTCCTGATGGACCCTCAGGGTTGGAACCTGTATTTCTCGTCTCCCAGCCTGGAGGTTTTTCTGCTCCAGGCCCACAGAAGGCAGGGTTTGGTGACTTGTGGGCCTGGTGCCTGGGATCTCTGACCACCCCTGCCAGCTGCCCCTGTCTTCCTGTCTGGGACCTGACCCTAGAAAGGAGGCCGGCTCCCACTCCCCTCAGATACCCTCGGGTACCCCTCAGGTACCCCGATGCCTGCGGGGGGCGGCAGTTTGGGGCTCTGACCTCTGAGCAGGGACACGACACCCCAAGTTTTCTCTGCATGTTCCACAGGCTCTAGAACCCCAGGCACCACCCAGACCTTTAGGGTGAAGGCTCCGGGGACACAGAAAGCCTCCTGCTTGCAGAATGTCTGAGCTGGAAGGACCCGAGCCTAGCATCTGTTTACAGATGGAGAGGCTGAAGCCGGGAGGCACGAGGCCATCACCAGACCGGACGTCTGGCTGGGTGGGGCCTCTTGGACACCTTGTCAGGAGCTCTTCTGGGTCTTCATCACTCAGTGGGTGACAGGGACAGCCCTCGTCCTCTCAGGGCCTTCTTCACAGTGGAAGAAGCCAGACAGCCTCAGGCTAGGAAAGGGGCACGGGATTCTTCCACCCCTCCGTTCCTAAGGCACAGTGTGGCCCAGGAACGCTCATTCTACTCTTGGTACTAACAGGGGTCCCTGTCATCAGTCCCAGAACCTTACAAGTTCTTCTTTGCATCTGTCCTAGGAACTGCTTGCTGTATCTTTGACGTGTGTGTTTTCTTTGTGGATACGGAGGCAGAAGGTTGGGCTCTATCTGTGGTTAAATATCATACTTAAGCACAGCTGGAATGCATTCCGATCCCCCCTCCCCACCCGGGCCCTTCCTGGTCTACATTGACACCATTGATTTTTGAAAAATTTAAGGAAGATGCAAAGAGGAAGGGGAGCAGTCGCAGAGGTCACAGGACGAAGCCACTCCCAGTTCCATCCTTGCACTTGCCTCCTCTCCTCTTGCCTGGCTGCTTGGCCCCTGCGTGGACAAGGTTCCATGGTTCCAGGGACGTCATGCAAGCCTGACCAGTCAGGGAAATCCCCATCTGTCTGCCCGCAGCAGGAGCACCCAGGCCTCCGCCTCCATAGCTGCCCCTGACCTTCTTGGCGTGAGAGATAAAGGACACTGAAAATAAGTTAGTTCCAAATTTGAGCAATAAAAGTAAAAATCTTCAGCACCATTGGACCATATCACTGCCGTTTTATGTGCTTTCTCGGATGCCTGCCCAGCCCACCACTCACCTTCCATGTTGGCAGGGCCCGCGATAGCCTCCCTCTGGGGCTGGAGTCTCTGGTCCCCTCCTGGGGGCCTGGGGGCCTGTTGCTGCCCTGGCCCTTCTCAGTGTCGCTTTTCTCCATGAAGGTGGTAAGCCGTGTAAGATAGGACTTGCATCCCTGCAGGTGCTATGTAGCACCAGCCGCTGGTTACAGAAGCCGGGCTGGCTGAATGCTGGTCCAAGTTAATCGCTGCGCCATCTCTCTTGCATCCTGTGTGATCAGGATGGACTGACATGTCACCAACAGCCCCGTTATTTTCAGTCATCAGATACAACAGAAGTTTATTTCCCTCTTTAAGGAAAGTTACATTGGCAGGTGGGGCTCAGGATAACACATGGGAGATTCTGTGGGTCAAGCCCGGAAGTGGTGTGTGCGTTCTATGCCCCTGCGCCACTGGCCAGAACCCAGTCACGTGGCCGCTCCTACCCACAGGGAGGTTGAGAAATGAAATACAGCTGTGAGCCCAGGTGGACGAGGAAGCCGGTTGCGGTGAACACTTAGCCGTCTCTGCCACGCATAGCTTCTCCCACCTCTGCCCAACCACCTTGGGAAACTCTACTCTCTTGGTGAAGGGCCGCAACCCTTGTCTCTTTGACTTGGTACTTGTCTGCCTGTCACCAAGGAGGTGCGGTTCCTGGGGTGGGCAACCCTACCTCCCCCGGGTACACTGGGAACTTTTGGGGGAAAGGTGCTTTTCCTTACTCAGCACTCCGCTGGTTCCTCTTAGCATCTGAAGCCTTCAGTGGTGCTCACGGGTTGACCCTGGCCACTGACATTGGAAATCTCTCTTTGGATCACTTTTTGATAATGGACAGTTGAGGGCCCCATTCTAGACCTCTTGGCTCCTGCATCTTTGAAGGTAGGACCCTCAAATCTGCTTTTTCAAAATACTTCCCCCTTGGTGACGCTCATAGAAAGTCTGAGAACCACCTGTTTAGGAAATATTTGGTGATTGATGGCTTCAGTTGGAATGTAAGATGAGCATTTAGACAGATTCCTAGCCTGGAAACCCAGGAGGTAAAAGGCTTTCCCTGGTCACTCAGCGAAGTAGAGACAGCCCCGAGGACCCAGAGCCCCAGGCCCCTGCTCAGAGCAGTCTGCGTTACTCTCAGCACTGATGCTGGGAGGGATGTTAAGAGGATAATCCTTGGTGATCATGACTGGTTCATGATGGAACAGAAGCCTCACGGAACTGTAAGCCAGGTTCTGGCTTCTCAGCTCAACTCCAGCTCTCAGCTGAGGGGCTGTGGCCAAGACGCTTCAAGCCTCCAGACTCGGCGCTTCATCTGCTCCTTTTAACGAGTGTCACATGAGCCTGTCCTTTTCTTTAACCGAGAGTCCTTCCCCACTTTGCATGGGAGCAGAGCCTTGCCAGTTTCTCACGGGACTGGCAGAGAGAGATCCTGACTGCTAAGTTCTCTAAACTGTAAGGACTTCCCTAGGGTGGGGTTGGGAAAAGGGCCTGAATGGTTGCCATGAGGTCCTTCTCCAGGACCACCTGGGACTCACCCCAGACATCCTCCCCTTTGTGTTCCAGATTCCTCCACTCCCACTCAACCGTTTCTCTTTACGTCTTTAGACTTTATCCAGACATGGCCCTCTTTTCCCTCTAAAGTTACAGCTCAGCACACATGTAACACCCATTCACCTATGTTGTTTTGGGAGAAAGGAAAACAACACGGCTCTCAACCCTGAATCCCAGCTCTTAGTTTACACCATCAGGCTGGACACTGGATTCAGGTTCCAAGCCATGAGTGGCACAGGGAGGCACCATCAGGCTCACCTTGGTGCCTGCAGCCTGTTCCCAGTCCTCCGCTGATCCTGACTCGCCAGGTAACCCACACCGGTATGCTTCTCAGCTCTGGGATCCTCCTGTGTGGGGGACCCAGACCTGTCTTCGTTCAGGACCTCATTTCCTCTTCTGAATGACTCTGTCTGCCCATAAGATAGCACCCCAGTCCTGGCAAGGCATATGCTCTGGGGATAAGAGGACCAGATCAATCTGCCAGGACCAGGGGCATTTAATTTCAGAACCAGAAGGAAGAAGGGAGATGTAGAGGCAGAAACCTGCAGGTTGGACTCGCTGAGCCTGCACCTTCTGTCTGTGGTTCTGTCCTGGTTCCCATCTCTTCCCCCACCCCTCCTCAGCTTTACGTGCAGCTCCCCAGCCTGCACCCCCCATCACCTTCTCTTCTTAGCTGCAGAATGAAGTTTTCTGTAGCCTGTCGGAGGTTTCTCACGCCCCTCAGATGCCTACAATTTAATGTGTCCAGAAGCAGCTCGTAGCTTTGCCCATGACTGATTTCCCTCCCTGTCTCCACCTGGTCCTCTTGTTCCCCCACCTTTGGCACCTGAAGGACCTCCCCTCTCGTGCCTTCCATCCAGTCTGTCACTGTCGCTTCTGCCTCCACGGTGTGGTCTCCCCTTTCTGTCCCCCACCCTGCCCTATCTAGCTGGGGGCTTGTCACCTCTTCCTGAGATGCTCCAGGAGGTCGCCCAGCGAGTTTCCCTTCTGTTTCTTCCCCTGCTGTGTACCCTGCATTTGATGGCATATCATTCTGGCGTCCCAAAGCCTTCAGAGCCTCCCCTTTGTTTCTAGAGCCAAGTCCACTCTGGTTCCAGCTTGTTAATGTTGCATCCAAAATGCCACAATGCCTGGCCTCAATCAAAACGCTGTGTTTTCAATTTTCTTATAGCACAGGGCCGAGGGGTCAGGAGATACAGAGATGGATAAAATGTATAAAGACCTATAGCCTCAGCCACACTGTGCAGTGGACCCTAGTTGCTCCCCTTCCCCACCCATGAGGTGTCTGGATGGGGTCCATGGGCAGAGGGTCACCTGGGGGAGGACACTGCGTCTGCCCTGTGGCCCCGTGGCTTTCATCAGGAGGTGGTGGCAGCTCCCAAGATAGGGGGAGGGGGGACTGGCGCCCAGAATCAGAGGGCCTGGGCTTAAGTAACCCAGGAGGGGATTGGGGACGGGCTAGCAGCGACAGGACTGCAGCCGCCTGGGGAGGGTTGGAGGAGATCAGTTAGCCTCTGAAAAGCAGCGACTCCTGGAGCTGGAGGAGACTGTGATGGGTCATTACGGTCATTCCCTTGTTTCTGAGCAGGGCTGCATGTAGCTCCCACAGGCAGGGGAGGGAGCCTGTGCGCATCACGCTGTCATCCTCCAACCCACTGATCATCCCTTCCTTGTCCATGGTGCTACTCAACGTGGCTCCAGCTGGTTGGACTCCTGCTGCCCATGAGGCTACAATCCGAGGTTTTAAAAAATAATAAAGCAGGGAGGGCGGCGGCAGCGCGTTCCCACCTGACAGACCACCCTGGTGGTTTCTGTTGCTGTCAGGCCAGAGGGCCGGCATGTTCAACGAGGTCCTACGTGAGAGGGGCTTAGCCAAGGGCGAGGCCCACACCCCACGCTCATCCAACTCCAGAACACACGCTCTTCCCACCACACACGTGGTGTCTTGGGTGAGAGTCAAGTTTTGAAAGGCTCCAAACAACCTCAGGCATCCCAGCTCTCGTCTGCTCACCTGCCGCAGGAAGCTGTCTTTATCTCGTTCGTTCTTTGCCAGGCTGTTTTCCGCTGGTCGGGTCTTGGGAAAGCTGGTCGCCATACGCTATCAGCGTCCCTTCACCAGCGCCAGTCCACGAGTCCCACCTTCTCCTCCTCACCTCCTGGCTCTCCCCGAGCGCGAGGGGTGGTGTTGGGCTGCCCGCCACACTGTGGGACACGGGAGCTGCAGGGACCAGCCTTGCAGCGGAGGATACGAGGCCGGGGCCTGTGCTGGCCTGAACACGTGGAGAGGCCATGGGCGGCTACGACCGCCATAGTCACACATAGCTGGGAAAGTGTGTGTTAGCGAGGAGGAGGGGCGAGCTGATGGGTCCCGGTGTTCATAGAACATTTCCAGCTGCAACTTGATGCTTCTTTCTGCTCCCCGAAAACCACCATCTCATCCTCTCCTGCCCCTCATTTTGATGGGCTGTAATTCTCTGGACGAGGAACCGTGTCTTGTTTAGCACTGGTCCCTGGCACATGCAAGCCTGAGAAGGAGGAGGGGCCTTGGAGGTTCTTCCCCACAAAAGTTCTTTCCCTGAGGGGTGGTGGGCGCTCCCGGAGGGCACACACAGAGCGCTTCAGGCCGAGCGTGTGAAAGCGGATCTCGGGACTGTGAGAAAGGGAAACTTGCTGAGATTCGGGATGCGGAATCAATGGATTTTTCCAGTGACTCTGAAAAGAAAAATCTCACTGAGTGAGCAGAAAATGCAAGGACAACTTTCCAAACACAGGCGGCCCCTCCATCCCATCTGTGATTGCTCAGCTGTTTGCCCTGGAGGGTGAGGGCGGGCAGCACTGGGTCACTAAGCAACTGGGCCCTGGCGCCTACTGGCAAGAGTTGGCCTGGCCCATCCTCCGGTGGGGCCTCCGGGGGTGGGGGCAGAGGGCCCACGCTCAGGGGTGGGAGAGCCTCAGGGATTTCTCCTGTCTGCCTTTCAGCCCTGGGAGTGGTAGGGTGGGGAGGGGAGAATTGATACACGTCTCCCTTGTTTCACTTTCCCAGTTTTATTCTAAGCATGTAAAGACCCGGGTTGGTGATCCCAGTCGTTTGAGCATTCTCAGACAGCCCAGCTGGACTGGGCAGGGACCCCAGGCCCTCAAGTGGGCCCAACAGCAGGCCTGGGAATCCATGCTCCCAACCTTCCCTCTGGGTGACCTCAGGAGGCCTGCTCCTTGCTCTCAGCCTCACTTTCCCCCTCTGTAAAATGGGGAGATTCGGCCCTCCAGACAAGAGTAACCGCTAGAGAGGGGCTGAGAGAATGCATGGAGAACTCCTGGGTTTGGGATGATAAAGGCCATTTTGAGAAATGCAGATGGGGGTTGAACTGTGATGTGGGGAGGTAGGGTTCTCGATGGGGGTGTGAGGAGTCGTAAGGCTCTGTTCACGGAACAGGGAGATGGCAGGAGCCAGAGTCTGCTGGGAAATGGTTAGAATTTAAAATAATAATAATTATTGGGCCTTGATGTGTGCCAGGCACTCTTCTAAGTGTGGAGACTCATTTAATCCTCACTTAACTGCAATTGCCCCATGAACAGTGCAGGTTCGAACCGCATGGGTCCGCTTGTCTTCAGATGCTTTTCAGTAGGAAATACTATGGTCCTACGTGGTCTGTGGTTAGCTGAATCCACTGAGGCAGGGTACTGAGGGCCCACCATGTGCCATTAACCCCAGCGTTGATTAAGGGTCAGTTGTGCATATGGTTTGCATGTAGCAGTGAGGAAACAGAGGCACTGAGGGGGGTCAGGGGTCCCCTAGCAGCAAGGGGCAGATCCAGAACTTGGGCGCGAGTGGCCTAATGCCAGGGCTCCCAGCCCCTAAACTTCCTGCCTCTCCTGTAGCTCTTTCCAGAATTACCCAAATAACTGAGGCTGGAAGACGCCCACAGATGTAACCCCGTGTCAGCAGCGTGCGTCTTGGAGACACTTCGCCCGGCCCTTTAGGAGAGAGGAGACCAGATGTCCCTGGCCCTGCGGCTCTGGGGCACAGGGAGAGCACACGTGTGTGGAAACACTCCGAGCCACTCAAGAACCAGCCGAGGCGCACGTCGTGTCAGACCGTCTCGCAGCCCCGTGCGGGTGGCTGAGCAGGGCAGGCGGCAGAGGGGAGGGGGTGTTGGGGCCAGTGGTGAGGCTTAGGCTCCCCGCACAGCCCTGCCCACAAAACTGAAGGCGCACACGGGGCTTCCGGCTAGCGGGGAGCCAAGAAGGGCCCACGCCAGCGGCAGGGCAGCAAGCTGGTACCGAGCAGCGCTTGCCCTCCGGGTGGGCATGGCTGTGCGGGGGCAGGGAGCTGACTGTTGGCTCCCACATGCCGCTCACCACCCTGGAATTCTCTGAATCATTTATGGCCCTGGCTGCCCTGTCCAGCGCATGGTGGGAGAAGGGGCACCTTCTGCCCTAGTGCCCGTGTCCTGCGAAGGGGCCTGAGATTAGAACACATGAGCTACAGAACTTCCCTCGTGGTCCAGTGGTTACGATTTCACCTTCCCATGCAGGGGAGGGAGGGTTTGATCCTTGATCAGAAAGCTAAGATCCACATGCCTCATGGCCAAAACACCGAGACACAAAACAAGCAATATCAACAAATTCAATAAAGACTTTTAAAACGGTCCTCATTAAAAAAAAAAACTTAAAAAAGAACACACGCGCTGAACACCAAGAGCGACCCACCCCTCACGGTCCGGGACTCCAGAGGGCTCTCAGAGCACATGGGGTCCCAGAAGCAGAGGAGCCCTGCGCGCAAAGCGCTCGTGTACAGAGACGTCACTGGGTGAGAGCAGGGAGAGGACTCTGCGATGGGGGTGGGGAGGTTTGATGGCCAGCCAATCCCCAGCTCCCAGCTCAGTGACTTCAAGTTCTGTTCAGTTCAGTCGCTCAGTCTTGTTTGACTCTTTGCGACCCCATGAATCGCAGCACGCCAGGCCTCCCTGTCCATCACCAACTCCTGGAGTTCACTCAGACTCACGTCCATCGAGTCAGTGATGCCATCCAGCCATCTCATCCTCTGTCGTCCCCTTCTCCTCCTGCCCACAATCCCTCCCAGCATCAGAGTCTTTTCCAATGACTCAACTCTTCGCATAAAGTGGCCAAAGTACTGGAGTTTCAGCTTCAGCATCATTCCTTCCAAAGAAATCCCAGGGTTGATCTCCTTCAGAATGGACTGGTTGGATCTCCTTGCAGTCCAAGGGACTCTCAAGAGTCTTCTCCAACACCACACTTCAAAAGCATCAATTCTTCAGTGCTCAGCTTTCTTCACAGTCCAACTCACACCCATACATGACCACAGGAAAAACCATAGCCTTGACTAGACGGACCTTAGTCAGCAAAGTAATGTCTCTACTTTTGAATATGCTATCTAAGTTGGTCATAACTTTCCTTCCAAGGAGTAAGCGTCTTTTAATTTCATGGCTGCAGTCACCACCTGCAGTGATTTTGGAGCCCCAAAAAATAAAGTCTGACACTGTTTCTACTGTTTCCCCATCTATTTCCTATGAAGTGATGGGATCGGATGCTATGATCTTAGTTTTCTGAATGTTGAGCTTTAAGCCAACTTTTCCACTCTCCTCTTTCACTTTCATCAAGAGGCTTTTTAGCTCCTCTTCACTTTCTGCCATAAGGGTGGTGTCATCTGCATATCTGAAGTTATTGATGTTTCTCCCAGCAATCTTGATTCCAGCTTGTGTTTCTTCCAGCCCAGCATTTCTCATGAGGTACTCCGCATATAAGTTAAATAAGCAAGGTGACAACATACAGCCTTGACGTACTCCTTTTCCTATTTGGAACCAGTCTGTTGTTCCATGTCCAGTTCTAACTGTTGCTTCCTGACCTGCATACAGATTTCTCAAGAGGCAGGTCAGGTGGTCTGGTATGCCCATCTCTATCAGAATTTTCCATAGTTTATTATGATCCACACAGTCAAAGGCTTTGGCATTTCATGCAAAGATGGGCTCGATAAAGGACAGAAATGGTATGGACCTAACAGAAGCAGAAGATATTAAGAAGACGTGGCAAGAATACACAGAAGAACTGTACAAAAAAGATCTTCATGACCCAAATAAGCACGATGGTGTGATCACTCACCTAGAGCCAGACATCCTGGAATGTGAAGTCAAGTGGGCCTTAGAAAGCATCACTATGAACAAAGCTAGTGGAGGTGATGGAATTCCAGTTGAGCTATTTCAAATCCTGAAAGATGATGCTGTGAAAGTGCTACACTCAATATGCCAGCAAATTTGGAAAACTCAGCAGTGGCCACAGGACTGGAAAAGGTCAGTTTTCACTCCAATCCCCAAAAAAAGGCAATGCCAAAGAATGCTCAAACTACTGCACAATTGTACTCATCTCACACGCTAGTAAAGTAATGCTCATAATTCTCCAAGCCAAGCTTCAGCAATATGTGAACCATGAACTTCCAGATGTTCAAGCTGGTTTTAGAAAAGCGGGAGGAGCCAGAGATCAAATTGCCAACATCCGCTGGATCATGGAAAAAGCAAGAAAGTTCAGAAAAACATCTATTTCTGCTTTACTGACTATGCCAAAGTGACTTCATGAGAACCCCACAACTCTGTGTCTTGCAGAAACTGTGTTGCCCCGAATCTTCCTTTTCCTGTCGCAGCCACCTCTCTGGGGGTGTATCAGCTAGCAAAGCCAGGTTTGTGCCTTGCCGGAAGCCAGCCGTGACGGGCTTGGGGCAGAGCATCTGAAGCAGATGGGAAGTGCCCGCTGCTGGAGTCACCCCACGAATCAGGTTTCCGCAGAGTGTGGGTGACAGGACCGTTCATCTCAAGGCCCCTTTCGGATCCCTGAGCCCAGGCTTCTGGGTTGCACTCGAGCTCCCCTCTGGAGGGTCAGCTATGAAGCTGTGTGGCCCTCTCCTGGCTGCAGTGACTCCTCTGAGCAGGCAGGGCTGTCCAGACCACCCCAAGACTTCAGCCATTTCTTACTGCACCTGGAAGGAGGGTGGCTGGGCCTAAGAAAAGAGTCTGGTCCCAGAAGTCCAGGGAGAAGGCCCCACTTGCTTAGAAGCAGAGTTGACTCCTCATTTTCCTGCAATAGAGAAAGTGAAACACTCCCAACTTTTAAGAGCCAGATGAATCCAGCTGGTTACATGGCTTCCTGGTTCCCCTGCCCTTGAATCTTCTTTTTTTTAATTGTTTGCTAGGGTTTTGTTAAGGATTTTTGCATCTATGTGCATCAGTGATTTTGGCCTGTAGTTTTCTTTTATGGTGGCATCTTTGTCTGGTTTTGGTATTATGGTGATGGTGGCCTCCTAGAAAGAGTTTGGCAGTTTACCTTCCTCATGGCAAGCCACTCCAGTACTCTTGCCTAGAAAATCTCATAGACTGAGGAGCTTGGTAGGCTGCAGTCTATGGGGTCGCTACTAGTCGGACACGACTGAGCGACTTCACTGTCACTTTTCACTTTCATGCATTGGAGAAGGAAATGGCAACCCACTCCAGTGTTCTTGCCTGGAGAATCCCAGGGACAGGGGAGCCTGGTGGGCTGCCGTCTATGGGGTCGCACGAGTCGGAAACGACTGAAGCAACTTAGCAGCAGCAGCAGCAGCAGCAATTTCCTGAAAGACTGAGTGGGATAGGTGTTAGCTCTTCTCTAAATTTTTGGTAGAATTCACATGTGAAGCCATCTGGTCCTGGGCTTTTGTTTGTTGGAATATTTTTTATTACAGTTTCTATTTCCATGCTTGTGATGGGTCTGATTTTCTATTTCTTCCTGGTTCACTTTTGGAAGGTTAGACTTTTTAAAGAATTCATCCATTTCTTCCAAGTGGTCCATTTTATTGTCATAAAGTTGCTGATAGTATTCTTTTATGATCCTTTGTATTTCTGTGTTGTCTGTTGTGATTTCTCCATTTTCATTTCTAAGTCTGTTGATTTGATTCTTCTCCCTCTGTTTCTTGATGAGTCTGGCTAATAGTTTGTCTATTTTATTTATCTTCTCAAAGAACCGGCTTTTAGTTTTCTTGATTTTTGCTCTAGTCTCCTTTGTTTCTTTTTCAATACTTCTGCCCTAATTTTTATGAGTTCTTTCCTTCTGCTAATCCTGGGGTTCTTCATTTCTTTTTCTAGTTGCTTTAGGTGTACAGTTAGGTTATGTATTTGATTTTTCTCTTGTTTCTTGAGGTAAGCATGTATTGCTATGAACCTTCCCCTTAGCACTGCTTTTACTGAATCCCGTTGGTTTTGGGTTGTGTTTTAATTTTCATTCATTTCTATGCATAGTTTGATTTCTTTTTTAATTTCTTCTGTGACTTGTTAGTTATTCAGAAGCATGTTGTTTAGCCTCCATATGTGTGTATCCTAAATAGTTTTTTTCCTGCAGTTGACATCTAATCTTACTACACTGTGATCAGAAAAGATGCTTGAAATTTCAATTTTTTTGAATGTACCAAGGCTAGATTCATGGCCCAGGATGTGATCTATCCTGGAGAATGTTCTGTGTGCACTTGAGAAAAAGGTGAAATTCATTGTTTTGGGGTGAAATGTCCTATAGGTATCAATTAGGTCTAAGTGGTCCATTGTATCATTAAAGTTTGTGTTTCCTTGCTAATTTTCTGTTTAGTTGATCTAGCCATAGGTGTGAGTGGGGTATTAAAGTCTCCCACTGTTACTGTGTTACTGTTAATTTCCCCTTTCATACTTGTTAGCACTTGCCTCACATATCGCGAATCTTCTTTTTATTGTAATAATAGTATATATAACACGCATGTCTGTTGTCATCTTAACCATCTCCAAGTGCGCGTTTCTGTGGCAGGAAGCACCTTCACGTGGCCGTACCACCTTTATCACCGTCCTCTCCGGATCTTTTGCATCTTCTGAGCTCTGTACCCATGAGACTCTAATTCCTCTTTGCTTCCTCCCCACAGTGCCTGGCAACCACTGTTCTGCTTTCTGTGTCTTTGATTGCTCTAGGAACCTCACATAAGTGGAATCGTAAGGTGTTTGTCTTTTTGACCTGCTTCTTCCACTTCGCATAATGTTGTCAAGGTTCATCCGCGTTGTAGCACATGTCAGAGTTTCCTTCCTTTTTATGGATGAGGAATATTCCCCGTATGTGTGGGCCGCATTTTGTTTATCCATCCGTGGGTTGCTTCCACGTTTTGGCTATTGAGAGCCATGCTGCTATGAACAGGAGTGTGCAAATCTCTGTTCAGGCCCTACTTTCACTTCTTTGGGTTTATATTCAGAAGTGGAATTGCTGGATAATGTGGTAATTTCATATTTAGTCTTCTGAAGACTACCATACCATTTTCCGTAGCAGCTACACCATTTTCCATTCCCACCAGCAATGTACACAGGTTGTTATTTTCTGTGTTTGATAATAGCCACCCTAATAGGTGTGGGATGGTATCTCATTGTGGTTTTGCTTTGCATTTCCCTAATGACTGGTAATGTCAAATATCTTTTCATCTGCTTATTGGTCATTTGTATATCTCCTTTTGAGAATTATCTATTCAAGTCCTCTGTCCATTTTAAACAGGGCTGTTGTTTTTCTGTTATGAATTATAGGAGCTCTTTATATATTCTGGACCTTGATTCCCTTGTCAGACTATGATTTGCAATGGAATCCTCTTTAAATTGACTCTAAAAGAGCCAAGTCCAGCCTTTGCAGGGACTGGAGTCTGGGCTGAGGCGTGGGGACCCACTCACTCACCTGCCCACCGTCTTCCCTGATTCACTGTCTAGTGGTCTGGTCCTGGGCTCTCTGGGAACACAGAGATGGAAAGGCTACAATTCCTGGCCTTGGGGTGCTCATGGTTCACTGGTGGAGATAGGGTTAGACAGCTCATGCTACCATATAGAAGATGAAGCCAGTGCTGGAATAATTGGGGCATAAGCTGCTGTTGTTGAAGAGTCCACTAATTCTAGATAGAAGTGGAAGATTAGGGAAAGTATCCCCAAAAGATATATCAGTTCCAGGGGGTGGGGGAAAATTCTCTCAGATGAAGGGGAAAATGTCTCATCCTGAATGATCAAGCTAAGATGTCAGGGAGACTGAGAGAGGGGCCTAGAAGGAAATCCAGTGAGGAAAACTAACTGAAAAACAGACTTTCTCATGTCCTAGAGACTCTTGAGGGCACAAGAGAATGACCCAGGGGAAAATTCCTGTGGCCACTGAAGCAGAATGGGTGTCACCCCATTCTGCCTGGATTCACACTGTAGACCTCTGAGCTACAAAGAGGGGCCTGCTTCATGAAGGCCCAGGAGAGGGGAGAACAGAAATGGAAGGAGTTTGCTTCACCTACCCTCGGATATAGAGTGCAGGCCTCTCCTCTGATTTCTAGTTATTGTCCCAGGAGTGAACAGATGGTTAGGCGTGGAGCAGGAATCCTCTAGGCCCCGTAGACCATTCTGGACCCTTTCATTTCCCTGGATTTGCTTTTGGGGCTTTGTGTGTATGTGCATGTATGTGTCAGATTGCTTCTTGGTGTTTATTCATTAAGCAAATATTTAACGGCTCCTCCTGTGCGCCAGCTGCTGTTCTAGGAACTGTGTCTGTGAACAAGGCCATCTCTGCCCTCACGAAGCTTCCATTCTGTGTCCAAGCTGCAGGGATATGTGCTGATCTTGAAGGAAGCCAGCACCTGTGTCCAGGCCAGGCTGGGGACGGGGCAGGGGCAGGGCCTGTCCGGAACCCCTCCAGGGTAGACTACAAGGATGCGGCTTTATGGAGGACAGAAGAACAAGCAGTGTCCTGGGCCCCACAGGAGACAGAGAAAGAGAGGGAGTGAGGCCCTCTAGGACTGAGAGGGGGTCCCAGGGGCTAGGGTTTGACCAGGACTGTCCTGATTTTGCAGTGGAAGTCCCACATCCTGAGAAAACTCAGTCCCAAGCAAACTGGGACAGCTGGTCACCCTACCTGGTGAAGGGTGAAGGCACCCCCTGCTTATCCAGGGGCCTGAAATATTTGAGGAGCCCACAAAAATATTTTCATTCCTTTTAAAATCAGGAGGAAAAAAATGAACTTTTAAGTTGAAGGAATTACTTTATGACATTAATGTATTTGTCCTTACACCAATCAGAACATATAATTTCCAAAACCTTTTTATGGAGAAAGGGGCCTACAGCCCTGAAGAGGAAAGTAGATACCCAAGAGTCATAATGTGGGCCAGACTGAAAGGCCTGTCAGGGGTCCAGGGTCAGAGGAAGAGGACTCCGCATGGGATCAGTCCCCACAGCCAGACTTCCCTTTGCCCTCCAGATGGGTGACTCCTGATCCTGCTGGTGGGCACCGTGGCTGTGTGCTGGCTGCCATTCATCGCGTGCTTGCTGCTAAGTCACTTCAGTCGTGTCCGACTCTGTGTGACCCCATAGACGGCAGCCCACCAGGCTCCCCCGTCCCTGGGATTCTCCAGGCAAGAACACTGGAGTGGGTTGCCATTTCCTTCTCCAATGCATGAAAGTAAAAAGAGAAAGTGAAGTCGCTCAGTTGTGTCCGACCCTCAGCGATCCCATGGACTGCAGCCTACCAAGCTCCTCCGTCCATGGGATTTTCCAGGCAGGAGTACTGGAGTGGGGTGCCATTGCCTTCTCCGCATCACGTGCTTACTGTGTACTTACATTGTGCTAAGCACTTCCAGATGTGCGATAAACTATCACATCTCTGTGATAAACGTATAAAGAAGACCTGCTTACCTGCATTTCTCAGGCAAAGCAACCTGAGTCTCAGTGAGACTGACTTGCCCACGTTCACAGACGACCAAGGGTATGGCTGGCAGAAGCCAGCCTACGGCCAGATGTGCCAGCCGCCTGGCTCAGTGGGTAGCAACATACCTCCCTCATTATTCTGAGGACTAAATGAGATTATGACCGTGAACCCCGAGAATGCCTCACTAAGATGATGAGGCAACTGCAGGCCTGAATTGAAATGCCTCAGCTCCCAGGCACAGGGCTCTCCCAGCCTCCTGCATGGGGCTCCTGCTACCCCAGATGGCCTGCTCCTGCCTGTAGACTGAGAGGGCCATGTGAAAACATGAGGGATGCCAGGATGGCTCCGGGACACGCTGGCAGCCCAGAGTCCATGGGCAGGACCCCCTACGCTCGGAGCTGGGCTGGGCTGCCTGGGTTGCACCCAGGCTGGTCCCAGCTTGCGCCGTGCTTCTTCTGGTGTCCACAGGACATGCGTCTCTGTCTCCCCTCCTCCAATAACCCACGGGCTCCAAGGATGGGCACCACACCCCATCAGCGTCCTGTCCCAAGGTGCCTTTCACAGCCCCCAGCCCACAAGCAGTTCAATCAGTCACTGTTGACTGACTGTCCACATGAACCATCTGCTCCATATTTTGTCTTTGGTGACTTCAGTCTCTTTCTAGTTTCCTTCTCTCTGTTTTCTTTTTCTTTTTTTTTATTGCTTCTTCTCTATATCCCCCCAAAGCAACTCAAATTCCACATGGTTCTGCTTGTTCCGCTTATTAGGCTTCCCTAGTGGCTCAGAGGGTAAAGAGTCTGCCTGCAATGCAAGAGACCCGGGTTGCCAGTATTCTTGCCTGGAGAATCCCATGGACAGAAGAGCCTGGCGGGCAACAGTCCATGGGGTCACAAAGAGTCAAACATGACTGAGCAGCTGACGCATGCTTCCTTCCTATTCCCCTTTTGGGAGTAACCTGTCAGGGACCTAATTTAGGAGTTTCTGATTTATTTCGGAACACTGGACAGCTCCATAGAGGGACTTATGAGAATCAACCCACTGCCGTGGGTGGGGCTGGGAACCCAGCTCACCAGGACCTGGGAGGGGACCTGCGGTGAAGCCCCACCAGGCTTCCTCTTTCCCATTTGATTTAGGCTATCACAAAGGGGCCACTGGGCTTTGCATGTGACCCGGGCATCGAGCAGGGTGTTCTGAACCCAGCCCGGCCGGCAGGTGCCCGCCCCTTTCCTTCAGAGGTTCCTTCTTAGGACGAGCTGAGTGGAGACCCCAGGGTTGGGGTCAGGCCGGCTGCGGGCAGCAGACCGGAGCGGAAGGCGTCTATAGGTGGTCCTTCCCCTGCAGAAGCTGCCAGAGGCTGTCTTCCCAGACAGAGGCTGGAGATGGTTTCCACCCAAGGGGCACAAGCATCCCTGCTGACAGATTTGCTAAGAGCTAAGAAAGAGGAAATGTGGCAAAGGCTCCTGGCGACCGGCTTCCGGGCGAGTTTTTGTTTTGCTTTCTTGAACTATGTGACTTCAGAAGGGGGGGATCTACTCGAACTCGGGCAGCGTGGGGTCTGGCAGACACATAGAGAAGCCAGTGGCGAGGAAGGAGCAAAGTCAAGTCATGCAGAAACGCCGGGCAGGTTCTGAGCGCGGCCGTAGCCCCGTCATCACTGCCGCAGCTCAGACCATCCAGCCCCAGCGCTCCTCGCGGAGGCCCCCAGCCCACACCCAGTTCTCTGAAGCAGAAGAGGAAGCCGTGATGAAAGAAACCGCGCTGTCCCACCTTCTGTGGAAAACCTTAGCGTTGCAGAGGAGCCTTAGAGCTTCTCTGGTCTGGCTTCATGATTTCACAGGTGAGGAAACTGAGGCCCTGGGAGGCGAAGTGACTCACCAGAGGTCACAGGTCATTTGCTGGTCTTGTGTTCATCCTCAGCGAGAAGCTTCCAAGAGCTGACAGCTTTGCACGCAGCCCGCACCTTCTGGCGTGTGCCCCTCGCAGCGCAGGCGGTGTGAGGTGCTCCTGGACGTGGCTGCTGTCCTTGCTGGGCTGAGTAACACCTTAGCTAGTCCACTTTTTCCCTGCTGCTCAATCAGCAGGCATTTATTTATCTGTCATGTCCTTGGAAGTCATCCTAGTTTTCCACTGAGCCCCCGCAGGGGCTGCAAAAGAAGACTAATCATCAGATGTCACATCTGACTCCCTCCAGGGAGTGTCTAACTGGAGAGTTGGGATTAACACATGTGGAACAATAATTAAACAATAAAAGGTAGTGCATAATTCGATGCTGAAGTAGCCATTCAGGCTGTGAAGGCACCTCCACAGTTTCTTGGAATGTTGGAGGTAACGTTAGCAGGCAGCTGGAGAGGTCCATGGCATATGGGGATTTGCAGGTTTGCTCCGACGGGAATCTGAGGCTTTGAGGTCGTAGGGCTGGTGTCTGGGAGTGTCTCTGAGCCAGTGGTGAGCGTGCCTGCACCTTTCCTCAGCCAGCTTGCTACCTCCTCTCATGAGGGAAGGGTGGAGAGAGAGAACTCCGATAAAATGAAAAGCCTTTGTCCACTTGTGGACATCCACAAGTGAGAGTGAAGTTGCCAAAGGCCCATCCACTGCTGGTGGGAGGAAACACACTGCAAACACCTGCCTCTCAATACAACCATGCTCTCAGGAGAAAGTTGGGGACCAGTTCAAACCCGTATGTGCCTTTCTCCATTGGGGAATTCAAGTGTCAGGAATCTAAGAGATGAGGAGAGCAGAGAATGAGGAGATCGCAGCAGGCCCAAGAAACGTCCTACATAGAGGAGATGGAACTAGGGGAGATGAGGGTTGTGAATTCTAGGCAGAGGGACCACACAAACAGCAGAGTAGAACAGAGGTGGCAGACCACTGTCCATGGGCCAGAACCCACAAATAAAGTTTTATTGAAACTACACTTTGTGATCACTGTCTGCTACCACAACAGGGGTAAGTACCAACGGAGACTAGATAGACTGCAGAGCCTGAAATATTTGCTGCCTGGCCTTTACAGAAATTTGCTAAGCACTAGTGTAGAGAAAGGAATGAACAAACAAACCCTTTGGCACAGGGGCCAGTCCAAAGGGAGTGCTCCAGGAAAGTGAGAAATGAGGTTGGCTCACAGAGGTGGGACTTTGTATGCCTGGAGTAATAGAGCGCATGTCTTTGGATGGGTTCGATCATTTCCAGGATGCCCCCTATTTCATTTGGCTTTACCTTTACTTCCGTATGAGACAATAAATTATTTACAGAGATGAGGAAGCTAAGGCTTAAAGGCATGCTCACACTCTCTCAAGATCGCTTTGTTAGCAGTGGGAGTCAGAATCTGAACACAGGCTCGTGCTCATCCTGTAGGTGTGGCCTGAGCCTCTAGCCTGTGCCAAGCTGGAACTCAGCTCTGGGATTCCACAGTGGAGAAGACAGGTGCTTCTCTCACAGAACTCAGTCCAGACTGCAGCGCAAGACTCACTGCACTGTAATTCCTAGCAGAAAGTGAGACTGTTTTCTCCTCACATAGGAATGGAGCCATTGCAGGTTCTTGAGCAAACATTTATCTGCTTTGTGCCCAGGGCCACCTGGCATAGAGCAGAGACCTAAGTATGGTGTAAGTCATTAGGGAGCTTCAGCCTAGCTGGGGAGAAAAACCAAGCTGGGTGGTCTCCTCGGAGGTTGGTATAAGTAGATGGGATTTAAGGGCAGGACGATATAGAGTTAGCTTTGGATGTAGGTTAGCTTTAACCTTCCTGGGGCTGTTTCATCTGTGAAATGAGCATAATAAGTGTACATTTCTCATAAACTTGTGGCAAGAGTGAAATGAGCCAATAGTAGAGGCCAAGTGACAACAGTACCCGCACAGAGCTGGCCAGTAAATAGCAGTAAAGCATCACTGTTATCATTCAGGGCTGAGATGATCAGCCTTGACATGTGAGGGACTTGACATCGTAAGAGGCCTTGACAGCTGAGGGGCTTTCGACAGACAGGAGTAAGACGGTGAACGCAGTGTGCAAGAAGAAGCGGATGAATGTAAAAACAGGGAAGTGAATTTTCTGGCAAAAAAATGTGGTTTGTGTGATTTAGGTCCAGAAGGAAAAAAAAAAAAAAAAGGCCTGAGTGTATCTGATGGCTCTAGCAGGTTCTCCTCAGCCCACTCCTCACTCTGGGGGTCCCCCTCGTTGCTGGGGCTTTGTGGGCCTCCCTGTGTTCAGCTGCTGCTGCTGCTAAGTCGCTTCAGTCGTATCCGACTCTGTGCGACCCCATACACAGCAGCCCACCAGGCTCCCCCGTCTCTGGGATTCTCCAGGCAAGAACACTGGAGTGGGTTGCCATTTCCTCCTCCATTGCATCAGTTCAGTTCAATTCAGTTCATTTCAGTTGCTCAGTCGTGTCCGACTCTTTGTGACCCCATGAATCGCAGCATGCCAGGCCTCCCTGTCCATCACCAACTCCCGGAGTTCACTCAGACTGACGTTCATCGAGTCCGTGATGCCATCCAGCCATCTCATCCTCTGTCGTCCCCTTCTCCTCCTGCCTCCAATCCTTCCGAGCATCAGAGTCTTTTCCAATGAGTCAACTCTTCGCATGAGATAGCCATAGTACTGGAGTTTCAGCTTTAGCATCATTCCTTCCAAAGAAATCCCAGGGTTGATCTCCTTCAGAATGGACTGGTTGGATCTCCTTACAGTCCAAGGGACTCTCAAGAGTCTTCTCCAACACCACACTTCAAAAGCATCAATTCTTCAGCACTCAGCCTTCTTCACAGTCCAACTCTCACATCCATACATGACCACAGGAAAAACCATAGCCTTGACTAGATGGACCTTAGTTGGTAAAGTAATGTTTCTGCTTTTGAATATGCTCTCTAGGTTGGTCATAACTTTCCTTCCAAAGAGTAAGTGTCTTTTAATTTCATGGCTGCAGTCACCATCCGCAGTGATTTTGGAGCCCAAAAAAATAAAGTCTGACACTGTTTCCAATGTTTCCCCATCTATTTCCCATGAAGTGATGGGACCGGATGCCATGATCTTTGTTTTCTCAATGTTGAGCTTTAAGCCAACTTTTTCTCTTTCCTCTTTCATTTTCATCAGGAGGCTTTTTAGCTCCTCTTCACTTTCTGCCATAAGCGTGGTGTCATCTGCATATCTGAGGTGATTGATATTTCTCCCAGCAATCTTGATTCCAGCTTGTGTTTCTTCCAGTCCAGCGTTTCTCCTGATGTACTCTCCATATAAGTTAAATAAGCAGGGTGACAATATACAGCCTTGATGTACTCCTTTTCCTATTTGGAACAAGTCTGTTGTTCCATGTCCAGTTCTAACTGCTGCTTCCTGACCTGACCTGCATACAGATTTCTCAAGAGGCAGGTTAGGTGGTCTGGTATTCCCATCTCTTTCAGAATTTTCCACAGTTTATTGTGATCCACACAGTCAAAGGCTTTGGCATAGTCAATAAAGCAGAAATAGATGTTTTTCTGGAACTCTCTTGCTTTTTCCATGATCCAGCAGATGTTGGCAATTTGATCTCTGGTTCCTCTGCCTTTTCTAAAACCAGCTTGAACATCAGGGAGTTCACGGTTCACGTATTGCTGAAGTCTGGCTTGGAGAATTTTGAGCATTACTTTACTAGCATGTGAGATGAGTGCAATTGTGCGGTAGTTTGAGCATTCTTTGGCATTGCCTTTCTTTGGGATTGGAATGAAAACTGACCTTTTCCAGTCCTGTGGCCACTGCTGAGTTTTCCAAATTTGCTGGCATATTGAGTGTAGCACTTTCACAGCATCATCTTTCAGGATTTGAAATAGCTCCACTGGAATTCCATCACCTCCACTAGCTTTGTTCGTAGTGATGCTTTCTAAGGCCCACTTGACTTCACATTCCAAGATATCTGGCTCTAGATTAGTCATCACATCATCATGATTATCTGGGTCGTGAAGATCTTTTTTGTACAGTTCTTCTGTGTATTCTTGCCACCTCTTCTTAATATCTTCTGCTTCTGTTAGGTCCATACCATTTCTGTCCTTTATCAAGCCCATCTTTGCATGAAATGTTCCCTTGTTATCTCTAATTTTCTTGAAGAGATCTCTAGTCTTTCCCATTTTTTCCATTGCATCAGGGGAGACTAAAAGCCACCAGCTTCACTCAGAGTCTTCTCAGCTCACTGGGTCACTTCCCAGTGACCCAAATTAGGACTTTATATCATTGATTGAAATGCAAGATTCACCAGTGTTTAGGTTTTTTCTTAAAGTAAAATTTAGCTTGGGGTAAATCTGCTCTGAGATGGGTCCCGGACCACCAGAGGATGGTCCTCTCTTCTTTTGCTGTAATGGATACTTAAACTGAAAAGTTTGAGGTTCACTGTTTCAGGATGTGTCTCTACTCTGAGGCCTAGCACCCAGCCTCTTCACCAGGCTGTACCCCAATAACCCTGAGAGTTTAGAGAGCACACCGCCCTTGCCATGGCTTAGGACCTAGGAACACAAATCTGCTTTCACTAGTGCCCTGGATGTGCTGGGTGCATTAGGAACAGCTCAACCATCTGCCGCCCATGCCAGGAGCTTTATCAGAGCATCCATGCCAGAGACACCGGGATGTGTCAGCCTCCTGGGAGAGACACCTCGCAGGAGAATGCCTGTATCTTTAAAACCATAGCAGAGTCAGTTTCCCATTCTGTCTCCATCTTGAGCCACCCCAGAACAAAACTGTCTGTCTGGTTTCTAGCTTCGTAGCCATAAATGGAGGCAAATCTTTCACTTTGAGGATCTGAGAATTCAGCAGGTTAATAGAAAGTGGGGTCTTTAACTTACCTTCTGAAGACTGCAGACACTGGATATTGCCTTCTCGTTTACGTAAACCTTGGGGGCAGTGGATATCTGTGGGTGCCAAAGTGTTAACCCTGCAGCTGGATGGGGACCCTGGAGGTCTGAAATTGCCTGGGAGTTCTTCTCCAACACTGCTACACGTTAGCATCACCTGGGAGATTTTTAAAATCCATCTGCCCAGGCTGCACCCCAGACCACTTAAGTCAGAACCTCCAGGAGGGAGCCCAGGTGTTGTTGTGTTTCTGAGGCTCCCCCAGAGGAGTCCACGTGCAGCAAGTTTAAGAAGCACTGGTCTAGAATTTCTGCCCTCTCTGGAATGGGAAAGGGGAGCAGACGGTGTTGGAGGTGCCTGGCTGGCCGATTGGCTGCTTTGGGAGCTGATTCATTCAGTCCACGGGTTAGATCTTGTCTGCCAGCCCTGGTGTGGGCAGGAGCCTGGGGTGCTGCCATCTGAGGCTGGGAGATCGAGCGTGCCGGCCAGACAGGGCTCCTGGCACTCCCGGACGGGGCGGAAAGCGGGACAGCTGTCTTCTGCGTCAGCCCCACAGAGGCTGCCCACAGCTGCTTGCGTCACTTCCCCAGGTTTGTGGTGAGAAGCGAGGGATAGATGGTCTGCTGATGGGAAAGAGAACAGGAAGGAAGATCTTTAGGTTAAGGCCGCTGTGACTCTTACTGTTCAAAAACCGTCTGGAATACTGGCCTTTCTAACAGGGCAATGGCTGTTGCTCATTTGGAAACCAAGAGAGATCTTTAAGAGCTGCTAAAGTTTTCTCTCCATCACTTGGCTCTTTTTTATAGAGGAGCCTGAGAAGGCTGTTAACCCCTAAGGAGCAGGAGCCTGCATGTTTCATAGATGAGTGGAATGGAGCGTGTGTAATAATAACTGGATGCTGGCTTTCTGACTGAAAGCTCCCAGAGGGCAGCAGGCACACCCGGTCCCATAGAGAGGTGCCCAGCGGGTTGGGGGCTGGGATGAGGTCTCCAGGAACTAAGCGGGGAGGGACGAGGAATGAGATGCTTCACTGTGAGGGTCCCTGGGGAGCACGTTGACAGCGAATGAAGATGGATGTGCGGCTCACACCAGCTGCTGCTCCCCTCCAGCAGAAGGGAGACCCCCGGGGACTACTCCTCCTGGGTGTTCCTTGAAGGACTCAGGGTCCTGTCCCAGGGATCCGAGTGGCCACATAGGAGAGAGGTGAGCCTTTTCCTGGAATCCTGGCGCCTTCCGCCGGGAGACAGAAGTCCCTTCTTGACATCTTCATGGGTGACACAGTGGCCCCAGGTCCTGAGGCTTCTGGGGACCCACCAATCAGACACACCTTAGCTGAACATTTCACAGGTCAGTGATGTATCGGTCTTGGTGAGGAGGCTGCTCATCCCTGCCTCGGAGCGTGGAGTTTCAGTGGTCACCGTGGGGGCGGCAGGCGTGAGCTGTCCTGGGGTGACCACGTGGTGAGCAGAGCACCATCAGGCAGACTTGACGGGCTGGGTACCGGCCCCCACGTGGATACTTACCAGCAGTGGGACCACACACGCGTTTCTCAAGCCGTCAGAGCTTCTGTCTGTAACCTGTGAGACAGGAACAGCACATTTCGTGTGTAAGAGATGCTGTGTGGATGCCCACTGCTCTTCTGACCTCCTCAGAGAGAGCACAGAGAGGGGCAGACAGGCCCGCGGAAGACGCTGTGATGACAAAAGGGCGTCAGCGCATCTCCACGCTGAGGGGCGGGTGTGGGAGGCACGCCAGTTCCCCTCCGCGGCCCGAGCTTGACGTCTTGCCGGCCCTGTGGGGTTGGAAACTGCGAGCAGGAAGTGAAGGCATCCTGCCCAGTGGGACTTGTCTCCCACGGGCTGGCGAGAAGGGCAGCTCTGCCCCAGGAATCCGGCGTGTTCAGCTGGGTGATGCTGCGATGGCTGGTGGCTGTGAAATTCCCCAGCCAAAGCAGACACCCACAGGTTGGTGCTGCGTGATGGCAGCCTGGAGAAAATGATCGCCCTCTGAGCCTTAGTTTCCTCATTTGCAGAAGGAGAATCCCGACCCGCCCTGGGGTCCACTGGATTTCTGAGACAGGCAAATTCTAGGCCAGTTTCAACCGACCTGTTTATTCCCACAAGCTGTGGCTCCCGCTTGCTCAGCCGCACAGGAACAGCATGAAGACAAAGCCAGGAGGGTGGGTGGCAGCGACTCGAGAGAAACTCGGGGAACTGACAGGCGGATAGAGTTGCGGAGACCCCAGAATTCTCCCCTGGACCTTCTCCGCAGTGTGAAGGACACTGGCCTTCACGTCCACAGCTTCATTCTTCCCGGAGGGGGTCTGGGGCGGGGGTGCAGTCAGAAGAATCCATTGTGTGTCGTGGGAAGAAGGCAGCAGAACAGACGAGTCCCTTTTAGTTCTGCAGACTGTAGGGCTGGACGCAGTCCTAACCTCCTCTGAGTCTCGGTTGTCTCAGCTGTGAAATGTGGGTGATAAACTCGATCTTGCAGTCTGGTTCCGAGGATTAACTGAGACAGTGCCATACCGAGCACTTGGCACGGAGGAGCCTCTCAGTAAACCCAGGCCAACCCTGAGCCCCCGCAGAGAAGAGTCATCCCCTCGGTTATCAGAGAAGGCTGCAGCCCCCTGCTCCCACCAGTTGTGCATTCGTTTGATAAATACGCATATATGTGTGTGTGTGTGTGTGTGTGTGTGTGTGTGTATTAGTTGCTCAGTTGCCCGTGTCTGACTCTTTGAGATCCCATGGTCTGTAGCCCTCGAGGCTCCTCTGTCCATGGGATTTCCCAGGCAAGAATACTGGAGTGGATTGCCGTTTCCTTCTCCAGGGGACCTTCCCAACTCAGGGATCAAACCCGGGTGTCTGCATTGCTGGTGGATTCTTTGCTGTCTGAGCCCCCAGGGAAGCCCTGGGACCTGGGGCCTGAGCTGATGTCTGTGTGCCTGGAGGACTGCTGTCGTTCCCTTCAGCACACGCTGGGACCATGTGTGCACGCCTCTCTCCAGCTGTATTGTTACTTCCTTGAGGAGACGACTATGGCTTGTATGTCTTTGCATCTCCCATGGCATCTGAATGCATCTTTCAACAGCAGCCCTCAATGAACAAAACAGCTTTGCCAACTCAGCAGATTCATACCTCCAGCTCCTGTGTGTTGGGCCCTTTCACACTGGTCTTGCAAAAGCCTGAAGGATGGGGTATGGCCCCCATTTCACAGGCGAGGAGATTGGCACCAAGAAAGGTTTCAGCCACTTCCTGGGGGTAGCCAGCCAGGCAGTTACCACAGCTGGCACTTGACCTTTGATTGTTCTCAGCCTGAGTCCATCCCATTCACTCCATGGTTCTGGTGCTTACTTACTCTTGGTTGGAGAGGCCTTTAGGAGGAAGCGGTCACTCCCCTTCTCATCCTGAGAAGCGTGTGCAATGCACGTGTCCACCCTCACGTCTGTGTCTGTTCCAGAATGACTGTAAGCCCCCTGAGGAACCTCAGCGCCCGCCCACTCTGCAGGAGATCAAGCAGAAGATTGAGAGCTACAACGCCCGGGAGAAGAACTGCCTGGGCATGAAGCTGGTGAGCGTCCGTGCCCGCTCCGCATCCCTGCCCCCACCTAGCTCACAGCCCCTTCCGCTTTGGCTCCGTTCTTCCCCCTCGGAATCCTGGGGCTCCCCTCCCCGGGAGGGCGCTCCCCTTTCTTTGGGGCTCTGGAGGCCTCCAGGCTTATGTGAGGCTAAGAACCTAGGCTGTCTGTGCTCTGGGGAAACAGATTGGGCTATGGAATGAGACCCAGATCCCATCTCTGGCTGTTTCTCTAAGGTGAAGCTTTGGGAAACCTTAACCTCTCTGAGCTTCAGTATAAAATAGAGACATTAGTGCCCATGTGTCAAAGCACATGTAGGCATTAAATGATATGCAGGTGACTAGAGGCCCAGGAAGCCCTAGGCAAGGGGAGCGGGCAGCCCTCCTCCCCTTTTGGTCCTCACATCCTGTGCCTGGGGCAGCCTGCCTGACTGTGCAGAGCTCAGAGAGAGGAGGGCACCAGCTTCCTGCTTGTTCGGAGAGGCCATCTTCAGGGGAGACGCTGGAGGAGCCCTGCCCCCTGCTGGTGTCTGCTGGCAACTGCCTCTTTGGGGCGTCAGCCAGATGGACGCCAGAACAATCCAGTTGCAGAGGAACTGGGGTTTAAGTCTGGAGGGTTAATTCAATGCCCTGGTTCTCCAAAGATCTTATCACAGAGCCTGCCTGCTCCTCCTTGGTTTGGAGGGGGGACCACCAGAGAGGCGACTCCAGACCCTGCGTCTTGGCCTGGGGACTCAGCAGAGGCAATCGCCCCATCTGCCTGGCGGCAGGGGATTTGGGGCAAGCAGTGTGAGCCCCTGGGGAGGGGGAGGTCCTGCGGGCCTTCTCCTGCTGCTGCCCTGCCAGCACCCCTAGGTCGGCAGAGGCGGGAGGGAACTCAGGGAGGCAGGTTGTGCACGTGTGGCCGGGATGGCACTGCACCAGGAAGGGCCTCTGCAACCCGGTGAGTCTGGAGCCCCCGGCCGAGTGGCCGGTGGGAGATCCGGCGAGACAGGCCCGCCCTGACCGCACCCAACCTGCGCCCTGGCAGAGCGAGGACGGCAGCTACACAGGCTTCATCAAGGTGCACCTGAAGCTGCGGCGGCCGGTGACGGTGCCCGCCGGGATCCGGCCCCAGTCCATCTATGACGCCATCAAGGACGTGGACCCGGCGGCCGCCACGGACAAGCGTACATCCTTCTACCTGCCGCTCGACGCCGTCAAGCAGCTGCACATCAGCAGCAGCACCACGGTCAGTGAGGTCATCCAGGGGCTGCTCAAGAAGTTCATGGTCGTGGACAATCCCCAGAAGTTCGCGCTCTTCAAGCGGATACACAAGGATGGGCAAGGTAGGAGCGAGCGAGCTCCCCCCCAGAAACTACCCTTCCCGACTCTGGCGGGGCGAGCCTGCTCACACTTGAGCTGGAGGGGTGAGCTCTCGTGGCGCCGGAGCCCAGCCTCCCGTGTGGCGTTGGGCCTGCGGACGGACCGCCCACCGTGGCCCTCCCTTCACACGTGGCTGCAGGAAACCCACCCCTGGGCGTTCACTTCCTAATCTGTGGGATGGGACAACTCCCTCGAACGTTTGGGGGGATGACGTGAATGGAAACACGCTTCCCACCCTAGCAGACTCTGAAGGTACCGATGGTTACCCTTTATTCCTGCCAGGCGCCTTTCGTTAGGTTGAAAGGATGGCTAGAAACACCTCTGCATCCGAATCGGTCCCGGCCATCCTGAGCCCCTGCCCTTCTACCCCAAGGCGAGCCCAGCCGGCTCTCTTGGTTTGCAGTGCTCTTTTTTCCCTTTTTGGTTTTTGTAGTTTATTTGTCTTACTGTCATTTTGAACCTCAATCAATTAAGAATTTTTCCTTCCTAGGAAGGAAAACTGTTGACAAGTGTTGACTCAGTTGTTTCTCTTCCTCTAGGAAGGAAAACAATTCTCTATTTGTAGACTGAGTAGTTTTAACTAATTTTAATTGGAGGCTAATTACTTTGCAATATTGTAGTGATTTTGTCATACATTGACATGAATCAGCCATGGGCGCACATGTGTTCCCCGTCCTGAACCCCCCTCCCACCTCCCTCCCCATCCCACTCCTCTGGGTCATCCCAGTGCACCAGCCCTGAGCGCCCTGTCTCATGCATCGGCCTGGACTGGCGATCTGTCTCACATATGGTGATATACATGTTTCAGTGCTCTTCCAGAAACTCTCCCTCGCTGACTGCCCCCTCTACCTGCGCTTACTCGCCGGGCCTGACACGGACGTCCTCAGCTTCGTGCTAAAGGAGAACGAAACTGGAGAGGTGGAGGTAGGTCCGGGCGCCTCCGCCTGTGCGCATTCCCAGCTCGTGGGGCTCGCCTCACCGGGCAGGCGCGGTCCTCACCCCGCAGCGCAGCTGGAGGCCGCCCCAAGATGAGCGCTGAAGTCAGGATTGTAAGTGCTCTGGGGGAGCAGGTAAGACCTGTCTGGCAAGGCCTGTGGAAGGACAGGATTCCATGTGCCTACTTTGAACACTCAGGGTGGAGGGGTGCTGAGAACCTCCCTGTGTTCCACCTAGCTTTTCGCTCCTGAGGATGTCCCAACGCCCAGCAAGCTCCAGCTCTGGGCTCCCCCAGGCACGGGTACTGTTGACTCTGGGCTCCCCCAGGCACGGGTACTGTTGACTCAGTTGTCTCTCCCTAGTTCTTGAAAACAGACCTCGCTACCCCAAGGGAAGCGTCCAGCCTGCGGTATGAAGTGGGGTGAAACCAAACTGGTGCTCCCCGCATCCTGGGGTTTGCAGAAGCAGCCTTGGGGGCCACTGTGGAAATTAGGGGGCTCTAGGCCTATCTGTTTCCAGCCTCCACCAGGAAGCTCTGCTCTCCCTCTGTTTGACAGAGTGGGAGGTTTTGTCGGGACAGAGTATTCCACAGAAACTGTTTGAGTGTTGCTGGCCCCATGGGAACCTCACAGGCCTGGGGTTTAGAGGCCTGGCTTCTTGTTCAAGTTTTGTGGCAGTAAGCTCTGTGATCGTGGTTCCCTCTGTGGACTTCAGCGTTCTCATTTCTCCAATGTGGGGATTAAACCAGATAAACCTTGATGTTCTGTTGTACTCAACAAGCCTAGGAGTCAAAGTCCCTGACCCCACAGGGGCCTCAGTTCCTGGGTCAGCCGGGAAAAGCCAGACTTGCCTTCTGTCCTGAGAAGCCAGGTCCCACTGGCCAGGCCCAGGCCCGCCAGGCCCTGCAGAGCTGTGCAAGTGACTCATCTCATTATCTGCACTGCCAGCCTCGGGAGGCGGACACCCTAATTCCACGGCAGATGAGGAAACAGCTGAGAAGGGTGGAGTTCTGTGCTCAGGGTCACACAGCGGAGCCAGGCTGACGCCCAGTCTCCTGAGTCCAAGCCCAGCTCCCCTCCAGATGTCACTCCGGGGGCTGCATGCTGGGGACCCGTTGCTGGTCAGCCCCAAAGCAGACAGCTCCAGGTGGTCACCAGGTCTCAGGCAGCTCCAGCATCACAGTTAGGATCTCAGCTGCTACCGAGAAATTTAAGATTATTGATTCTCCAATGAATAGGGCCTAAGCCAATAAAATACAGCATAAGCCAATCAAAACAGGGCTTATGGTCTACTAATGCTTGGCCAGAAGATGCCAGGATTTGAAATTTCTGTTGCTGATACGGCATGGAGACCTCAGGCTTTGTTCATCACACCTGCCTATTCCGTAGCAAGCGGTGTAAAGGGGGAGCTGAGCTGGCAGGGCCCCTCCGTCACGTGATGTCTAACCTGTCTCCTGTTGTCTCTCTCCCCCAATCTCCCTCTCGCCGCCCAGTGGGACGCCTTCTCCATCCCTGAGCTCCAGAACTTCCTAACGATCCTGGAGAAAGAGGAGCAGGACAAGGTCCAACAAGTGCAAAAGAAGTACAGCAAGTTCAGGCAGAAGCTGGAGGAGGCCTTACGGAAATCCCAGGGCAAACCTGCCTAGCCGGTCCGGCCTCCCCTTCTCCCGAAAGCCCACGGATTTAATTTTTATTATTAATTATTATTTTGCAACAGACACTTTCTCAGGACACCTCTGGTGCGTGCATCTGTGCCTGCCCATCAGTTCCAGATGTGGCACGACGCCTCTGGTGGCCGCGTGTGCGTGCAGGCTCGGGGCCTGCCTGTCGCCATCTGTGCCTCTGCACACTGCCCCCGAGCGAGCAGCACACTCGTGTGCAAGATTGGCCACCTCGTCTCGCCATCTGCAAGCCTTCCGCAAACCAAATAGCTGCCTCTCCCTATACCAGCTGGCAAAGCAAAGGGTTTTAGAGATATGTGTTCTTTCTCTGGCCTTTAGTCTTCTTCGTTTCTTATTTGCCATCCACAGTTCCTTTATTTATGAGTCCAGAACTGTAGTATATTCCTTTAGCAGGTCTGAGCTAAGCCCCTGAAACAGGATAATGCTTATAGAACTGTCCCAGGACTTCCCCTGTGATCCAGTGGCTAAGACTCCAAGCTCCCAATGCATGGGGCCCAGGTCGATCCCCAGTCGGGGAACTAGATCCCACACGCCTCAACTAGAACATCTCGCGTGCTACAACTAAGACCCTGTGCAGTCAAATAAATAAATATTTTAAAAAGAGAATTTTCCCCCACCATCCTCAGGTGCCCGTTGCTCACGGGTAAGGGATGGTCATAAAGATACTGGCCCCAGAGGCTTGGGTCAGAAGCACCAAAGCTGAGGTTGCCTGAGAGATTTCCAGAGAAGCTGCAGCTGGCCCTGGTCCTGATGGCCATTTAATTTTTGAGTCTGTACACGTGTAAACCCAAAGGCATTTATATCTGTGTGCATGTGGTCTTCAGCCACACCTTCATCAGCTCTTTGTTTTTAAGTTGCAGTTTTGAACTTAATATTGCCATCATCCTCATTGTTTCCACTAAGGGGAAACCAGCTATTTAACCATTTTTAGTCTCCTGATGAGTGCGGAAATCAGTCGAAACCAAAACGTGTTGCAGGTAAACGAGTCCAAGCTGTCTTCAGGCCTCCCCAGCTAGCGGCCACGGGCCTGGCTGCCTCGGTTCCCCTCCAGCCTCCAGGACTGCCTCTTCCCCTCCCTCTGGACTCTGGGATCTCCAAGTGCTGCCGGAGGAGCTGCCTTGGTTATGGAAGGGGGTGCCCTCCAACACAGCCAACCTGGGACTCCTTCATGGTCTGAAGCATTGTCGGCCGTGGGGCTGGCCTCCTGCTGACCTCAGTGCCTTTTTGTTTTTGGAGAGGGTCAGGAACTCAGGCCTTTGCTTGAGGCTCTGCTGCTGGCTTGCTCCTGCCAGGAAGAGGACCACAGTGGTGTAGGAGACAAGGACAGGGGAGCCTGCCCCCCAAGCATGGGATGAGAGTCACAAAGTTCCTGCCCGCCTAAGGTCCTGGGCCCTGACTTCTAGAAGTGAGGTCAAACTGCCTGGACAGGGCGGATCAGATTCCCGACTCTACATCTGTACTGGCTCCTTGCTTAGGTTCAAACCCCAAACCAGCCAAACAATTCAAGCCAGGAGCCAGGACGCAGAGACACTCCAGGGCAGAGGGAGAAGGACTGTGAACTTTCAAAGTGGGGCCCGTTTTCCAATCCAGCCTCTAAGAGACCCATTTCTTCGCTGTTCTCCGCCTTCCCAAGTCCTTCTTGGGTCGGTTCAAGCCTCACAAGACCCCTCCCTGAGTCCACCTGGCCCCTGATCCTAGAAGGAATACAGAACCTTCATCGTGCAAACTTCTTGGTCTTCAGAGCTGCAAAAACAGGATGAGCTAAGCAGCTCAAATAGATGTTTTCCATCATAAAAACCCTAGTTATCTGCCATCTCCTGCTCAGCCTTATCACTTCCCTCCCTTAAAATCCCCTCTCCCTGCTTGGGCGGGCGCAGCGCCCTCTCCTCCACGCTGCATGTCTGTAACAGGAACAGAAGGCACGCTGCTGCAACCGCTGTGAATGCTGCTGAGACCCCCCTTGGATAGGGTGGCCGTTTTATTTTTGAGAAGAAAAAGAAGTCATGTACATATATACATAAAGGCATATAGCTATATATAAAGAGATGGGGTGTTTATGAAATAAGAAAACTGGGAAAATTCAGACTTTATTGAAAGCACAGTTAGACCAAGGGACCTGGGCTGGGGTCTGCGCCTCCGAAACAGTAGTGAGCGGGGAGTCCCTCTCTCCTTGCAGGGTCGGTGTGAAGCGCCTTCTGCCATTGTGTTGCCCAGTGTGTGCTCTGGGGCTGTTTTCTTCTGAAATGTCTGTCTTATATGGGTTTAAGAAAAAGTAATAAAAGCTGGTTGCAAAAGTGATTCAGACAGGAGATGCGTTCCTTGAACCTCCCCCTCTCAGGGAAATCTGGGAAATTGCGTGGAAATGGTGGAGCTGGGAGAGGGGTGGGGAAAGAAGAACGCACACACTTCAAGGCCAAGTCAGATTTTCTTTTGCCAACAAACAGAGGGATGAAGGCTTTGAGAACTCCTTCCAGCGGCACAGGCTGGAGGTGCTGCCACGGCAATGGGTTATTCTCCATCCCCACAGAGCTGGAAAGCAGAGG
>SJXQ01007810.1:2136494-2151251 GCA_006408695.1 Aepyceros melampus
TAAGGATGGATGATTAAACACCAGAACAGGCTGCTGAGTTAAGCAATGATTCTTTTATTTCTGGCATTATTTTAAAATCAGGAAGGAGTCTTTGAACGTTTGCAATCATCTCACCCAGAGGAAAAGGCTAGATGACTAAGACAGTCCTTTCACCTTAGCTCTGATGTCCATCAAAGGAATATCTCAGTAATTGTGGTGATAACCATATAAAAGTTATTAAAAAGGAATTCTCGCCTGCCTTCCGGTATTGATCACACACAGTGCAACAAACAAGGGCCCTCAGTTCATCCGGTCCACCCCTGCCCTCCCTCTAGGATAGCACCCCTGTCCAAGAGACATTCTTAAACGTGTCCAGGAATAGGGTACAGCTGTAACGTTTGCTTGCTCCAAGAGGTATATCTTTCAATAATTTTGTCAAAACCCAGAAATGAACCAGTTTTTGCATTTCATGAAACTCATTTGGTTATGAAGTGGGATTAAGTTCAAAGTTACATGTTTGACCTTGGTGTAGATTATCTGGCTTAGCACATAGAAAAAGGAATCCCTTGCACAGCCTAAAACGCCCTTGCCTCCTCCGTATGGTGTTTATGAGGAGAAAAGGGAAGATGAATCAATGCAAAATGTGTCACGATTACTGGAAAAACCATCTGAAGCACGTCTTGACAGCACTGTGTCACCGCAGAATTCTGGGTCAAACCTGAAGAGTGGATGTTCATTGTAGACCTAGCCTCACCATTCACTGGCTTGTGTCTTTAGCAGGGGTGAACAAGGCAAGACAGAACTCTGAGCCTCCAGTCCCTCCAGGGCTGTGCTAAACAAACTATGTCTGTGAGAGAACTTTATAAAGCACTATGTGTGTTTTCTTGGGAGAAGGAAATGGCCCACTCCAGTACTCCTGCCTGGAGAATCCTACAGAGAAGCCTGGCGGGCTTTAGTCCGTGAGACGGACACGACTGAGCAAGTCCACCACCACACGTTCCCTATGTGTCATTTGTATTCATACGAGGACCACATTTCACGACTACTCTAACTCCCACAGATCAAATTCTGTCCAAGGGCTCTGTTGTAACAGAATCTTGTTTGGGGTCAATTTCTAGAAATCTCTTTCTCAGTTTCATATGCTTATGTTAACAGAGCAGATCAGTAAAATGATGCCGTTTACTTACAGTGAGTCAGCAGTGAAAAGACCAATTATTCAGAGCCTCATAACAAAAGGCAAGGGACCTCACAGACATTTTTATACTCATTCCTTTCTTCTTATTCAAGCCTCAGGTGGGGAATTTGTGAATATTGTGGGTATTTTCGAGTCTTTATGTTGGTTTAAAAAAAAAAAAAACAAGATGAGCAAGAAAAATAGTATAGTGAATTATAATTTTATTTTTTTGATGGTAAAAAGCAGATTACTCTGCAGTGATTTGGCTCAGCCCTTCTCCTTCCTATTGCACAAGGAGGCCCCTGGTGACCGTCAGACGAGCAGGGACCACAGCAGGGCTCTGAACCTTTTCACGTGATTCAGCTGGGAGCTGGACAAAAGCATGGTAACCTCCTTTAGGAAAATGGTGACACAAAATCTTATGCATATTTCAGAGAACTCTGCGGACCCTCTGAAGACCTTGTCCATGAGCCCCACGTGAAGACGTTTGAGGCTAAAGAAAGCATCAGTTGATTAAGACTCTTCACTGTAGCAAAGTCATCTACCATGTAGCCACATCACAACCCACAGCTATTAGCAGCTGTTGTCCATGCTGAGGGAAACTTACTGTTGTGTAGAAACCCATGTCCTAATGTGCTTTCACTGTTTATTTCTGGTCTAGCCTAAACTTGGCTCAAGGAAGAGATAATGTTCCTTCTTTTGAATGATGACAAATATAAACATACAAAGAGCCCTTTAGATATCTGAAGGAAAGATTTTGGGGCTAGGAGGTTAATTAGGTAGTAAGACTAGCAAGAGGTTACTGAATATTTGGTAGAAGGACTTTAAAGACAGGCAGGCTCCCCGTCCCTGAGCTCTGGATGGGCTGTGGCGCCTTGAAGGCAGAGTACACACCAAGTGACTGAAACCACACAAACGGAAGGAGCAGCCTCCAGTGCTCCTTTCAAACAGCTTCAAACCTGAAAACTCAGTACAACAGTTTAGCTAAGTGGAAGAAACAAAAGGGAATCCAATTCAGATTAGAATAAAAATTTATTTTGGTAAAGAATTATATATATATATATATATATATTTTTTTTTTTTTTAATTTGCAAAAACAAAATACTCATATAAATTACCAGCCCAGAGCCTGGATTTCCACTGGATCAACCATATGAAACAAGAGTCTGTCATTTCTTCTTGCCAGGTTTAGGGGCTTTTTCCAGGCCTTGGATGTGTTTTCGAGGAAGCCGATACTCTTCTACAATCCAAAAGGCAGAAACGCCTCAGTGAGGTTTGCGCATGCTCTCTCCTGCCTGCCCCTTCCCCTCCATCTACAATGACCCTCCTTTGCCCCCATCCCAAGGTCCCCGGGTGGCACAAGTGGTGGAACCCGCCTGCCAGTGCAGGAGACGTAAGAGACGCGCGTTCGATCCCTGGGTTTGAAAGATCCCCTGGAGAAGGAAATGGCAACCCCCTCCAGTACTCTTGCCTGGAGAATTCCGTGGACAGAGGAGCCTGTGGGCTATAGTCTGTGGGGCCGCACAGAGTGGACTAAGACTGAAGCAACTCAGCACGCACGCTGAGGTCCCCAGCTGCAGCCGCCCCCTGGCCCTCCCGCCCCACTGTTCATGCCCGCCGTCGAGCCTCAGTTCAAACCATTTTCATCACGCAACCTGCCCTTCCACGCCCAGCTCAGTCAACCCCTGCGGGATGGACCACACATCCTCACACCTCGAGGCTGAAGTCCTTCAGCAACTCTCCTGTTGGTAACTACTTTCCAGGTGTGCTGCAGGCATTTGTGATTCTCTCATAAGCGAGAATGCGTGTATCTGAGTTTGGCTACGTGTCTGTCTTTCTCCTCTGTATTTCACGTGGGGCTCTTCACTTAAAGGGGTGCAGCTCTAAGTGAACTGCTGGGTACTGCCTGAGACCATAAAGTAAGTGTGCTTATTGTGCCAGACCTTGGGAATGAAAAAGGTAAGTTCTCTGATTCAAGATGCTCATTCTAACAGGGAGTTCAGACAGCAGAATAAATTAGCCCAGTTGTAGACACTAATCAGAAATATAAATACAATTGGAAAGTGCTACGTTAGCAGGATTTTAAATGTCAATTTAAGGAAAAAGAAGATTTTAAAATGGGACAGGTTCTAAGACCCCTCTCAGGGGCTTCCGTGGCCCCTGAGCTGGGCTGATGCACCTTTAAGGCCGCAAGAGGCCATTCGAGGCTAGGGAACTACACGGAGGGAGGCAGCCAGGGGTGAATGTGGGGGTGCACACAGGGGCCACCAAGGAGACCAGTATGGCTGAGGCCTGGCCTGGGAGTCAGGGGCCTGCCAGAGAAGGTGGAGGGGAGACGGGGCTGGACTGGGTGGGTCTTGCTACTGAACTTAAAGAGTTTATTCCGCAAATCAAGGTTGGAAGCCCAACTACAGCACTGAACAGCTGAATTATCTCAGTACAAAGTACTGACCCTGTTTCCCCATCTGCAAAACAGAAACGGTTCTTCAGCATCAAGCCTGCAAAAAGCCCAGCAAAGTGCCTACCAAAGGCTGAGTGCTCAACAACTGTTTTATAAAAAAGGAAAACCAGAAAGAAAACTTCTCTACTAGGATGGTGGATAAAACATTGAATTTTGGGGCTAAAAGATAAAGGGCAAACATTAGTTCCACCTCTTGCTGGCTGCTAAAAGCTATGTACATGGTAAACTCACTAGAGTGACTTTAGTTGGTAGGAAGATCTTTGCCAAGTAAGACTAACGTCTCTGCTTATTCAGGGGGGATGCTCACCGAGCAACAGCCGGCCAAGGTGGTGGATCTGATTGCCCTGGATCTGAACCTGCAGGCTGTCCTTGAGCCCCGGGGCGGGGCTGACGGTGGTGCTAGCCTGGCATCGCTGCTGGAGGGTGGCAGCCACTGAGCGCGGGTCCAGGCCATAGGCCTCCAAGTTCCGGACCACGGTCACCTGGGCGAGACAAAAGACCGACAGTGGGTACAGACCATGTGCCTCCTCCAGAAACCTTCCGGGGCCTGAGCAACCTCCTCACCCTATGTTCACCATCCCTACAACCATACCTATTCATCCAAATAATTAATTTCTGTGCTTCTAAATTGAAGTTTTCTTTTTACCCCATCCAAGACAGGCATACCTCAGACATTCTGAGGGTTCAACTCTAGACCCACCATGATAAAGCGAATATTACAGTAAAATGAGTCACATGAATTGTTTGGTTTCCCAGTGCATATGAAAGTTACATTCTCATACAAATCAAAACTACAATAATGTACCACCTCACACCAGTCAGAATGGCCATCATTAAATTCTACAAATAATGAACGCTAGAGAGGGTGTGGAGACAAGGGAATCCTCTTACACTCTCGGTGGGAATATAAATTGGTACAGCCATACAGACAACAGTATGAAGGTTTCTCAAAAAACTGAAAACCAAACTACCATGTAATCCAGTCATTCCACTCCTAGGCATATATCCAAGCAAAACTATACTTCAAAAAGACAAATGTACCCCTATACTCATAGCACTATTATTTTACAACAGCCAAAACATGGAAACAACCTACAACAGATGAACAGATAAAGATGTGGCACATGGAATATTACTCAGCCATAAAAAAGAACAAATCTCAGTAATCCAAGTCTATGCCCCGACCAGTAATGCTGAAGAAGCTGAAGCTGAACAGTTCTATGAAGATCGACAAGACCTTTCATAACTAACACCAAAAAAAGATGTCCTTTTCATTATAGGGGACTGGAATGCAAAAGTAGGAAGTCAAGAAACACCTGGAGTAATAGGCAAATTTGGCCTTGCAGAAAGGAATGAGATAGGGCAAAGGCTAATAGCAGTTTGTCAAGAGAATGCACTGGTCATAGCAAACACCCTTTTCCAACAACACAAGAGAAGACTCTACACTTGGACATCACCAGATGGTCAACACCAAAATCAGATTGATTATATTCTTTGCAGCCAAAGACAGAGAAGCTCTATACAGTCAGCAAAAACAAGACCAGGAGCTGATTGTGATTAAGATCATGAGCTCCTTATTGCCAAATTCAGACTTAAATTGAAAGAAAGTAGGGAAAACCACTAGACCATTCAGGTATGACCTAAATCAAATCCCTTATGATTATATAGTGGAAGTGAGAAATAGATTCAAGGGATTAGATGTGATAGACAGAGTGTCTGATGAACTATGGATGGAGGTTCGTGACATTGTACAGGAGACAGGGATCAAGACCATCCCCAAGAAAAAGAAACGCAAAGAAGCAAAATGGCTGTCTGAGGAGGTCTTACAAATAGCTGTGAAAAGAAGAGAAGCGAAAAGCAAAGGAGAAAAGGAAAGATATACCCATTTGAATGCAGAGTTCCAAAGAATAGCAAAGAGAGATAAGAAAGCCTTCCTCAGTGATCATGCAAAGAAATAGAGGAAAACAATAGAATGGGAAAGACTAGAGATCTCTTTGAGGAAATTATCTCCTCAAGATACCAAGGGAACATTTCATGCAAAGATGGGCTCAATAAAGGACAGAAATGGTATGGACCTAACAGAAGCAGAAGATATTAAGAAAAGGTGGCAAGAATACACAGAAGAACTGTACAAAAAAGATCTTCATGACCCAGATAATCACGATGGTGTGATCATTCACCTAGAGCCAGACATCCTGGAATGTGAAGTCAAGTGAGCCTTAGAAAGCCCACTACGAACAAAGCTGGTGGAGGTGATGGAATTCCAGTGGAGCTATTTCAAATCCTGAAAGATGATGCTGTGAAAGTGCGGCACTCAATATGCCAGCAAATCTGGAAAACTCAGCAGTGGCCACAGGACTGGAAAAGGTCAGTTTTCATTTCAATCCCAAAGAATGCTCAAACTACTGCACAATTGCACTCATCTCACACGCTAGTAAAGTAATGCTCAAAATTCTCCAAGTCAGGCTTCAGCAATACATGCACTGTGAACTTCCAGATGGTCAAGCTGGTTTTAGAAAAGGCAGAGGAACCAGAGATCAAATTGCCAACATTTACTGGATCATCAAAAAAGCAAGAGAAGTCCAGAACAATAACTACTTCTGCTTTACTGACTATGCCAAAGTCTTTGTGTGGAGCATAGCAAACTGTGGAAAATTCTTAAAGAGATGGGAATACCAGACCACCTGACCTCTTGAGAAATAATCTGTATGCAGGTCAGGAGGCAACAGTTAGAACTGGACATGGAACAACAGACTGGTTCCAAATAGGAAAAGGAGTACATCAAGGCTGTATTTTGTCACCCTGCTTATTCAACTTATATGCAGAGTATATCATGAGAAATGCTGGACTGGAAGAAACACAAGCTGGAATCAAGATTGCTGGGAGAAATATCAATAACCTCAGATATGCAGATGACACCAGCCTTATGGCAGAAAGTGAAGAAGAACTAAAGAGCCTCTTGATGAAGTGAAAGAGGAGAGTGAAAAAGTTGGCTTAAAACTCAACATTCAGAAAACTAAGATCATGTCATCTGGTCCGATCACTTCATGGCAAATAAATGGGGAAACAGTGGAAACAGAGGCAGACTTTATTTTGTGGGGCTCCAAAATCACTGCAGATGGTGACTGCAGCCATGAAATTAAAAGATGCTTACTCCTTGAAAGGAAAGTTATGATCAATTTAGCATATTAAAAAGAAAAGACATTATTTTGCCAACAAAGGTCCGTCTAGTCAAAGCTACAGTTTTTCCTGTGGTCATGTATAGATGTGAGAGTTGGACTATAAAGAAAGCTGAGCACCATAGAATTGATGCTTTTGAACTGTGGTGTTGGAGAAGACTCTTGAGAGTCCCTTGGACTGCGAGGAGATCCGACCAGTCCATCCTAAAGGAGATCAGTCCTGGGTGTTAATTGGAAGGATTGACTGATGCTGAAGCTGAAACTTCAATACTGCGGCCACCTCACGCGAAGAGCTCACTCATTGGAAAAGACCCTGATGCTGGGAGGGATTGAGGGCAGGAGTAGAAGGGGACGGCAGAGGATGAGATGGTTGGATGGCGTCACTGACTCAATGGACATGAGTCTGAGTGAACTCCGGGAGCTGGTGATGGACAGGGAGGCCTGGCGGGCTGCGGTTCATGGGGTCGCAAAGAGTCGGACACGACTGCGCAAGTGAACTGAAGACACAGAAGCAGACTCTCCGACACAGAGAACAGACCTGTGTTTGCCAAAGGGCAAGAGGGTGGGTAAGGGAAGGACTGGGAGTCTGGGATTAGCAGATGCAAACTAGTGTATACAAGATGGATAAAGAACAAGTTCCTACTGCATAGTACAGAGAACTATATTCAATAACCTGGGATAAACCATAATGGAAAAGAATATGAAAATGACTATATATATATATATATATAAGTGAATCACTTTGTATTCAGCAGAAATTAAAAGCAACATTGTAAATCAACTGTACTTCAACAAAATATCTTTAAAAAGTATGCTTTCACTATACCATTAACAGTACAGTAACATTATATGCTAAAAAACAAAGTATATACATTAATTTAAAAATACTTTATTTGTAAAAAGTGCCACCCATCACCTGAGCCTTCAGTGAGTTGCAATCTTTTTCATAATAGTAACATCAAAGATCACGGTCACAGATCACCATAACAAATAATAATGAAAGAGTCTGAAATATTGCAGGAATTACCGAAATGTGATACAGACACAAGAAATGAGCACTGCTGGTGAAATGGCACCGACAGACGTGCTTGATACAAAAATTGCCAGAAGCAACTTTCAATTTGAAATTTTTTTCAATTGAAAAATAAAACAACACTGTCTGCAAAGCATAATAAAAAGAAGCACAATAAAACGAGGTGTGCCTGTATACGTCACATATTATATTTAGTGGGACAGATACTCTATCCCATACAGAACACATACTCTTGTTTGTTCAGTTACCAAGTTGTGCCCAACTCCTTGCGACCACATGGGCCTGCCAGGCTCCTGTGTCCATGGATTTCCCAGGCAAGAATACTAGAGTGGGTTGTCATTGCCTTTTCCTACATATGCTTTTTCTAAAGTTTTTTTAAAATTTTTTTTAATGGAGAATTTAAAACATAAATAAAAGTAGAGGAGTACAATGAGCCCCATGTACCCATCACCAATTCTAAGAATTTTCAACTGATGACCAACCCTGATTCATCTATATCCCCACCTACCTGCATTTCTATGTTACTTTGAGGCAAATCCTTCTAGAAATCTCATCTACAAACATTTCAGTATGTATCTCTAAGAGATAAGGGCTCTTTTTAACATAAAAACAAAACCATCACTGTATATAATTATACATTCAAGAAATGGTGGCTGTTGCTAATTATTAAACTTATCATCACTTGGTTCTCATTTACTGAGTGTTTATAAGTATTGTAAATATTTCACCTACATATATTCCTTCATTTGATCCTCACAGTGCCTTATGAGGTAGGTATTATCCCCATTCTTCATATAAGAAACTCAGGCAAAAATGACATTAAGTACTGTGCTTGAAGTCAAGCAGCAAGGCAAAGCCACACTGGAACCCAGACTGTAATCTCAAAGCCTATGCTCATAACCACATACTTCTAGAGTCTGTCTTTTGGGATTTCTACCCAATAATCCTATTTCTGCCTTCTCAAGATGGGCAAAGTAAACGCAGTCCTTTTCCCAAGGACAGCTTTTCACATATTTGAGGACAGATGTAATTTGTTCTTACGACTGTGTTGCCAAGCTAAACACGCTCAGTTCTTCAGCAATTCTTTACCAGTTATTTTCACTGAACAAGGCCCAAGAGGCAACAGAAAGAGAAGAGCTGAAGGCCCATACCAGAGTTCTAAGGAAAAAGTGAATACAAGATCTTTTTTACTTTTAGAACCAGGCTCTAGCAAGTTTCCTAGCACAAAATCCTAGGGGACAAGGAGGAACGGGGTCAGCTTCACCTGTTTTACATAGAACCCAGCCCAGTCACACAAACACGGGTGTTTCCTAAACAACTTTTGAGGTGTATGAGGCCAATCTAAAAATTTCCAATCACATTAGAAAGACTAGAACTTAGCAGGAAGATTAAATCACCATCTTCAAACGTCTCTCTTAAAAATTACCTTTTTGTTCGAAGCTCTCTGTGCTAGGGTGATGCCAATTGGGCAGATCCTGCCTTTCTTCACAACGGGCTCTTGTCCCGGAAAGGCCACTTGATAGGCTGGCTGCAATTTTTCCAAACATCTGAAATGGGAGTTAACGAGTTGGAGGCTGATAAAGCCAGCAGAAGCCATTTCCTCATAGCTCACGCCCAACAGGCGGCTAGGTGGAGCTGATCTTGCAGGCAGTGGTTCGCCTCTGGCTGCAGAGTGGAATCATGCAAATCAACTAGGGAGCTGCACCCCAGACCAACTGAGTCAGAAACTCAGATCATGAAGATCCATTTTTTCAAAACTGTGCCACTGTAATCGCTTTACTCTGCCGTGTCGGTTTCTGCAGCCCAGCAAAGTGAATCAGCGTGCGTATACAAACATCTCCGCTGTTTTGGACCTCCTTCCCATTTAGTCCATCGCAGAGCACCGAGTGGAGTTCTCTGTGCTACAAGAGGCTCTCAAGGAAGATACCTGTTGTTAAGCGACCCAACATGCAGCCACGGCGAGACCCACCGACTCAGGGAAGGGGACAGCTGAGATGAGCCCCTGGAAGCTGTCCACAGGTCTGGCTTCTGAAACCCTGCCCAGAGGCCCTGTGGCAAATTTCTGTCTCTAGACTCTACCTTACCCAGCCGGATAAAGCACAGCCTCGCATTTCTGACAGGTTCCAATTGTCCACCTTTTCCAGGAGCCTTTACCAAAAGGAATCTTGACCTTTCGTCTAATCAGATTTTCTTTTGCTAGCATATATATTGGGAGAGACAAACTTTTTCTATAAAGAGCCAGATGATAAATATTTTAGGCTTTAAGAGCCATATGGTCTCTGTTGAAATTACTCAACGTTGCCATTTAGCAAGAACACAGAGTAGATATTATGTAAACAAATGGGTGTGGCTGTGCGCCAATAAGACCTTATTCACAAAAACAGGTAGCAGGTTTGGCCCACAGGCAATAGCTTGCTAACTCCTGATATAAATTATTTTTGGTTTTGGTTCCATGGAAAAGAAAAGATATAAGAATGCTTCCTTTGAAAGGACTTTAAGACAATCCCCATCCCCAACTCCCACTTTCTTTTTGTTTCTCTTTTTGAAGTTCTTACTTTTAATTAATGTTCTTTTTCTCTCTCCTTCTCTTCTATATTGTGTTGTGGCCAAATCATCCCAGAGACCCTCCACATCAGAATTACCCATGCCTGTGTTTATGCAGATTGACAGAGTGTGAACTATGGAACAGAAGTCAGAGACAATGACAGTGATGATCCTGACATCTGACGCGATAGACGTCAAGGGGAAGGGATGGCAATGTTGGAGAGGGGCTGCCAATCCCCACTACCTGCTCAGGAGACTGTCCCACGGAAGCTTCTTGACTGTGTGCTGTTCATCCTTCTTAAGATGCAGTCACAGAGGATGGGATCCAATTTCACGAGACTAAAGGGAAACAAGAAGCAGTAAGTAGCCCCAGGATTCATCTCTTATGTGTTGTTCGTGGTCAGTCAGGATTATTGGAACCAATCAGGGGTTCACAGTCCAGGATGCAACATATTCTCCAGATGGGAGGTACACATATGCCTTCCTAGAAAAAAGGAGAAGTAGGCAGTGGAGGGGAAAGTGGTATGGGGGAAAAAATGCGAACTCTGGGATCCCTGGCTCAATTATGTTATTAACTAACCATGATGAAGCCAGTAGTTCCCAACTTTTGGATCATGAGGGTGTCTCTTGTAATTAACAACAACAAAAAAATTAATGGAACACTCGTTTAGTGGTTTACCTTCTGTATCCACCTACTAGGAAAATAGAGAATGCCATAAATCTAGATGGCTTTGGTAAAATTTCTTGAAGTTTGCATTCTGTTCCTCACAACAGCACGTGCATCTGACAATCAATGGGAGATGCACATGCTCAGGTCACTCCTGCTGTTTAGTCAGTCACGTACAGCTCTTTTGCAACCCTATGGACTGTAGGCTGCCAGGAGTCTCTGTCCGTGGGATTCCCCAGGCAGGAATACTGGAGTGGGCTGCCATGTCGTCCTTCAGGGGATCTTCCCAACCCAGGGATGGAAGCCGGGTGTCCTGCATCAGCAGGGGGATTCTTCCCCACTGCACCACCAGGGAAACCCCAAGATACACGTGAGATGATGCTTCTTCAGGCTGCAGTCAGTGTGGATGTGATATATGGCTCTGACTACCCTAGCCACAGCTCTAACTGTTCATGGCCTATGGTTTGGAAACCACCAGCCTTGGTTATTTCTAGAAGGCTGAGCCCCTGCACCCCGCCCTCCCAGCCGCCCCCCACATCTGCTGAAGGTGAGTGTTGAAAGACACAGGGCAAGCTCTCCTCCTCGTCCACTCACTTTTTGTTGTCTGCATCCACCAGGTCGTTTTTCTTGGCATAGTTGATGACAACTGTTCGGCCTCACTGCCCTCCAGGACACTCCCTTTCCTGGGTGAGAAGCGACCAGGAGGTTACTCACGCTGTGCTGGGGGACAAACCGTAAACAGCAAGACTCACTCCCTGCTCAGCAGGGCGCTGTCCTCGGCTTCTCGAGCTCTGCGTTCTTCCCTTCTCCTGCCTGAGGCCCGCAGGGCCGTGTGAAGACTCGTCACAGGTGGAAAAGGGAGAGGCCTACTCTCTCGCTCCCTGAGTCCGGAGACCCTGCCCAGGGGAAGGAGGCTTGAAGCTGGGTCTGGGGGGAGGGGGAGGAGAGGGCAGAGCAGGTTTTGCCAGTCACAGAAGAGCACGACTCAGGCTGAGAGGGTTATAGGCCAGAACACCAAGCAGGCAAGAGAAGGGCTGCTCTCTGAAAACTCACTTGTGGCCAGACTCCTGGAAGAGCAGGGTCATGCTGGCTGGGACACAGTAGAGGGGTTTTATATCTGGAGGGTGATAGGGCTGTCCCCTGCTACCCTCCTGGATTGTCTGGGAGGTCGGGGAGGGCTCGGGTATGACGAAAGATGTGATCCTGAAACCCAGCAGAAGGAAAGAAAAAACACATTTTATACTAGTGTCTCCGAGCTCCGCAGTCCTGGCCCAGGTGCCCCGGGGCCAGCTGAGCTGCGGTGAGCAGGCCCCCGGCACTCACCTCGGGTGCTTCCAGTCCACGGCCACAATGCTCTCCACCCCTTTGCTCAGCTCCTGCACCTGTATAATCTGCTCCTGCTGCATGTGCTGCAGGAACTTAGAGAGCTAAGGGAGAGAGCGCCAGCGGTAGGGGGCCTCATCGACTCCGCACACGCGCTGAGCGCCTACGATGTGCCGGATGCCGATCCAGGCAGGGCCTGGGGGGGACGTGGGACAGTCCCTGTCCTCGTCCTGAGGGCTGGGAACTAACGGGTGAGGCCCTTCGGAACTCAGACTGGGTATAAAGGGCTGGGAGGTAGAGAGGGGAGCGGGTGCCCACCCACCTGCCTCAGCCCAGGGAGAGCTTTCTTACCCACTATACCTGGAATCAAAAAGCTTAACTCTAGCATCAGCCCTGCAGACAGGGCTTCCCCACGTCAACCAGCTCACGCCACGAGTGCCCTACACAGCTCCCTGTGCGGGCATGTAGAGAAGGGACCCACTTACCTTTTTGTAGCTTGACTTCTTTATGTCCAGTTGTCGTCCTTCGGGGCTGATGGCAGATGGAAAAGGCAAGTTAAGCTAACAAAGCAGTAGGGTGAGACCTGCCTGACACTGAGAGGAGGCCGTTTCCTCAGCCTTCCTCCAGGATGCTCGGGAAGAGGCCGCTGTTCCAGAACTTTCTGCTTGGTGGCAGCATGAGAAAGAGGTAAAGACTTCAGACACTCTAGACCCTTGCTGTGCAACACACCTTCCTGTGAAGAGGGAATGTTCTCTGCTATCAACGTGGTGGCCACAGGCCACATGTGGATATTAAGAAGTTGAAACATGACTAATGTGACTGAGGATATACATTTTAAATTTCACTTAATTTTCATTTAAATAGCCTCAGCTAGGCTCATGGCTACTGTATTAGGTAGAGTTTTAGATTCCTCTCAAACTGGACGATCTGTGTCCTCAGCAGTTTAGGTGTCCTCAGCAGTTTCACCTCCAGGTGAGTCTTTCCGACACCAAGCTCACTGTGGCAGCCAGGCTGGAGCAGGATTTGGCAAACTACATCCTGCAGCCCAAGTCCGGCCACACCCGTTCATCTACCATCTATGGCTGCTCGAGGCCACAGTGGCAGACGTGCACAAGTGCAGGAGAGACTGTAGGGCCTAAAATAATTACTATCTGACTCTTCATCGAAAAAGCTTGGAGCCTCTACCCCGCAGCTGTTAGTTCTGGGGGAGAAGTCCCTAATGAAGGCTCCTTAGAACGTATATCTTGTCTGAATATGTGATAAGCAACAGCAGGGATTATCAGGGATTCACAGGGATCCTTTCTAGAACCCATCCCAGGTTAAGAACCTCTATCCTAGAGAATATTCCAGGATCCCTTTCCCCAGTTACTTGCAACCAACAAGGTCAAAACAAGTTACCAAGTATCCTGCCACACATTCCAGACCTCACGCTTGTATAGAATGCCTTAAAGAAGCTCACATGAAGAGGAAGAGAATCACATTAAAATCATTTAAAAAAAAAAAAAGAAAAATTCTCAAAAAGAAAGAAATTCAGACTCAGGGTGAAAATCAATAAGCAAGTCTCCTGACATGGTAATAATATTCACTGGTTGCTCATGAAATGCCAGGCTATTTGATCTTGATGGCAACCTTACAAGCGCTGGGAAGGAGGGCACTAAGAAGCCTGGTTACAGGTTCAAATCTACCCTGCTCCAGCAGCCTGGGGAGCTGGCTTGTGAGCCCAGCTTCAAAGTCCAAAAGTAATCAACACGTAACAATACTCCCTCTGCTGGTGGCCTGCGTTTGGGGCTGGGGTGGGAGGTTCACACCGACTCTTCCTTCTGATACAAGCTCATCCAGCCCACCTTCAGAAAAGCATGAGGGGATTGGACTTTCAGACAAACAGGCTGCCCCAGGACACCGCCCGATTCGCGAGAGAGCCCAGCTTCACCAGACCAGAGGCAGGGCTCAGAGCACCTTGGGAATTTTAGCCTCATTTCCTCAGCATTCTTTCACTGGCTCACATTTAAGCTTTTAAAACTCAGCATCTGTCAGATTAACTCTCCACTTCCCGCTTTCCACATCACGCTCCTCAGACAACGCCCCCATCGGCCTTGTCCCATCCGACCAACGACCACCGAGGGGCAGGAGAGAGCCCCCTGCCCCTGCCCCCCAGACCCTCCGTACCAGCAAGAGAACATGTGGCCGCGCAGCAGAGTGCTGGTGAGCAACGGGAGGTCAGCCTTTCCGACGCGGCCCTTCAGAGCGTGCAAGAAGCACCTCTGCAGCAGCTCGTCCATTTGCTCTGCAAGGAGAACAGGAGAACCTCATCCTTCCGCAGGGATGCAGGGGCCTGCGCGGTGACACCCCGCCTCACCCCGGGTTCTGAGGGAGCCCGCTGCCTGGTGCCAAAGCGCC
>SJXQ01007810.1:2151417-2161512 GCA_006408695.1 Aepyceros melampus
CTCCAGAACATGAGCCTCCACAGAGGGCTGACCCTAGAGGCGGCAGCAGGTCTCAGGGTCCCACCCAGCCAGACGCAACACTTCTCTGACAGAGAAGTCAGAGCCGGAGAAACCCCGGCGGGCTGTGCAGCTGGGCCCATGGGGACCCGGAGAAACGTGACTCACGGGAATGACTGTGAGGTGAACGAAAGCACTGAGCACCTCCCGGAGCAAAGCCAAGGCCGTCTCCCTCCCCCTCAGAGGCCTGGTCAGAAGCAGCGCAGCGCACGTCAGCCTCCGGCGCCGCGAGAGCGGACCTTCCACCCCCAGAGCTGTACCCTGAAGGGTCTTGCTGTCCGTGGGGTCCACGTGCAGGCCCCCAGGGCTGGGGTCTTCCGTGGCTTCTGACGGGCACTTCTCCTCACACCTCCGCTGGACCTCCTCCTCCTCCAGGGTCAGCTGCCTCATGTCGCCCTGCAGGGCAGTGTCAGCTTTGACACATCCCTTCCCTTCACTGACATCCGGGGGATCCAGAGCCAGTGGGGCAATGGACGGTGGGCTGGATTTGTCTCCAGATCGCCTGCAAAAACCTCGTGTCAGAAACACTGAGCGGCGGCCACCACACTCTCCAACCTGGTCAGGGGGCCAGCGGGGCTCCAGGGAGAATGGGAGTCACAGGCAGGGGGTCCGGGAGCAGCCAGTGAGCCTGGGTGTGCATCTCAACTGTTTTCAATTCTGGGCCCAGAGAAGTCCCATGCCTCAGTTTCCTTATCTCTGAAATGGGGAGAGGAATTCTTGCCTCCTCCTTATCCCAAAGGAATACTAATAATATTAACAGGAATTCAGGGACAGAGAAAAGTTAAAGACAATATATTTATATAGAAGCCCCTCCAAAAAGTATTCCCTTCATATGAATTAAAAATAAAACCACTTTGAATTAAATAACAAAATTAAGATTGCAAATGCATCTGTAGTACCAGTGGTGAAATACAAACCCAAAGCTGAAAGAACAAAGTACAAGTAACTGAATTGCTCAAGACTGTAAAACAGCTGCTTCTGTGTTAAACCAGAATGCAATCTAAAACAGATAAATGACAAGGACCTGTTGGATAGCACGGTAACTATATTCAATATCTTATAGTAAACTTTAATGGAAAAGAATTTGAAAAAGAAAATATATGTACATATCTATATCTGGAATCGCTAGATACACTAGTGACCACTAAAACACTTCAGCTGTTACCTGAAACTAACACACTGGAAATCAACTATACCTCAATCAATCAAAAAAAAAAAAAGCAACCTAACCTGCAGAGTAGAGATTACAATGGTTCTTTGCCATTCAGCCTTCTTAAGACAGGAGGGTAAAAGCAAAAAGCTTTACCTTAACTAAGATTATGCAAGTCAAACTAAGTTTACTAACAGCTGCAGCAAGGCTTTTAATGAGGCTAATAGTGAGGCCAGAGGGCATGTTCAGGCTATTCTAATCATGTAAATACTGAAAGTATTTTCAAAAAGTGGGAGGATGGGAGACGAGGCAGCTGCTGATAAAACAATTTAGACAAGACCTTAATTTCTCACACTGACAGAAAACAAGGAACTGGGAGCTCATGAGTAAGCAGCCTGCAAACATCTGCTGAGACCCAGACGGATGAGGCTGTACCTCCAGCAAACCAGGGTCTGGCTGATACTCGTAAAATGAATAACTCGAAGACTGACTAAAAACGTCACGGGTAAATCTATAGCAACAGGCCACAACACTTGGCCAAAGGACCGGGTACGATGGTTTTGAGAAGAGCCCTATTTATTTACTATTTTGGTTGAAGAACAAGAAAATAAGCTCTGATACAGTTAGGGAGAACAAGGGTCACAGTGAGAAAGGGCAACTTCCATAATGAGGAGGAGATCCAAAATGTAAAACTTAAACAACATAACAACCCGGGAGCCTGAGGAGCTACTCTGCTTTGATTTGGATGCAGCTGTGAGAACTTCTGAGCCCTCGTCATGGGGCCGGAAGATGCCTGAATGTACACGCAGAGAAGGCCAGGTGGACCAGTGCTATAAAACTAAAGACATCGCTGCGCTGAGAGAGAAGACAATCCCGAAGGCCTTCTTCGAGGCCTAGGAGTCTACAATTTACCTAGAAAATAATTACATTTCTCTGTAATTTCCTTTCTAAAAAGGAGAAAAAAAGTCTTTTTTTCACACTGAGCAGGGAAATTAATGTCTGCCCAGCAACTGAGGACATGAAGGGACCAAAAGCCTCACTCCTGAGCCCAGCCCTGGGCCCTCTGCATCCACCCAGCTTCCCCGTAAAACAGAAGAAAGACTGAGCCCACCACAAGTGGTCCTGGTAGCTGTGGAGCACACAGAAGCCCCTTCCCTTCAGACCCGAGGCCAGCATCTCAGCTGTCGACATGGCGGCGACTCCGACGGCAACGGGGGCTCTGAAGAGGAGACAAGGGTCAGCAAAGGCTTCCAGGAGGGTGCCTGCCAGACTGGCTTTCCCACGTGCTCAAAGCACCACGGTTACAAACCGGAAGCACCCACTTATACCACAGAACGACAACTCAGTGCAGTCTCAATCCTCTTCAAATTACCTATAAATATGACTTTCGAAGAGTCGGACATGACCAAGCTACTAATACACACACACACACACACACGACTTTCAACACACATACACACACACACACACACACACGACTTTCAACACACATACACACACACACACACACACACACACGACTTTCAACACACATACACACACACACACACGACTTTCAAAAATCCCTTGACCAAATATCCCTTCTGGGTAAGTAACTCATCTTCTGATATTATCACTGTTTTATCCCTATTATGAATCAAACCCAGAAAGGACTCAGAAGGATATTTAAAAGTTCTCTTTTTTTAATTTCAAGAATATAAATTATCAGTGCAGGTTCAATCCCTGGTCAAGGAAATAAGATCCCATGTGCCACACAGGAAGGCCAAAAGAAAAAAGGGTGAGCCTTCTTATTTACAAGTTGAGAAGGGAGGTCTTTCCCATGCCATAAAGTAGGCTGATGAGTGCCACTGGGAAGAGAGAAGACAGATGTGTGATACCAACTACAGGTTCCTTCTGAGTTAGCTCTTATAACAGGGCTTGCTCTGTATAGCCATCTAAGAACTGAATGTGTCCATAATATCCAAAAAAAGAAGACCACACATTTACAATAACTACAGAAAACTTCCAAAGCCCAAATGGCAAATCTCTGTCATCCTAGTGTAACCAAGAATTGCTCATACACTGCCCATAAGGATCAGTGTCTAGCTGTCGAACAGTAGGGGAATATACAAGCCGGGCAAAGTTGTCTGGACCCAAGGGAGAAGATTCAAGGGCTGAATTCCCAACACCTGAACTGCAAAAAAATATCCGCTTATCTGGTGGCTCCACTTACTGTGCCAATGGGTCAGTTCCTGCCACAGAATCTTTGAATTTGGCTTCTTTCCCAGTTCCTAAAAGGGTCTTTGTCTTCCACCTTTGGAAGGGTCAATGGCTCAAGAACTTCAGTCTCGAATATGGCTTGAAGTTTTAATAAACTCCCTTCTACTCTCATCCTGTGCCATCAACCACCCAGGCTTCATTTCCACATTCATTCTAAATGTCAAACTAAGCAGGCCAAATACACATTTCCATCATTTTCTCCTATCTGGGATAGATTACTGGAGGTGGGGCGGGGGAAACAATAATATCACCATTCTTTTCAACAGCCAAGTTTTGCTACATGTAAACAGGAAGGAAATCTTTCTAGCTGCTTGGTGCCAAAAGGTTCAAGGAAAATAGGAGACTATGAGCAGCAAAAATAAGATCTTTAAACACTGACATCCCCCCCACCTTCAAGGCCTACAATCTTTCTCCCTCAAAAAAGCAATGAGTAAAATAATGAGATGTCACTTTTCATTCAGGATGACACAAATGAATATAACCCATCATATCCGGTGTCAGGGAGCACATACAGAAACAGGCTCCATGTACCCTGTAGGTGGAGTGAAAACCAGTAGGGTTTTTGTAGGGCGACAGGAGACGTGCACGATCGCCAGCCAAATAGCTCTGCTTCTCAGCGTCTGCTTAGGAAAATACAGGCCCTGGTGTCCGCAGAAGCATTAGGAAGCTCTTGTTTGTGACAGAGTGGAGGCAACCACAGTGTTCGCCGGGAGACGACCTTCTCCATCCCTCACAGTGGGTAAAACGGTTCAGCTTATCTGTGCTTGCTGACATGGACAATGTTCACATGATCTGAACTGAAAAAGTCTGGGGATAGAGTTTGTTTGTTCGTATTTTTAAACATACACAGCCCACATCAGATGCTTTATATGCACTGAAGAAGGTGGGCAAGGCTCTGCATCAGAATGATAACGGTTACTTCTAGAGAAAAGAATTACGGGGTGAGTGGGTTTTGATTTTTCATAACTGTTCATATGATTATTTCCTAATTTATTTTAAATAAGTTTTAATAAAATTTTAAATAATTTTATTTATTTAGTGTACTGATGGCCAAACAACCCTATAAATAGGATAAAAAAAAATCACTGAATTGTACAGTTGAAATAGGTGAATTTTACAGTATATAAACTCTATCTCCCTCAATTAATCCATTAAAAATAATTAAAAGATGACGATGATGTGGATGTCACACTAAAATAGTCCTGAAGTCACAGAAGGCAGGAAAGCAAGAAAGCATCCCAGGAGACTAAGAAGACGTGACAACTAAATGCAAGATGGCACCCTAGACTGGATCCTTGAACAAAAAAAAATTTTTAATACATATACATAGTGGGAAAACCAGGAAAATATGAATAAACTCTGTAACAGTGTCAACAGGATTGAACTAATGTTAATTCCTTAGTTTTGATAACTGTACTGTGGTTATATAAGATGTTATCAAGACAAGAGGCTGGGTAAGAAGTATATCAGGACTCTGAACTATCTTTGCAACTTGCCTGTAAATCTAAAAAAAAATTTTTTTTAAGGAGAAAAAAAATAAATTTTATAAAGGAGAAGGCAGCAGCAGGAACAAATATACTTGGCCCAGATGTGCACACACTCCACAGGCTCACTGCCATTTCCACTCTCAAGATTTTTCAGGAAGAATCTGTTTTCTCCTTTAATCCTTTATCCACATGCTGTGAAGCTGTCATTCTCACCCCTCCCAAGTTTTCCCTAAGTCTGTCCCCCGAGAGGCACAGCTGATCGGCACAGTACCTGTTCCCCACCAACGCAACGGCACAGAGGTCACCCTTCTGTACCTGAGGCAGGCCAGCAGGGGGCACCACAGTCCCGGCAGCATCAAATCTGCGGCAAACAAAAGCGTCACAGCTATTTCCACAGTTTACTTCATCGTTCATTCATTCAGTCAACAAACGTTCATTAACTATCAACTACATTATTCATAATGAAAACAGAAAGTGGCAGCTTGGGAACCAGACCACCCTTTGGGAGGCTAGTGGTCAAACTGAAGGACCAAGCTGAAGGTCTAGTTGCCGTGATCTATCAGAGTCTGGTTTCCCCAGGTCATCTTATTAACTTAAAGGATAGCCATCGGCGGCTCACAAGGCACTTCATGTCACTCATCTTATTTAAGCCTTACAGCAGGATCTCTGAGGCCCAGGGAGTTTGTGGAAGTAGCCAAGTGAGAGATCCAACAGACATGGGGGAAACTCCATTCTTCACATGAAGGCACGGAATGGGTACATTTATTCAAGAAGTTGGTTTTTTTGAAGTAGGTTTTAGACAGTATCCAGAATATAAGAAAATACTCTTACCTGCTCCCCCAACCAATTTTTCGAGCACCAGAGGCCATGTTGTAAACGTTGGTAGAAGATCGGGATAAGACCACAAGGTATACACTGTCCAAAGAGATGGTCAGAAAACACTTACTGCCAAGAGTCAGTCCTCTGGGAATGGGCAAAGCCAAACATTAGGCCATGCTCATCAAAATACAGAAAAGACACTCAACTCAAAGCTAGAGAGAGGGTTGTGGGGGGATGTCCAAAGAAGCTGCATGTTTTTTAAAATTAGTTTACCCCAAGTTTGTGAAGCAGTCACATGCTATTTATTTTAGAATCTTTGCTTCCTTTAGCCCTAGAGATCTGATTATTTACATATTGAGTTCTTGGCAATAGTTTCTCTCAAGTTGTGATCTTGAGAAGTTATCATTTTTACTGGTAGGAAGACACATGAAGTGACCTGCAGCTTTAAGAGATTAACTCCCAAAGTTGGATATTTACACTAAAACTAGTGATTAGGTGAACATTGCTTTTGCCTGTCTAGTATCCCTTTCCCCTACTCTGGGAATAAGTGCCCCTTTTCCCGTGGGAAACATTCCATACAGCTTGCATGGGGCTGACTCCCTTCTTAAAGAGGCTGCAGCCTTGAAGAAGGCAGAGACTTCAGAAACTGGATGTCACTTGAGCCTTGAAGGCACCTATTGCTTCACCCGGACTGCAGAAGCAGAAGAAAAGGGCCACAGTGGATTCTGATCCACTGTCCCACTGTAGGGACAGAGACCCAACAGGGATTTCATTTATGACCTCAGAAGTAAGTAATCCAAAACCAGAGCACCAGCCTATAAGACATTTTGAAATTTTTTCACATTTACTATTTTTATTTCCTCTGTTTCCATAGTCATTAGCAGGGGCTTGTATGTGTACATACATACCAAAAGGGCTTGTATGTGTAGAACAGCAAAGTAGGGTAAGGTAGGGGTGGCCTGGGGTAGGAAACTGCACTGCATTGCTACAGCCAAGCTGGGAGGAAGAAAAGCCCCAAAGGACAAAGTAGATGTCACCAGGAAAGGAAAAGAGAAGAAGACACTGCCTCTGTGAGACCTGTGAGGAAGGCAAGCAACAAAATCCTGAGAGCCACAGAGAGCATAAGAAAGAATTCTGGTGAGATGTCTCAACCAAAGTGCATCACTAAGACAGCTGGGTATGGAGTTTCATTAAATTCAGCTTCTTTCCCTTCGTAGTATCTCTTCAGTATCTTAAGAAAAGTGCACTAGTGACAGTTTTAAGAAACATTTTTTACATGCCCTGAAACTTCAGGGGCTTCTCTGGTAGTGCAACTGGCAAAGAATCCGCCTGCAATGCAGGAGACCCTGGTTTCATTCATGGGTTGGAAAGATCACCTGGAGAAAGCATAGGCTACCCACTCCAGTATTCCTGGGCTTCCTTGGTGGCTCAGTTGGTACAAGAATCTGCCTGCAATGCAGGAAACCTGGGTTTGGTCCCTGAGTTCAGAAGATCCCCTGAAGAAGGGAATGGCTACCCACTCCAGTATTCTGGCCTGGAGAATTCCATGGGCTAAACAGTCCATGGGTCACAAAGATCTGACATGACTAAGCGACTTTCATGTCACTGAAACTCCACCCTTTTCAAGACCTCTGCTCCATTCCTAGTCAACCCTCTAGAAACAAGTGTTTCTTCACCTTAGCATTTCCCTCGGCAACAACCCTTGCTTTGTGTTAGCCCTTTTTTCCCCTCCCTTCTATAGCAGTTTCTGGTTTTGTATGATCCAATTCTAGGGACACAAAACACAAAAAAATTCTTAGGGAGATTTTGCATTCATTTGTTTTAATGAAGACAGGTTAATGGAAGAAACAAGGAGAAACAAATATCAGGCAGAGAGCACAGTAAGGGCATCTCCATGCCACTGCCATACCTGTTGGATACAGATTTTTCTCCAGTTCAAACAGGATGGGGTTACCACCACTCACGTACACAGTCACTGCATCTCCTCTGTGAGCGTACAGCTTTACAATGTTGAGCTCTTCCTTTCCCGGCACTAACTCAGAGACCTGATCGGTTCCAAGAGTGGGGAAAACAGCTGCCACATCAGCCCGAAGCTTTCTCCTGCAGAGGGCACACATACCTGGTAGGAAGGCTGCCTGCATAGATTTTAATAAATATTGAGGACTCAGAAAGATTTACTATAAAGTCATTAGAACCAAGGAAGTCTGGTTGATGATGCCCTATTCTCACTCACTCTTCCAAAGCATCCCATTATCTTTCTCATCCAGTGTCTCATCTACTTTCACATGTTCCTGAGGCATGTCTTTGCACTTCACAAAGAAAGAAAGAAAAAACTGAGTCCCGGTGAGCAGTGCAAGTTAGCCTGCCACTGGAAACTCAGTCCTGCCTTCTTGACTCCACGCGGAGCTCTTGGATCTGCCCCTTTCTCATATATGGCTGGCAAATCTAACAGCTTAAGATCAAACAGATACACCAGAGCATCAAGAACGACAACTAGAGAACATCGGTTCTAAAATCCCCAAGGTGATATCTGCGTTTGCAACACTGTCTGAACAGATACAGTTACCACCTACGGCTCATCTACTTCCACTCACCTTCCATGCGTCTCTCCCGCCAGATATGAGAAGTGACTAGACACTTCTCATATACCTGTAGTTCTCTGTACCCCGTCCAATCTCTCCCAAGGTACTCAAAGCTCCAAGTAGGGCAGGGATCCCGTATTCCTTCATTTCTGCAACATCCATGACACTGAACAGACCGCAGTCAATACGCGCTGACTCAATTACGTTTCTTTGAAACGCACTAGAATATCCAAAAGAAGACAGCCTGGGAGATAACTCGGGCCTCCGCTCCCGTTTTCACCCTTAAAACATGTCTAACTCACCCTTGCCCCGCTCTGGGGTCCCTTCTCCGGCTGTGCCCCTCGGCCTCCACCCCAGGTCGGCTGACCGAGCACAGAGAGCCTGCGAGCCGGCCAAGCTCGAGAGACGCCGGGATGCCCTCGTGGGCAGGCACGGGCCCCTCTTCCCCCTCACCTGTCCGACCCCTTGATGGCCGTGTTGGACTTGACCCGAAAGGCCTTGGCAAACATGTCCGCTGGAGTGGCCTGGGGAAGAGAGGGAGACCACAGACGCCGCGAGCTGTCAGGAAAGCGGACGCACCGCGGCTGCCAGGCCCGCGGCCCTGGGGGCAGCCATGCTGAGGCCCGGCCGGGAAAGCGGCCCGGCTGGAAACCGGGCCCGCTCAGCTTCGCGGCCGCCCCTAGCGGCAAGGCCGGGAACTGAAGCCCGAAGGCGGGGCTGTGAGTCCTGCTCAGAGCGGTGCGCCCCGCCCCTTCATCCTGGCCGCCTGGTTCTGCGCCTGCGCGAGCGGCAGGCGCGGTCCCGCTGCAGAGACCCTCCGGACCAAGAGATTCCGTTCATTTCCACTCCATCAGCGCCGTGGTGTGTCGAGTAGGCCCTCTGCCAGCTCTCATCCCATTCAATTTAGTTCAGCTGCACAAAGTTAACTGAACTTTTGGGTTTTATTAAAATCGCAGGCCTCTCGAATGCTTTTCTTAAGGGCTTTGGTTTATTAATCTCTTTACATTTTATTGTAGACTATGGGCCACAGCTGGAATTCTGAGATTTTTCTCCTCCCTGTTTTTTTTTTTTTTTAATTTACATGATGTGATAATAACAACAATGTCACGAACCTCATTCCATAGTTCATCAGGCACTCTATCTATCAGATCTAGACCCTTAAATCTATTTCTCACTTCCACTGTATAATCATAAGGGATTTGAGGTCATACCTGAATGGTCTAGTGGTGTTGCCCACTTTCTTCAATTTAAGTCTGAATTTGGCAATCAGGAGTTCATGATCTGAGCCACAGTCAGCTCCCGGTCTTGTCTTTGTGGACTGTATAGAGCTTCTCCATCTTTGGCTGCAAAGAATATAATCAATCTGATTTCGGTGTTGACCATCTGGTGATGTCCATGTGTAGAGTCTTCTCTTGTGTTGTTGGAAGAGGGTGTTTGCTATGACCAGTGCATTTTCTTGGCAAAACTCTATTAGTCTTTGCCCTGCTTCATTTGCCTGTTACTCCAGGTGTTTCTTAACTTACTACTTTTGCATTCCAGTCTCCTATAATGAAAAGGACATCTTATTTGGGTGTTAGTTCTAAAAGATCTTGTAGGTCTTCATAAAACCATTCAACTTCAGCTTCTTCAGCATTACTGGTTGGGGCATAGATTTGGATAATTGTGATATTGAATGGTTTGCCTTGGAGACGAACAGAGATCATTCTGTCATTTTTGAGATTGCATCCAAGTACTGCATTTC
>SJXQ01007810.1:2170536-2200994 GCA_006408695.1 Aepyceros melampus
GCCAACTTTTTCACTTTCCTCTTTCACTTTCAACAAGAGGCTTTTTAGCTCCTCTTCACTTTCTGCCATATGGGTGGTATCGTCTGCATATCTGAGGTTATTGATATTTCTCCCAGAAATCTTGATTCCAGCTTGTGTTTGCTCCAGCCCAGCGTTTCTCATGATGTACTCTGCAAAGAAGTTAAATAAGCAGGGTGACAATATACAGCCTTGACGTACTCCTTTTCCTATTTGGAACCAGTCAGATTTTTGTCAAGTTTAATATTCTTAGGATAGGAAACATACCAACTTTGGTTTGTACATGATATTCAAAAATGAATATTTAGCCACATCTCTGGGGTGTAATGATAAATATAGCATAATATAATATACAGGAAAACAGCATATGATGATTTCAATGCTAAATTCTTCCTATGCAACTGATATTTAAGTAATCCTCCTAAAGTTATATGTGTGTCCACTCATATAGATAGTTAATCCACTCATCTATACAAAAATGCTTCAAGTTTACATGTGTATATATGACTAAGTCCATTTGCTATTCACCTGAAAACTATCACAGCATTGCTAGTAGGCTATATTCCAATATAAAATAAAAAATTTAAAAACAAAGCAAAATTTAAGATTCTCCACCTCCCCCACCTCAGTATCTAATACCATGTCTAAATGAGTTAATTATTCAAAGCAATGCAATTTTGTTCCATCTTATCAAAATAAAAGTATCCTTTATGGCTCTCTTATAAAACATCTGATTTAGTAAATCTCTTTTTTTGGAACCCTAAACATATCTTGCACACTTTAACTTTTCTGTCCTGCTCTTTGAATCACTTTTGAATATCATGTTGTAAACATTCAGTTTCATCCTTTAAACCCTGTAGATCTTTCCAGGCCTAAGTCAATTCTCACCATTTTCTATTAATTCATCCCAGAACTGTTTAGTGCCTAGAGCTATCTATCTCCACTGAACTCAGCAAGGTATCACCATCAGATGAGTTTCACTTGTTAACTAATTGCACACTGGCTGAGGCAATGTTTCAAATTTTTGCTGCAATAATCTTAATTTAAATATATGTTTTGTTTTGTTTTGTTTTACTATATCACCATATTTTGTTCCCTAGGGCAGACTGCATTTCTTAATTTGTGCTTAGTCACTCTGTCATGTCTAACTCTTTGCAACCCCATGGACGTAGCCCAACAAGCTCCTTTGTTCATGGGATTCTCCAGGCATGAATACTAGAGTGGGTTGTCATACCCTCCTCCAGGAGATCTTCCCAATCCAGGGATTGAACTCAGGTCTCCTGCATTGAAGGAAGATTCTTTACTGACAGAGCCAACAGGGAAGCCCATTTCTTAATTACTTGCAAGTTATTCATTGCCTTCCATGCTTTATTTTGAAGATAAAGAGTTAACTATGATCACATTACAGAAGTCTTCATTTTCCCATGCCTTTCTTATACTCCAGTAACAAAAACATCCAGCTTTGAATTATATCAGATTGTTTTCAAAAAGACACATTTAAATAGAGATTATGAAGAAGAGGTTGTACAGCATCACTACTACTTCCACTTTTCCATGTAGATCCTTCAGCTTGAAATTACTAAGGGTGGAAATATCTTTTCAATCCAATTTTACATAGGTATAATTGAGAATTATTTATTATTTATGTTTTATCTGAAAGTTAAATATACCCAGATGCTCTGTACCTTAATCTGCTAAATCTAGCCACCCTAATGCCTATAACCCAAACTCAGTTCACACTTTTATGAACACATAATCTTGTATAAATATGTATCTTTTCCATATATGTTCATATATATATAATACATATACTATATAACTATATTTGTTAGGTAGTTAGAATAGGAAAAGTGAAGTTGGTTCAGTCGTGTCTGACTCTTTGTGATTCCATCGACTATACAGTCCATGGAGTACTCCAGGCCAGAATACTGGTGTGGGTAGCCTTTCCCTTCTCCAGGGGATCTCTCCAACCTAGAGAATGAACCTGGATAGGAAAAAGGAGACCTAAATGGTGGTGGCAAAAAGACAAAGAAAGGAAAAAAAAAAAAAAAGGAAAAACAAAAACGTGAAAATGGAACAAAAGAAAATCCAAGGACTTGAGTGAGAACCTCAGGTAAAACAGATAGCCCTCCTGGCTAGTTCAATTTACATAGGGCAGGCCCAGGGGGAGGAGAAAAAAAAAAAAAAACAATAAAGCCAAGATTTAGCCTCTCCTTTGGCGTCAGCCTGCCCTTGCTCCTTAAAGGTGTACATTTCTTTGCTTGCCAAATAAAACTCTGACCTGTAACTGAATTTTAACACTGGTCTGCTGTTTCAAACCTCTGCTGCAGTAAGACAGAAATGAGGAAATTACACATCCCTTGACATATCTGATGCCATGAGTCACATTTAACCTAGCTGATACAACCTCAGCTCAGCCCCAGTGAGGTGGAGACCAAGCATAGCAGAAGACCAACTTGTGAAAGCTCACATGGTGAAAGCTGAATGAGATGGAAACCAGGTTAGCAAAAACAAATTCAGCAGAAAGTTCACACCGCTCAGTCTCAGATTCCAGAAGACCTCCAGTTAAGGTAGGAGGTCCTCACCCCTGTGGATAGAAGGACATATGGCTAACAAAATCCTAATTCCTTTACAATCTCTTGTTTACAAGAGTGGCAAGGACTCTGCCACTGTCCCTCAATTGAGGGACTCTGGTAGGGGCTACTCCCCAGTATATCCCAAAGGCTCCACTATCTTCTGTGCCCCAGTAACTGTTGCCCAAGTGGGTGAGGGTTCTTTTGTCCTTAACCTCCTTTGTGTCAAGGATCAAGACAGTGGAAATTGGGCATAGATCAGGCACTTAACAGATTTGCCGGCAAGTTGTAAAAGGGGTTCCTTGGCAAATTCTTCCCACTGCTTTTTTTCTCCCATTCTTCAGCTCCTGTCTCCATCTATGCCACTGTTTGGTCGGGCAAGTCATCATCTTTCTATTTCTAAAAGTTGTGTTTGAAACTGTTTACCTAAGATTGTGATTCAAATCCACATGGTAGGGACTGTGCTATGCTTAATCACTCAGTCATGACCGACTGGGATTGACCCCAGACAAAACACAAGGTGCCTGGTTTCAGGACCTAGTGAAGCTCAGGATCTTGATATCTCATTGCAAAAAGGATTCATTGAGAGACACAGCAGTAAGTAAGAGATAGATTTGTTTGGATTCAGAGAGAAACACATTCACAGAGTGTGTGCCCTCACAGAGGGTGAGCATGGCGGCCATGAAATGTGGGGTTAGATTTTGTAAGCTTGGTGATTTAGTATGCTAATGAGTGGGAGGATCATTCCAACAATTGGGGAACCACCCACTCATTGGTCCTTTGACAGTGCCTTGGAAATGTCATGATGCCTCTAGGTGTGTCATTTAGCTTGCAGATTGAGGATCAAGGTTTATTTGAATTTGACTTGCTTTGCTCTCTTGGGCCCATTTGATTTTAGTGCATTTATTTTGTACCATTGGGCTATGTCATTCTTTCAAAAATTGTGTCCTGCCCCCTTCCCTCCTGTTTCATGCTCTTTTAATGAGCCCCATCCAGGCCCACAGTGTTGCCTGTACAATCTTCTGGAGGGACAATCAGAAAATAGCTAGCCCTTGGGAGGGAAATACTGTACAACATCCAATCCCTCTAGAGATTCAGGTCTTCATCTTCCATGTTTCCTACAACATTTGCAACAACAGGATCCCTCAGTGAACCCATTAGGCACACAGTGCCTTCTAAAAGTCCATCCATTGGTAGCATCCCTTCAAGGGCAACTGGGCTTCCAGGGACAATGTTTGCCACTTTGGGAGTTAACCCTGTAGGCCATTTGGGCCCAAACCATTATTACTTTTCTTCTAAAGTTACAAACGTACCCCCAGATCAAATCAAATCTCCACTCAACTTTTATGGAACATCTGGTTTGTTGCCTTTTAGCAATTTATTCATAAGCAATTTACTAACTCCTACAATCAGGAATCTGCCCCCATGTAGGTAACATCTCTCCACCCAATTTATTATTAAAATACTCTTAATGCCCCTAACAGGACCAGATAGTCCACTCCTTTGTTATTACTTCTGTTGTTACCTAAAATGAGTTTTTGACAATGAGATGTTTACCATTTGAAACACTCTAACCTGCTCTTATGGAAGACTAGAGGGAGAAATCAGTGACTTCCATTCCCTCAGAACAATAAGATGATAAGGCTTATGGCTATTTCTTCGGTTCACAATCTGAGTGCACAGGCTTGGATTGCTTTACATTATGGTATCTATTCTCCTCTGCAGTGAACAAACCAGCAATGAGGTAAGATTATAACCCCTTAATCCTACCCAGAACTAGTCATGCTGGAGATCTTGGGGACATCCATCTCCAGTCTGGGCATCCCAGGAGGTCGATCTGCCTCGACCTGCCTAGGGATCCGGTCCCTGAGGAGTTGTCACACCTCAAGCTGCCTGGGGATATGCACCCTGACTCAGGGATGCCTGGCTGTCATGTTGCAACTGGACTGCATAGGATAATCTTCATGAAATACCTCTAAGGAAGTCCACCCATGGAAATAGAAGGATGCCTATTAGTTTTGGCACTGTGCCCAGTCTCAGCAACAACTCAGGAGCCCAATGAGAAGACCACTGCCTTTCTGGAAAGTCTAAAAGAGGCCCTCCAAATGTTTACCAATCTGGACTTAGACTCTTACAAGGGGTAGGTAATTTTTAAAGAACAAATTCCTGTCTGAATGTGCATCAGATATCAGGATAAAATTATAACAGCTACAGCAGGAGGATTTTGTTGTCTCTTTAGATGAGAAGGTCCAGACAGCTACAGATATCTTTTCTAACAGAGAACAGGAGAGGGAGGACAAGGCACAGAAAAGGGAGAAAAGGAAAGAGACAAGGCATGCCCAGATGCTGCTGTCCTCCACGGAAGCCCTATGGCAAACCCCAAGTCCTTGAAGGACAAGGCACGAAGCAATCTTAAACTGTAGACAGGCAGGATATTGGGCCAAAGAATGTCCAAACTGTGGCAAGTCTCCTAAAATGGCTTGATACAAATCCCATCAATTTTGACATTGGCAGAACTCTGTCTTCGGGGCCCACTAGCCTCAAAGTCAAGCATCAAGCCTTCCATCATGATGGTTCAACAGGACTGAAGGGGCTTGCTTCATACAGCCCACCTGTCACAGATAACCATCATGGGGCAAGAGCCAAGGGTACATCTGGATGTGGCAGGTAGATCCGAGAATTTTTGGTTGACACAGGGGCTACCTCCTCTGTCCTGACCACCTACTCCAGAGCTTTCTCCTCTCAAACCTGCATCATTTTGAGTGCTACAGGAAAAACAATTATAAAAAGATTCACCTGAGCACTTTGTTGTTGGGATGGACAAATATTTTCCCACCAGTTTCTGGTGGTCCTTGAGTGTCTTACTCCCTTAATGTGAAGAGATATCTCCCTGCTTTGCAGCTGTTTCAGTCCTGATAGAAGATACTTTAAAACTCTCTCTTGGGGGCAAACTGTTTTTACCAGCCACCAAGTGAAATGACTCCTGAATGGGAGAGGACATGTACAAATGTTTGATCAAAGGATCCTCAGATATCAGTAGAGTGCTGATGGAAAATCCAGGCCTGACTATATCCCTTTGTGAAGTTCCTAAGCCAGCTACCCTCGTGGCTACCCCCAAAGGCTCTCTCCCCTTTCACTCTTGCCTAGAAATTTGAACCATTGGGCCAAACCCCTAAAGGGATTGTCTGAAGATCCTCTGAAGAATCCTGAGGAAATCTAGCACATTGATGAAAGCATCTTTGGCTTAGATGGAAAAAGAAGAGCCAGATATGCAGTAGTTTTCAATTTTGAGACCACAGAGGCTAAACCTTTGCCATCAGGTACTTCAGCCCAATTAGCTGACTTCATAGCCCTGACTTGAGCTTTAGAGCTGGGAAAAGGAAACAGAGTACCACTTACACTAACTCGAAGTATTCCTTTCTGGTGATAGTTGCTATTTAGAAAGAAAGAGGCCACTTGACCACCTGAGAGTCCCCAATCAAATATGGAGATCAAATCTTTAGGCTCTTGGAGGCAGATCATCTGCCCCCTGAGTTCTCAGTCTCCCACTGTAAAGGACACCAAAAGGGAGCACGGAAGTGGCACAAAGGAGCCAAACAGCTGATCAGGCAGCTAAGAGAGCAGTATTACAGAGCAATTATATAGTAGAGGTGGCCACCTTAGTTCCACAGAGTAATTTGCCAGAAACTCCATATACTAAAGGTGGACTCTAAAAGCTAAGAGTGAGGGCTTTCAAGAAGATCATATGAGATGCTTCCAAAAGGGAAGAACTTTTTTTCTGCCTCAGAACTCCAGTGAAAGTTGGTTAACTCCGTATATGCCATCACTCATTTAGGGGAGAAAGCCCACAAGGATTACTAAAAATTCCTTCAGGGGAACAGACCTCCAAACAACTACAAGTCAAGTGGTCCCCTCTTGTCCCACTTGCCAGTTAAACAACCCTCAAGGCTCTCCAAGTCCCCAGCTGGCCCAGTGGGTCCAACAGCATGGGACATACCCAGGAGAGGACTGGCAGATGGACTTCACCCAGATGCCAGTTTCTCAAGGGTATAAATATCTACGAGTCATGACAGATACATTCACAGGATGGATTGAAACTTTTCCCACCCAGACTGAGAAGGCTGAAGTGGTAGTAAAAAACTGGACCATGAAATTATTGTGAGATTTGGCCTGCTCAGGCCATTACAAAATGACAATGGGACATCATTTACTCTTAAGCTCACCCAAGAGGTCTCTAAAAGTTTCGACATTACTTATTATCTCCATTGTGCATGGAGGCCTCAGTCTTCAGGAAAAGTAGAAAGAGCCAACCAATTCTTAAAATCACCAATAAAAAAGATAACTCAAGAGACCTCCCTGGAATGGAAGGAGGTTTTACCAATAGCTGTCCTCCGCACCCATATTGCCCCTAAGGAACAGGTTTGTCTTAGACTTTATGAGATGCTATATGGGACAACTTTTCTTTATGTCAATGACCTTTTCCTCAACCCAAGGGCTCAGACCCTCTGGCCTTGTACCATGGCCGCTGGGCACTTCCAACAAGATATACACTTGTGAGGTATGAACCAGAACCAGGACCCACAAGATTCTAAAGAGCCACCACTGTATGCTCCAGGGACTCAAGTCATAACTAAAGTCTGTCTGTAAAGATGGGCCCCCAAAGGCTCAACTTCAGCCCACATGGAAGGGCCCCTAACCTGGAATAATTTCTAGCCCCATAACAGTCAGGTAACAGGGCACTCTTCCTGAATTCATGAGTCAAGCTGTAGAAGAAAATAGAAGAGTACACTCAATACACCTGTGAGCCCCTGGGAGATCTCAGATACTTATTCATGACTACAAATGAGTGTCATTCTAATGAACACCATCAAATTTAAATTTCTGGGGATAAGATTTCTCAGGATAACTCTAAAGAGTCAATAGAGCTTGACAAGTGTTGTACTCCAAAATAGACATGAGATAGGTCTCCTGATCCTTGAACAAGGAGACTTGAGCCATCTTGAATGAGATATGTTGTTTCTGAGTAAGTACCTCCAGCTAAGTTAAAAAAAAAAAAAAAAGTCTCACATTCCTCAGGGAAAACATTCAGATTCTATGGGATCTCTAAGGATGAGCTGGGGCATTCTAAGAATGGTGACAATCTCTCTTTGGGGGATCCTTCTCCTGATGTGGGGGAATTTGGAGTTGGCTAATGCCTTTACTAATCCCTGTTATCGTCATATTGATACTGCTTATGATTGTTCCATATATTATCAATTGTATAACCCGTTTTGTCTTTGCCCAGGTCAACAAGATACAACATGCAGTACCAGTTCAACAATGATCTATAAAACTACAACTGATTATGGAAAATATCACTCACTCTTAGATGGACACTGCTATAAGGACTCTGAGGCTTGAGACTAGCAAGAGGGGGAAGCCCAATGTCCCTCTCCATCTCAGCTCAGCAGGAAGTATCCAGAGAGACCTTGATGCCCCTATTCCCAAAGAATTGGGCCTCCAATCTCTTGAGAGAGGAATGTTAGGTAGTTAGAATAGGAAAAAGGAGTCCAAATGACAGTGGCTAAAAGACAAAGAAAGGAAAAAGTCCAAAAAAATAGAACAAAAGAAAATCCAAGGACCTGAGTGAGAACATCAGGTGAAACAAACAGCCCTCCCGGCTAGCCAAATTTACACAGGGCAGGCTCAGGGGGAGGAGACAAAGTATATAGAAAGAAGAGCCAAGATTGAGCCTTTACTTTAGGGTCAACCACCCTCACGCCTCGAGGGTGTACTTTCCTTTGCTTCCTGAATGAAACTCCAAACTGTAACCAAGTTGTAAAACTGGCCTGCTGTTTCAAATCTTTGCTGTGGTGAGACAGAATCAAAGAAAATACACACTCCTCTGACATATCTATCTATATCAACATCTATCAATATCTGAAGTTAATGTTTTATGAACTGAATTATTCATACAAGTCCATGTTTAAAATTTAAGTAAATATCATTAGGCTTTAAATCACATTCTGTTTTCCCTTTAAATATCATTACTTTATAATACTCTTCTTGTAGATGTAACTCATTTAATCTGGCCATGGACTATAATTTACTTAAATTTTTCCCCTGAGGGCATTTCAGTTCTTTGTGGGAAAAAAAAAAAAAAAAAAGTGCTGGAATTATATGCCTGTTTGTGTGCCCATACGTTCCTGTGTGGAATTTCTCCAAGGTTTATGTATACCCAGAAGCAAAATCCTGAATTGGGTATATATTTGTTATTCATACATGAGATAAAAACTCATCTATAGTGATTTGTATTCCACTAATTATATTTTTTCACTTCTAGAATTCCCGTGGTTTAATCACTGTCATGTCCAGTTCTTGTGATCCCATGGACTGTAGACTGCCAGACTCCTCTGTCCATGGAATTTCCCAGGCAAGAATATGGGAGTAGGTTGTCCTTTCCTTTTCCTGGGGAATTTCTTGACCCAGGGATGGAATTCCTGTATTGCTACTTAAAAAAAGAAAGAAAGAAAGAAAGAAAGAGTTCTGCTCACTTTTTATAGCCTCTTGATTCTTATACATTTTGTATTATAATTTTCTATTTATTTTACTCTCTATATGATAATTCTAGTATCTGATGTCTTTGGGTGTATAACTCTTCTGTATGAAATTTCTGTTGCCTTCTCTCTTGGAGAATATTTCCAATGTGTTTTGTAAATATTTATTCTGTGGAAACCCTAAGGGACAAAGATTAAACGTGCTTCAATGAAGATAAAAATTTAATTTGTTTCTTGTCATGTTTCAAATAATAGCAACATGAAAAAATTAATTCATGGGTGTATGCTTGTATGTTGATATAGTGACTACTTGATTAAGAAGATGGTTAAGGTCAATTTCATGGTGTGTGACCTGTACAGCCACAAAGAGCCCTGAACTGGGAAGACCATCATACTTGGCTTAATGCTCTATTGTCATCATATTAAAATTAGTAGTATTTTCTAAGCAAAGGATCTCACATTTTTATTTTACATTGGGTCTCATTGTGATTCGTCCTCAAGATAGTTTACATAAGTTGCATATGAGAACATAACCTATAGCCATAAATTTTAAAGAACCACTGCTGAATTTTGTTAAACGAATTTCCATGTTACAGTGGAGAAGGCAATGGCACCCCACTCCAGTACTCTTGCCTGGAAAATCCCATGGATGGAGGAACCTGGTGGGATAAAGCCCATGAGGCCGCTAAGAGTCGGACACGAATGAGCAACTTCAATTTCACTTTTCACTTTCATGCACTGGAGAAGGAAATGGCAACCCAATCCAGTGTTTTTGCCTGGAGAATCCCAGGGATGTGGGAGCCTGGTGGGCTGCCGTCTATGGGGTCACACAGAGTTGGACACAATTGAAGCGACTTAGCAGCAGCAGCAGCAGCATGTTACAGAGGCAGAAATAAGTTGACTCTTTCATTGCTTCAGTTTCTAAGTAGATTGATGTTCCTTTGTCCACACTTTCACGAGACTTGTACTTCTTTAAGTGTCCAGGGATATTAGGTCTCTCCATTTATGTTCCATCTCACTAGGAGACAATGTTAGTGATGGGCTCAGATTCCTTCCAATCCATTGTAACTTAAAGAGGATCTTCAGAGTGAAAGATTGTTGCTGAACTGTGAAAGACACTGGGATTCTTGGCCTCCAGAGGAGATGAATTCAATCCAGGGCCAGTAATGAGGCTTGATCACTCAGAGCTTTTGTGTAGTAAAGTTTTATTAAAGTATAAATTAGAGAGAGAAAACTTCTGACATAGACATCAGAAGAGAATAAAGAGTGCCCACCTGCTAGTCTTTAGCAGGAAGTTATATACCTACTCAGTTCAGTTCAGTCGCTCAGTCGTGTCCAACTCTTTGCGACCCCATGAATCGCAGCACGCCAGGCCTCCCTGTCCATCACCAACTCCCGGAGTTCACTCAGACTCACATCCATTGAGTCAGTGATGCCACCCAGCCATCTCATCCTCGGTCGTCCCCTTCTCCTCCTGCCCCCAATCCCTCCCAGCATCAGAGTCTTTTCCAATGAGTCAACTCTTCACATGAGGTGGCCAAAGTATTGGAGCTTCAGCTTCAGCATCATTCCTTCCAAAGAAATCCCAGGGTTGATCTCCTTCAGAATGGACTGGTTGGATCTCCATGCAGTCCAAGGGACTCTCAAGAGTCTTCTCCAACACCACAGTTGAAAAGCATAAATTCTTCAGCGCTCAGCCTTCTTCACAGTCCAACTCTCACATCATACATGACCACAGGAAAAACCATAGCCTTGACTAGACGGACCTTAGCCGGCAAAGTAATATCTCTGCTTTTGAATATGCTACCTAGGTTGGTCATAATTTTTCTTCCAAGGAGTAAGCATCTTCCAATTTCATGGCTGCAGTCACCATCTGCAGTGATTTTGGAGCCCAGAAAAATAAAGTCTGACACTGTTTCCGCCGTTTCCCCGTCTATTTCCCATAGCAGGTTACTAATTAGAGAAAGGAGTTCTCTTAAAACTCAGAGAGTGTTGCCAGGCCTCTCACCCACACCATGCATTTTGAAATAACATTGGCACAAGGTGCATCACCCTGGGCCACAAAATGATTGACATGAATCTAGAAGAAAGGCAGGTTTCCAGGTAAATATATAGTCTCATTAACATAGCTTAAGAGAACATTTGCATGAGTAAAACATACTGGTTTGTTGAGTAAAACATACTGGTTTGTCAAATTGTTTCTGAGTTTTAGGCAAACTGACTTGAAGAAAGACAGTCTAAGATAAAGATATAGTTCATTAACATAGCTTAAGAAAAACATTTCCATAAAAAAAATGTAGTGGTTAGCTCAAGATTTGAGAAAAGTTTAGTTCAGATGGAACCAAGTGTTGTCATGGCAACTCAGAATTTTAAAGGAAACCTCCTTTTAATTTTGTATAGAGAAGGGGGAAAAAAAATCTGACACTTACAGTTTGTTTCCCCTGCAGCTTAAGAGATAAAAAAAAGTCTGACACTTGCAGCCTATTTGAGGACCCCTGACCTTCCTGTCTGTTACTCTCTCAAGAGGACAAGTTTTAAACTCCCAAATCCAATGTATTGAGTCTGCTCACAGAGCTAGAAGTTCCTAGGCATTGTCTCCCTAACTTCCCCCACAAGTCCCTAGCTAGTTACAGATAGGCACAGGATTTTAAAAATCCAGTGTTCTTTCCTCAGGTAAAAATAATTTATTTATTATAATATTATTTTATAATAATGATAATTAATCTCAACATTATGATAATATTAATTAGAGCAATAAGTTATATATTATATAAACATACAAATAACAATGTACAGTAATGTCAGGCTAATGTCAGGTGAGTGTATGCTCCTCAATTCTGTCTCATCACAGCAAAGATTTGGAGTGATGGACATTAAAGCCCTCAGTGTGTCACAGCTCTCGCATCTTGGACAGACTGTGTTATAGCTCTCAGACAAATCAGTGTTACAGCTCCGTGTTGCAGCTCTATTTTATTTAGATATTAGCAGGAAAATCCATCCTCAAGGCGTGAGGACATGATGACCCAAAGTCACGAAGAAAAGAGCATGCAGGGTGGGAGGTGGGGGGTGGGGTGTGTGGTAGAGAGAGACCCCAAGCCCTTTGGCTTCTCTCTTTTAAATGTTTTTATCCCCCTGGTCCTTCCCTCTGTAAATTGGGCTAGCCAGGAGGGCTGTTTGTTCTACCTGAGGTCCTCACTCTGGTCCTTGGACCTTCCTTTGCTCTATTTTCATGGCCTTTTCTCTTCCTTGTCTTTTAGCCACTGCCATTCTGGACTCCTGGACTTCTATTTCCTATTGTAACTACCTAACAGTTCAGTTCAGTTCACAGTAACTAAATAATAATATTAGAATTTTTCTGTGAGATCATGTTGAAGTTACCTTAACAGGACTTTGCCTCAGATTATACCTTTGTTTGGCTTCTTTCTCTTTCTTCTGTTATTTTCTCCAAAGTTTACTGGCTCCTTCTAACAGTACTTTCTCAATTTCCGGCCCAAGAATCCTTATTTGAGGATCAGCTTCTAACAAACTCTTTGACTTGGCAGGACCTAAAGACTTGTGTCTTATTCTTTTAAGGTGAAATAATATTCCAAATTCTGAGTTCTAAATACTGATTTAGATCCTAGGGAAATATGGATTTGCAACTTCTCATGTAGCTATTTCTATGATCTCAGACCCTTTACTATTCTTAGCTATTGGTAATTTCCTGTACTATCTTGTACATTCAGAAATTTATTTAAAATAAATTTATTATCAATTATCTGGAATTTGTGCATTTTTAGGAAACTGAGCTATTTTCCTTGGCTGCCATAATGCTGGAAGTATGTGATTTTGTGCTGTTTATTTCTAGATTTTATCTTGGATGTTTAGCTCATGTTTTTGGTCTTTTTTTCTTATCTATGGATTTAAAAAAAAATGTCTCACACATTATGCATTGTTTCATTTTCACTTAGCTCTAAATATTTTGTTATACAGAGGAGTTTTCTATCTTCAAGTGTTTTATTGATTTAAAGACATAAATGATTTAACATTGTATTCTTTTGGACATTCATTTATAATTTTATGTGTTTATGTATGTATAAGATAAATTGTACAGTACAATTTTAATTCTATAGAATTGTTTAAAGATATATTTGAAGTCTAGTAATTGATAGATTTTTGTGACTGTTGCAAACGTTACAGAAAATTCTCTATGTATCTCTGAATTGTCCTCATTCATAAACTCAGAAAGAAAAAAAAAAACCTTTCATTTTGGAGGCAAACAGGATTAATGGGTCTGGATGTGGCAGTAAGGTCAGTAAATGAAATAGACAAAATGAAATATCACAAATTTATCTTCCAACTATGCTAAAATGTTAGCTGAAATGGTGTCTTCATAATTTAATGAAGGAATAAGGTAAGATGTGCAAAATAATTCAAAACCTTAGATATATATATTTAATTTTCAGAGATTAGGAATCCATAAAAAAATTTTTTCCTTCATTTTTAATGGTCTTGGATGATTGGACATTTGTAGAATGAAAAGAGTAGGCAAACAGCAGTAATTTTTTTTCTTCAATTTTTATGGTTGCAGTGAGTCGTAATGGAGGTTTATACAGCTTGTTAAATATCTCTGCACTTTCCTGCCAATTTTCATCTGGAAAACAATGCAATCCTTATATTTTAGTTATATATCCTTTGAAATTAGCATGGTACAAGGCAGCCTTCATATNTTTCACCTGACAGTGACTTGTCATTATCTCTGTTTTGTGATGTCTCTATTGTTATTTTTTTTTCTCCTTTAGCCGTAGACTTAATTGTTAATTGGTTGAATATTTGCAACTATTATTCTATGAAAAAATTGAAACTGAAGTCGCTCAGTTGTGTCTGACTCTTTGCGATCCCACGGACTGTAGCCTACCGGGCTCCTCAGTCCATGGAATTTTTCTATACACAACTTTTAATTTCTTAGAAAACTCTTTATTCCATGTTGCTAGGTCACTTCACTGTCTGTTTTATGCCACATTTCCATCAAGAAGTATTTCCTCAAATCAAAGTCTGCCTGGTTGTGTGGTGGTGGTGTTTAGCTGCTAAGTTGTGTGTGACTCTTTGCAGTGCCATGGACTGCTCTGTCCATGAGACTTCCCAGACAAGAATACTGGAGTGAGTTGCCATTTCCTTCTCCAGGGTTTTGTCTTTTTTTAATATTTATTTACTCATTGATTTGGCTACACCAGGTCTTAGTTGCAAACTTGGGATCTTTAGTTGTGGTGTGTGAACTCTTAGTTGCAGCACATAGGATCTAGATCCCTGCCCAGGGATCAAACCTGGGCCCTCTTCTTTGGGAGCACGGAGTCTTAGCCACTGGACCACCAGGGATGTCCCTCAGTATCTCTGCTTGGGTTTGCCTTCTTTCCCTCATTGGTTAACATACAGCTTCATCTTTCTTCAGCTGGTAGAACAGTGTTTTTTTTCTGGCACATGCGTTTTCCAGCTAGATTAATTTGAAAAGTGATTTGGAAAGCCCTTGCTTTATAACTCTGCTTTGAAAAATGATCCAACTCGGTGCTTCAGTACTGTTCTTTTGAAAACCAGGTGCCAGGGTGGGTCATCGCTCCTTGATGAGATACTACAAGCAGCGGTTTGGCTTGTCGAGAGCTGTGGCGGTTGCTAAGAATCAGAAGGCTGTGGGCCGGGTCCTGCAGCAGTACAGAGCCCTGGGATGGACTGGCAGCACAGGTACGCCCGTGGGGACTCCTGGGCCAGCCCAGGAGCTTGGGTTACACAAAGGGGCTCGGGCGATGTGGTTCTCTTCACTCTCTCCTTATGGGTCCTCTCTGGGAGAACCTTGCCTTCTTGGCCTATGACCACTTGAGACATATATGGCGATAAACCCAAAGCTCCGTGACTTAAAGATTTCATATTCCTCAGCACAGTAGCTTTTTAAAACTGCCTGTGAACCATTAACTTTTTTAGGAGGTATAATTGCAAAAATAATTGCTTAGTAATCATCAAAGGTTGAAATTCTGGAGGTTATACAGAGGACTTAAATAATGACCTTGAGGCAACGTAGTTTGAGCTGTGGAGTCAAACATGACTTACCTGATATTCTTTTACGTTCTTATACAAAGAGTCTGAGTAATTTAATTAATCAATGCCTCTGTTTCTCACTGATAAAATGGAGGTGGTATTAATAATATCTACTTACAGAGTCGTGCAGGTTGAACATCATAAAGCATGTATGACACAGTGCATGCACATAATAAAGGCTGGCTATCATCCTTCGTTTTGAAATTTTTCTTTAAAAGCTTAGTAAGGCTCAGAGGGCTAGAGCATGCTACTGAAATTGTTCAGCTTTGAAACATCATCGGTATGAAATTATTTAAATCTATTCTGATGTCTGCTGAGTACAGCTGTTATGCTTGGATCTTCAAGGAGAACGTCAGTCCACTGAAGACAGGAGGTGGGAGAGGTGCTTTCCGATGGCCTGGAAGGCGCCGAAACCGAAATCCATCATCAAGGCCTCTGTGTTTATATATGCACATGGATTCCCTCGCTGGGACTCCCTGGGGGCTGTGAGGCCACTTAAATTAGTGGACAGACTTCCTGTTAGTCTTGTCAGGAATTCTTGTCTGACTTGGTTTATAGTCTGCCTTTCTCTGTGCCTTTGGTCAGTGGGCTTCACCTTTGGGCTTCTAGACCTTTTCAGATGATGAAAACTGAAGAGGCATGTATACAGAGAGCAGTCCTGCTGCACAGTGGCGGGCGCTCGGAGCCCCAGGGCTCGCTGGATAGAGGCATCGGATAATAACTCCTGTCTAAATATTAGAGCCTGCTTACCCGAAACCAGCTTTGATTCTCTGCCAAGTTGGGTTTTCTTTGATCACAGCTCACTGCCCTTCGCTTCATTCTCACCCACTTCCCAACCCCAGGAGCAGCTCTGGTGCGCCAGCGGGACATGCAGTATGTCCAGAGGATGAAGTCGAAATGGATGCTGAAGATGGGGATGAAGAACAACGCCACTCGGCAGATGCACTTCCGGCCCCAGGTGCTGTTCTGATCGGCCAGGGGCTGGGACGACGGCCCTCCTGCTGCCACTTCCCCTGTACTTCCTCTGTCCTGACCTGATAATAAAAGCCAGGATCAAATTGGCTCTCCCGTGTCGTTTTTGACAGGGTTGAGGGGTCATCTTTTCACCCAGTGAGTACTGTCTCTGCTGGACGCAGGCCCTGCCCTGCTCCTGAGAGGTGCTGTGTAGTGTCAGCTTGGAGCTGACTTAGGGCTATTAGAGTAGCGTGGGGGACTCAGGAGTGACTTGTCTGCTCTGAGCCTGGCTTCATGTTCAGAGGAACACCTTGCTGTGTCCTGGAGCCGTGACCCGCATTAGGTGCTTTGAAGCTTCTGGGGGAGCAGAGTGGAGTGTCCCTCATTGGAATGTACCGTGGCTCCCAAGATGGCGACGATCTCTGGGCACTTTCATTAAATCCAAGCAGAGTAAAAAACCATGTCAATGGCTAGCTGTAAAAGTTCTTTTTACTTTATCATTTATTTTTGGCGGTATCAGGTGGTAGCTGCAGTGTGCAGGATCCTCATTGTGTCATGAGGGGTCTCGTGTTGCTGCCGCGGGCTCTGGAGCTCTCGAACTTCCGAAGTTGTGGTGCACGGGCTGAGCTGCCCTACAACATGTGGGATCTTAGTTCCACAAGCAGGGATCGAACCCGAGTCCCCTGCCCTGCAAGGTGGATTCCCTGGATCACAAGGGAAGAAGTCTCTCTTTATTTCTAACTGTGAGCCAGTGCCCCTTTAGAGTAGGAAGAAAATAAATGTAAAATGTTGCGTTTTCATTTTAGAAACAAAAACGATCTCAGGGTTCAATCTCTGAAGAGATGCTCAGTATAGGTGGTTTAGGGAAAAGGCCATGGTCTGTTGGAAATGAAAGTGAACGTGAAGTTCAAATCCACTGAGCTACCTTTCTGACTTTGGAAAGTGACCTGATCTTTAAAATCTGTACAGTGAGGTGTTTATTAACCTCCCAGGTGGTTGTGTGATGAATTAAATCAGCAGTGGACCCATCAGTCACTCAGTCCCCAGCACAGACTGTGCTTCAAGTTCTCCCCGGTGGAGCAGGGCCCGCTGAGTAAGGGGGTGTATGGTCAGTGCAGTGGTCTCCCTGAGGAGTGGGTTCCGAGGTGCCCAGAGAGCATATTTAGCTTTACCGTACATTCACCAGCCCTGATTGCTATGGAGACACTTATTTTTCTTTAAATCTGAGATGCAGAATTAATTTTATTTCATTAGTACAGGGCTCACTATCCAACAGTGGAGGGCTCCCTGGTTTTTTATTCCATCCTGTTTTCTAACATTCTCGTCACACAACAGCCCTCCACCCTGCTGTGTTTGACATCTTTAAATCTATGTCTTGGGAAATGAGATACTGCTTGGCATGGGGTATATTTTAAATTTATACTTTGAATGTGGCCTTCCCAGGTGGCACAGTGGTAAAGAATCCACCTTCAATACAGGGGACACAAGAAACGCAGGTTTGATCCCTGGGCCCGGAATTTCCCCTGGAGTAGGAAATGGCAACCCACACCAGTATTCTAACCTAGAGAATCCCATGGACAGAGGAGCCTCGTGGGGTTCAGTCCCTAGAGTCACAGAGAGTTGGTACGTGATATTGTGCTATATAGCTGTCAGTCTTGTTTTTCTTTCAGTATTTTTTCACTCAGCTTCATAAGCTTAATTCATCATGTAATTGCTGGGAGGCACCATACTGTGTCCCCCACGCAGAGCTTCCCTTCCCTTGCAGCTGACGCCTCCTTCTAGCCTCTGGTCCCACAGCAGCCCTGCACTGTTGGTGTGCCTCTTTTGTATAGGTGCCCTTTTAATTTTGAGATCTTTTTACCTCTTGAGTGTCAATGAGGACAGTTTGAAATATTTCATTGATTTATTATCCTTCCAGGCTCCAAAAGACCGGTTCTGACTTAAGTTTGTGAAGGAATCCACTACACTGCTACCTACATCATTTTAATAACTTTTAAAACTTTAGTTTATGTGCCTTTCTGGAGTAAAATTCTGCTTAGGAATGAAGGCAAAGAAGATTTGAACAACTTGTAGTTAACATAAGAAATGAGCTTGTTTGGGAGCGGCACTTCTTTGTGGTTCAGGAAACTGAGGACGTGTCTGATAATGAAATTCCCCTGTAATTCTCCTTTGATGTGTCGCTGTCTTTCTCTGGGTACACTGCGCCCCAGTCTGTCTTGTGTAGTTGGGCTTCCTGGCCCATTGCCACACAGCAGTTTGCCATCAGGTCTCCCCACTTCAGTCCTTTCAAGGCCACATGTTCTTTACCTAGTGTCTTAAGCCAGTCACACCGGAGAAGAGGCAGAACCTGTCAGACTACCAGCTTAGAGTCTAAGGCAAAGCTGCCATCCTTAGCCTCACACTCTGTCATTCTGAATTTCACTACTTACAATGTATTGTTGATACACTGCTTTCCTTTCTCCAATTATTTATTCACATTTTAAAAATTAAATATTTATCCAAAGTAACTCCAAAGTATATTTTTACTAAATCCAAATTTTCTACTTCATTCTCATCGAGCTTCCTAATAGCGACTATAAGACAGTTGTCTAAACTGACAGCAGATACAAAAGTAATCTTATTAGCAGTTCTGCATCAGGACTGAGTTAGCACTGGCTGCTGCAGCTGACTGACTGTGACTTGGGTACTCTTTCATCCTGGGAGTAACCCCAGGATCAGCTGGTCCTTTAAAGTGGATCTGTCTGTCTTTGGTTGAGATAACAAGACTGGGATCAAAAGTGGGAGAGTGTAATCTCATCCGTCTCCATGCATTTTACCCAAGTCCCACGCAGCTCTGCTGACGGGTTGCCCTGCTCGTCTGGTGCTGGCACCGTGCACTTTTCCCGCTTTGTGGACACTGCGTTTGTGTTTTATGGAGTGTAAAGTGCTTCCCTGTACACTGTATGAAGTGTAAAGAAACATTTTCTGTTTCTCCACTGTGAGGTGTAGGTAACATTTCTATTTCACACGTGAGAAAATAGATTTAGGGGAGTTTAATAGCTCTGGTAAGGAGACAACAAAAGGAAGCCAGAGATTTCTGGTCCAGTGTTCTTATTTATATATTTATTTGACTGCACCAGTTCTTAGCTGTGGCATGTGGGATTTTTATTGCAGCTTGTGGAATCTGGTTACCTGTCCTGTGTGCTGTGCTTAGTTGCTCAGTCATGTCCAACTCTTTGTGACCCCATGGACTGTAGCCCGACGGGCTCCTCTGTTCATGGGATTCTCCAGGCAAGAATACTACAGTGGGTTGGATGCCCTCCTCCAGGGTATCGTCCCTACCCAGGGATTGAACCCAGGTCTCCCTCATTGCAGGAGAATTCTTTACCATCTGAGCCACCAAGTTACCTGACCAGGGATCAAACCCGGATCCCCTGCATTAGGAGCGTTGAGTCTTAGCCACTGGACCACCAGGGAGGCCCCTGTCCAGTGTTCTTAATGTAACATGCTCATAAAGAATTTTTAGCAGCTTCTCATGCTGCAGTTCACACCAAGTAGGGCTGTAAACATCTATTCAAGTCCCTTTGATTTACAGCAGGTGTGAAAGAATCTTGTTCTAAATCTAGAAATGTGAAATTTAACATGTATGTTAATGTTACCTACATGATGCTCACAGAGTTAACATAAATGTCACCACATAAAAGAAGATATCATTTTTTCTTACCTGGAATGTGAACAAATTTGGCCTTCAAACAATTTTGTGTCACTTGTGGACTCTTCATTGCTGTCCTCAGATATGTCAAAACTCTATAGGATTCCATTGGCCATGATTAATTTAGAGTCACAGTTATTCATTTGTAGAAGACCAGGTAATTGCTGTGTTCCCAACTCAACAGGCAGATATTCTTGCAAGGGAATGGCTTGCAGTCCTAGAAATACTTTTAAAGTGTACTGAAGAGTACCTGTCATTTAATTAGAGTCGTTTGTAGCTGGTAAGTGAATTATTTATGCCACTGAAATTGATGGAGATTAGGAAGATTTGATTAGCTTGTTAAATGCTGCAAACATGTCCCTGTCTCTTATACACATCTCCCCCACTCCTGCCATTTCTCTGCAGAGAATATAAACAGTTGTTTGGAAACTGTTGCTGCTCTGACTTTGCAACAAGTAAGCCAAATAAATGAGCTTGTTTAGTCTTCTAGGAGAATGTGGGAGGAGTCACCCCCCTTCCCCCTCCGCAGGGTATTTCCCCTTCTTTCAGACATTGTCCCAACCTCAGATCTTATGACCCCGGAATGGGATGGAACCTGAACTAGAACTAGAACTAGGGCCTGCCAATCCTAGAATAACCAGCCAGCCCCAGAGCTCTTCAGTCTCCCTGCAGTTCCATCCAAACTTGGTGGCTATTCCTCCAGGTCTTAGCTGAAAAACACCAGAAATAGGCCAGCCCTTTCCAATTTAATTAGCCTTTCCTCTGAGGACACCAGATGGAACGAAGCAGAGACAGAGGCATTGGGGGCAAGGAGGGGTGGGGGTCGATGCTAAATGGGGTTGTCTCATGAGCCCTAACTGCCCCCCCCATAGAGGATGCCTCTTAGAGCAAGGAGCTCAAGAGGCAGCCTTCAGGTTCTCAGGCCAGGGGTCCAGCTGATGCTCTCAGGCCTGGTCTGTGCAGTGGTCAGAGAGTGGAAGCAGATGTCTGCCCCGACCCCAGGGCAGAAGGAGGAAGCCAGCTTCCTCCACGGGGCTTGCGCACAGCTGCCTCACCTGAGGGAATTTACCTGCCCCCACCTGGCTCCTGTCTCAGTGGCTGTAGGCAGCCAGCAGCCCACGCTGGGAGCCTGTGACACAGCCAAGTAAGGTGTGGAGTTTATTTCTGGAGCTGTTTAAGAGTGGGGGAAACAGCCAGCTGCCAGGGATCAGATGAGGCCTGCAGCGCCTTCCTTATCGGAGAGTGACATTTGCTCAGTAACTGCAGGCAGCAGGCAGGGGCAGAGGAGCGCTGAAAGGACCCTTAGAGCCTAAGAGGGTCTCTCCCATGGCTTAGGTGCGGTGCACCTTCTCTGCAGGGCAAAGACCACCGACGTGGAGCGACTGCCCCCTCTGGTGGTGATTACAGGGATAAAGTTACCCTGGGGCCGCTTCCCTACCCCGCACCTTGGTCCAGGGGCAGTCCTTCCTTCCAAGCTCCAAAAACAGAAGCCTGTGACTCCAGGCTAGAGTTCGTCTAGCCTCCTTCTCTTTCTCCTGATTGCAGTCACGGCTCCTAGCCGGGATCTCCTTTCAATTTTACAGATTGACACGTTTAGTGGCAAAAAAAAAAAACCAAACAAACACTGGAGCTACGCTGTGAACAGCAGCTTGGTTCCAACGAGAACACAGTCACGTTTTGTTTTGCTCCATGGAGGAAAACAGACTTCTTGTTTGTATCTTTAGTCAAGCCTAGCTGTTTCCATATTTGCAGTGTGGCAAAGAGGGAAGCACTGTGACGCCTCCCCCAAAAGGCCACTGCCTCTCCCAGTGTTGCAGGCGGGGGGCGAGCAGCCACCGCGTGTCCAGCGGAGGGGACCGCTTTCTGATCCTGGGACTACTGCTAGAGTGGTCTTCCCTGTTGGCAGCTGGCACCACTGTCCCTCCAGCCTGGACAGAGACCCCCACATGGCTCGGCCCCCTGGATCCTGGTCAGGAAGTCACTTTTCCAGCTGTCCGGGGCTGCCTGCCAAGGAAGGTCAGAGTGACCTGGTGATTGTGGCACTCAGGCTGGAAAGACAAAGTCCTGGGTCTGTTTTGCTATTGCCGTTGCCACTTAGTCTTTATGATTTACGTCTATTTTTAGGCACCTTCCTTACTGGACACTTTAAAAATGTGCTCTATGACTCATCTTTCGATACTGGATGCTCTCAGCAGGAAACAAGCCAGAAGAACAAGTTCCATGCTTCGATGATGGTCCCGAGCCTTTCCACGTGTAAATTAATGGAGCTTTCGGTACTGTTTGTCCCCACCCTCCCTACCCCTTTCCTTCCTTCCTTTCTTTCTGTACTGATAGCTTGAACGTAAAATGAGCTGAGTGCATGAATGTTATGAACAGTCAGTTCTTTGGATAGGTGTCCATTCAGGAGAAAGGTTGCACAGTGTGTTTCAGGATTATTGTTTACTTTGCTAAGTGTACTTTTCATTGTGATAACATGTATATATCATGAAATTTATAATATTAACCATTTTTAAAGTGTGCGATGCTGTGGCACTAAGAGAGATTTATGTTATGCAACTATCACCACTATCCATCTCTAGAACTTTCTCATGATCCCAAAAAGAAATGGTACTGGATCTCTTTTTAACACTGGACCCTGGGAGAGACTGCTGGAGTCTAGTGTGGCCATTGAACTCCTGGTGACTTGCCCTTCTACTGTTCTTCCTAGCCTGGGCAGAAAAGTAGTGCCCACTAGCCCCTTTCCCAGTGGGAATTTGTCAGGTACTGACAGCAGCAGATAAAGACGCTATGCTGCCCGTTTTCTACAGTTGCTGAACTCTGTTGCCAGAAGACACCCCTAGAGCTGCTTTGAATACCCCTTCCCAAAGCAGAAACACAGCTACACTGAAGCCTAGCTCTGTGATTTATAAAGGGCACAAAATAAAAATTTGCTTAATGAATGAATGAGCCTGTACGTACAGGTCACCATCTCTGGAAAGGAGACTTCATGGCTGTTTGTGGTCATACTGTTGCTGCTAAGTTGCTTCAGTCGTGTCCGACTCTGTGTGACCCCATAGATGGCAGCCCACCAGGCTCCCCCGTCCCTGGGATTCTCCAGGCAAGAACACTGGAGTGGGTTGCCATTTCGTGGTCATAGGAAGATGACAAAGCATGCGCTTTAGGGTCCTAAAGATCTGGGTTCAAGTGCTGGCTTTTCCTTAACTGAACTTGAGCCTCCCAATTTTTTTTTCCAATTTCTACTTTATTGGATAAAATAGATTTGTTGTGATTTGTTTGTTCATGTTATGCGTTTTCTCTTTCCTCCTACCCACCCTCATACACATTCACCCTCATATGCCACTCCTCATCCTTTAAACTAAACTTTCACGCCTTTTATTATTTCCAAATCCAAGAACTTGGCTCTGCTATCCTGGGGCAGAGGACATGGGGCTTACTATGGGCCCCAGGTTTTAATAGTAACCAGATCCTATCAATCATTCCTTGGAGGCAATGCAGTTATATGGCTCCTGCAGTGAATTTGCTGGGGAAGAAAGCAGAGAATGGGGCAGGTGTCAGGGAGAAGCAGAACTGAAGGCCAAGGATACTTAATCGTGTTACAAGATCAAAGGGAAGAGTCAGCTGAAGGGGAGTGGGACACACACTGTCAGTTACAAAAGCTGACCTCTCTTTCCTCCCTTGGGATGGGCTACTCTTGACAGGGGAGGGGTTGGAGGAATTCCATTTGCTGTTTCCAGTGATTGGTGGGTGAGCATGTGACCCACTTCTGGCCAATGAGACATAAGGATGGATCTGCTGAGGTTACCTGGAAATCCCTCAGTTCAGTCCAGTTGCTCAGTTGTGTCCGACTCTTTGCGGCCCCATAGACTACAGCCCGCCAGGCCTCCCTGTCCATCACCAACTCCTGGAGTTTACCCAAACTCATGTCCATTGAGTCGGTGATGCCATTCAACCATCTCATCCTCTGTTGTCCCCTTCTCCTCCTGCCTTCAATCTTTCCCAGCATCAGGGTCTCTTCAAATCAATCAGCTCTTCGCATCAGGTGGCCAAAGTATTGGAGTTTCAGCTTCAACATCAGTCCTTCCAATGAATATTCAGGACTGATTTCCTTTAAGATGGACTGGTTGGATCTCCTTGCTGTCCAAATATGTTTGGGTAAATAAGATAGTCAACACAGCAAAAAAAACCTTTAAAAATTTAAAATTTATTTGTATTCTTTGTTCATTCCTGCCTCTTTCCTGGCTCTGTTGAACCGTATCCTCTGGAGATGAGAAGCTTGAAGCCACTTCAGCCTCCTTGGAACATGGAAGGGATGTGCTGAGCTGGAGGATGACACCCAGTCCTCTGAGGATGGCAATACAGCAGGGCGGTGGGACCTGGATCCTTGATGGTACTTGAGGACTTTGTGAGCTGCCCAGCAACCAGAGATTGCTCTGTTAGGGCTTAGTAAGAAACTATTATCTGCTCTATGAGTTAAGCCACTGCTAGTTACCTTTCCAGAGCTTTGCTGGTAGCTCAGTTGGTAAAGAATCCACTTGCAATGCAGGAGACCCCGGTTCAATTCCTGGGCCAGAAAGATCCCCCGGAGAAGGGATAGGCTACCCTCTCCAGTATTCTTGGGCTTCCCTGGTGGCTCAGATGGTAAAGAGAGTCCACCTGCAATGTGGGAGACCTGGGTTTGATCCCTGGGTTGGGAAGATCCGCTAGAGAAGGGCATAGCAACCCACTCCAGTGTTCTTGCCTGGAAAATCCCCATGGACAGAGGAGCCTGGTGGGCTACAGTCCACAGGGTCACGAAGAGTCGGACACGACCGCACAACAAAGCTCAGTGCAGTACAGCACAGTTGCCTTTCCAGCTGATGCAGCTTCACGGGTATGGGGAGGTGGTTATGTTCTGGACCCAAGGTATTTTAGGTTGGTCTTAAAATGGGATCAGGGTACCAGTATGACTTTTAAAGATGTTGAAGTAAAGCATCTCTGACTGGGGCTTCTTCGCCTAAAGCAGCGATCAGAACAATCCTGAGCTGCCAATTACTTTGTGATGGATAGTGAAGGTTATGCAAGTCAGATCTCTTTACTTTTCTGATTGAAACCAGGCTAACCTATTTAAAATCTTTCAAGCTAGGCTTCAACATTACATGAACCAACATGTTCAAGCTGGTTTTAGAAAAGGCAGAGGAATCAGAAATCAAATTGCCAACATCCGTTGGATCATAGAAAAAGCAAGGGAGTTTCAAGAAAAATCTACTTCTGCTTCATTGACTACACTAAAGCCTTTCACTGTGTGGATCACAACAAACTGTGGAAAGTTCTTAAAGATGTGGGATTACCAGACCATCTTACCTGCCTCCTGAGAAACCTGTATGCAGGTCAGGAAGCAATAGTTAGAGCCAGACATGGAACAACTGATGATACAAAATTGAGAAACGAGTATGTCAAGGCTGCATATTGTCACCTTGCTTATTTAACTTCTATACAGAATACATCATGCAAAATTCCAGGCTGGATCACAAGCTGGAATAAAGACTGCCAAGAGAATATCAATGACCTCAGATATGCAGATGATACCACTCTAATGGCAGAAAGTAAAGAGGAACTAAGGAGCCTCTTGATGAAAGAAGAGAGTGAAAAGGCTGGCTTAAAACTCAATATTCAAAAAACTAAGATCATGGTATCCAGTCCCATCACTTCATGACAAATAGATGGGGAAAAAGTGGAAACAGTGAGAGATTTTATTACCTTGGGCTCCAAAATCACTGTGGATGGTGACTGCAGCCACAAAATTAAAAGATGCTTGCTTCTGGAAAGAAAAGCTATGACAAACCTAGACAGCGTATTTAAAGCAGAAACATTACCCAGCCGACGAAGGTTCATATAGTCAAAGTTACGGTTTTTCCAGTAGTCATGTATGGATAGGAGAAGGCAATGGCACCCTACTCCGGTACTCTCGTCTAGAAAATCCCATGGATGGAGGAGCCTGGTGGGCTGCAGTCCATGGGGTTGCTAAGAGTCACACACCACTGAGTGACTTCACTTTCACTTTTCACTTTTCACTTTCATGCATTGGAGAAGGAAATGGCAACGCACTCCAGTGTTCTTGCCTGGAGAATCCCAGGGACAGGGGAGCCTGGTGGGTCTATGGGGTCGCACAGAGTTGGACACGACTGAAGCGACTTAGCAGCAGCAGCAGCATGCATGGATACTAGAGTTGGACCATAAAGATGGCTGAGCGCTGAAGAACTGGAGATTTCAAATTGTGGTGCTGAGAAGACTCTTGAGAGTCCCTGGGACTGCAAAGCAATCAAACCAGTCCATCCTAAAGGAAATCTACTCTGCCTATTCACTGGAAGGACTGATGCTGAAGCTGAAGCTCCAATATTTTGGCCACCTGGTGTGAAGAGCCCGCTCATTGGAAAAGACCCTGGTGCTGGGCAAGAGGAGAAGGGGGTGACAGAGGATGAGATGGTTGGATGGCATCACCAATTCAATGGACATGAGTTTGAGCAAGCTCCGGGAGACAGTGAAGGACAGGGAGGCCTGGTGTGCTACAGTTCATGGGGTCACAAAGAGTCGGACACGGCTTTGTGACTGAATAACAGTCCTAAGCAAGAAAGAGTGATTAGCCCTCTCCATCACTTCTCATCATTACTGGTCATTCTTATCCTCTGGGAGGCGGATCTTCCTACCTTTTCTAGCTGGCCACCATTTGATCGTAACAGGAGACAGAACTCTGGAAGTCATGCTTTCCTCTGGAATTTAGACCGAAGACAGCTCTCTTGATTGAGAGTTCAAGAGGCTGGGCTATGGTTCAGAACATGGGCCTGAAGGAAAAGAAAGTGAGAGTGAAGTCGCTCGGTCACGTCCGACTCTCTGCGACCCCATGGACTGTAGCTTACCAGGCTCCTCCGTCCATGGGATTTTCCAGGCAATAGTACTGGAGTGGGCTGCCATTTCCGTCTCTGAAGGAAAAGAAGAGACGTGCAAAGGAGGCACTGAGGAAGCAGCCAGAAGGCACAGGCTGTCCTCAGAGCTACTGAGGGAGGCCCGGGTGACTGAGGACAGAGTACCCACCTGGAGAAGTGTGTGACCGAGGGGAGAGCCCGTTCTTGAAAGTGACTAGTAAAAGCCTAAGAGTAACCAGCAGAGTGAAGGATGGATTGGAAACAACCCGGGCTGAAAGCAAGGCATCTAGTTAGCCAGTTCCTGGGATATTCTAGGTGAGGGAAAACCAGGGCGGTGGCAAGGGAGATGGAAAAGAGGGCAGGATACAGGAGGCCTCGCAGAGAGGCAGCAGCAAGGACTGCCAACCAACGGGACGCGGATGTAAGGAGAGGAGAGAATGAAAGGACAGATCTAATACAGCGTCGGGAGAGATCTTGAACATCAGCTAGGTCCGTGGTCCCCAGCGTTTCTGGCGCCTGGGCCCGGTTTCACGGAAGACAATTATTTTCCATGGTCCCAGGGAATGGGCAGGATGGTTTCAGGACGACTCTCGTAAGGCGTGAGCAACTGAGATCCCTCGCCTGTGCAGTTCACAGGAGGGTTTCTGCTCCGACGAGAATCTAATCCCCTGCTGATCTGACAGGATGAGGAGCTCAGGGGGCGATGTGTGCAACGGGGAGCGGCCGTGAATACAGACGAAGTTTCGCTCGCTCACCCTGCCACTCACCTGCTGCTGTGCAGCCTGGTTCCTAATAGGCTGCGAACTGGTGAGGGACCCCTGAGCCGGGTCAAGTCTGGAAACCAAACTTGAGATACCTTCTTCAACAAAGCCATACGATGTACACGGGATGCGATGTGTTTTTCTCACTCTCTTACCTTGCTCAGGACTAGGGCACAAACCAGCCATATCACAGAAGACAGTACAACTGTTTCGTGCAGGGTTTAGGGGCGGGTGGTGGATCTCTGCAGGGCCAGCTTCAGGGGTGTGTGACCCATGTGTTCACACAGGGACCTGTGCTTTCGCAGCTCCATATTTGGCTTAATGCTCTGCGGTTGCTGTCTTGAAATTCTTCATAATTTCTGAATAATTTACTGAGGACAGCCAGGGTTAAAATGAGTGTGGGTGAGAAGCATGTGGATTCTAAGAGTTGCAGCCTATCTCACTGGCTTGCTGTGAGTGTTAAATAAGCAAATATATATAAAGAGCTCAGGACAGCATCTGGCACGTAGTGATCGTCATGTGCGTGTTTAGCGTCATTCCCTCCCTGTGTGGACTCCTCACCCGACAGCCTCAGGCTGGTTATTCACAGAGTCGCAGGTAACTTCTCATATTCACATCGTTAAGACTGGCACTCACCATCCAGCCCAGGCTGATGATTGTCTTTGGGGGGGAAAGAAACTCCACGGTAATAAATGCCACAATAAATAAATGCATGATCTCACATCCTCTCATCCCCAGTGTAGCTAATCAGTGCTTCGGGGTACATCTGTGTGGGATGTGTGTCTGTGTGTCTTTGTGTCTGAGCGGAAGCTTTTTTTTTTTTAATCTTAACTCAAAATTAGAGGTTCTCTCTGGTGGTTTAATTTTTTTTATTTACCTGCCTTCTTTTTTGTTCATATGGAAAAGACTCTTGAGCCACGCGCTTCCTCCCTCCCTCTGCGTGTCCTCAGATCCCCAAGGGGAGGGCGGGATGAAAGGAAGGACAATCACTACTGTCACCAGGGTAATGGCTCCCTCCCCCGCTTCCCTCCACTCCCATCTGAGTCCCCAGAGCCTATCAAGTGCCCAACCTTTGTGCTCCTTTGGAGCACAGCTCCTTTGACTGGTGGTAAAAAATTAAAATACTGGCCTGACACTTCTATTCCACGAACCTCCGTAGCGATCAAAGTCTGGAAGCTGTTCCTCCCTGCCCTGTCCTAATCTTGGATGGTCCAACCCATTCCCAGTAAGCGGAGCTCTCTCTTACTGTCCTGGGGTTTCAGGTCTGCGGAGGATTGCATATTTTTTTCCTTAGCAGAAATAGTTGTGGTTTTTCCTAACAACTTTGCAAGTTCCCCATAGAGTTGGAAATTCCCTTCTTGGTTATGGTTTTTAGTGGATGGACAAGAAACCTGGTCCGGTCCTGTCTTTCCTGCTATGTGACTCTAGGAAGTCAGCTGACGGTCTCTGGGCCTTGAATCACAAGAATTTCCTAGACTGCAACAGACCAGGGGCTGAAAAGGGAAGGACTGATTTTTGGAGGACCCTGGGAGATGGGATTTACAAACATCCCTGTGGTGAGAATAACCATTTGGGGAACTGCCAACCCATTTAAGATTCCTCTTCTTGGAAAAAAAAAAAAAGAGTTTAATAATTTCTGTTGGTAATTGCTATCCCCTACGCTCACCTCATGCCTGCCTCCACCCCCAGCTGTTGGCTGATAGAGCGGATAAGCTGTGCCCTCTCCCTCCCACTTAAACACGCACTTCTGGGAGGCCCTAGATAAATAGGAGGCAGTCGTGAGACCGAGGAACTATTATTATCATTATGATGATTATTATGTTTTCTGCATGAGAAACAGGAAGTGAAACTGACTAAAATGGCCAGTGATACATGCCTAGCCCTGTCTTCTCAGCCAGACGCAAGGGCAAAGAAGCCAAAGAAAAGGGGCTCTGCCGCAGCCTCCGTCAGCCTCTGGGGCATGTGTGTGTGTGTGTGTGTGTGTGTGTGTGTGTGTGAGACAAGGAGTGTCTTTCAATAGCTGGTTTCCAGGACTTGCGAGCTTTCAACCTTATTCTAAAGCCCATTCTTCCCACTTCATGTGATATCCTCAGGGTCCTTTCTTACGACTTCCTTCCCCATTTCCTAGACAGAGCTTCCCACAGCTGTCAGATGGTAAAGGACACGTCCAGCGATTAGTTGGTCCCTCTGCACACACACCTTATCTGCTGAGGCCAGGTCTGAGCCTGATGCCTTCCTTGGGAGCCCGTTTCGTCCCCAGAGCCGACATTCCCTGAGCCAGAGGTCTTTCCTCTCTCTCCCTTCAGGAGAGCTCTGCTTCCTCCTCTGGCCTGGCTGCCCCACACTCCATTCGCACGGCTGATTATTCACATCCTTTGTCGTTCTCAGGAATCAATTGAGGGTAAACGGTAGTCATAGAACCGGGCACGGGACGATGTAGTGGGCCCAGGCTGACATTTCCATTCGCAGTGCCGGGGCCCCTGGAAACTCTGAATAACAGCAGAAATGACCTGATTCTCAGACTGCCTTGTTAGCTCCACTTCCCAGGGGGAAAGAGCTGGCAGCTGCATGGGGCACAGATGAAGCAAGCTGGTGTCTCGGAAATGCCCCTGCATCTGGACAGTGTTCCGAGAAATGCAGAGGGAACAGCAGAGAAGAAGCATCGGGACGAGGAGCAGAGAACCAAAGAGGATCAGGATGCTGCACTCTGCTTCTCCTCCCAACACCTTTAACGGACTAAGATCTTGATCCAAATGAATGGATTATTGGCACTGCGGTGTGGGAAAAACATAGCTGTCTCATCGTGACTTTTTGCAAGCCTAGAACAGGGTCCAGTGGCACCCACTCAGGTCTGGGGTGGGGTGAGGTCAGAGCCGGGCTGAGCAGAGAGGAAACTCTAGCAAAGAGTCTCACGGCCCAGGCTCGTCTGCCTTTGGGTGGCCCCTCTCCCTGCTCCGTCT
>SJXQ01007810.1:2208859-2226485 GCA_006408695.1 Aepyceros melampus
GGGTTGGGGGGGTGGGTGGGCAGAGCATTTCCTCCCCTCTGAGATGTCCTCACATAGGGTAATGCCCACAACATTTGCTTTGGGTAAAATTTCTTTCCATGGATCAGTCCTTAGCACTTTCAGAGAGTTCAGAAATTTTTGTGACTTATATATCTGTCATTTTTTGCTTTGGAGAATTTCTCAGTTTCTCAAAGAAAGACTAGATTACAACATGAAGACTGCTTATCTCTCCCTGGCCTCAAGTCATTTTCCTTTCCAAGAGTGAGTTTTCAATGAAGAGACCTTTTCCTGTGAATCACGCTCCCTTCTGCAGTATTTTGTGTGTCCCAGCAGTAGACACAAAGATCTGTATCTGTGTACATATATCTGTCCAACAGCCTGTGAATAATCCTATCTCATCAAAAGCATGTCCTCTGAAAATCTGTAGGAAGTTCACGTTCATAGATTTTCACCCCTGTCGTCCATTCATAATGCCAGCTCACAGTAAAAGAGGAAATTTTTACTCTCTGATGGTGTGAAGGCACGGTAGGGGAAGCTGGAGAAGACAGACTGTCACAGAATCATGATTAATCCTGTGATAATAACCCAGCCATGCAAATTAACACAGACCTATACTCTGTAACAGATTAGGCCGAGACTGAAGGAAATTGAGGTGTGGGAGATTTAAAGTTAATCTAAACTGGAAAGTATAGGTCATATCTCTTTAGGCCATTCCTGCCTGGAAATGGCAGATATCATGCTTCTGAGATCGAGAAGGATGTGTGGGTGTATGTCTTCTCAGGATTTACAGTGGGGGTTGTGAAAATGGACTTTGGGTTAGAAAAACCCTTGGAAAATTATTCAATTTCTCAAGGACTCAATTTCCTCATTTTGAAACAGATACATGAGGACAACTTCACATACCTCATCAGTTCAGTTTAGTTCAGTCACTCAGTCGTGTCCGACTCTTTGCGACCCCATGAATCACAGCACACCAGGCCTCCCTGTCCATCACCATCTCCTGGAGTTCACTCAGACTCACGCCATCGAGTCAGTGATGCCATCCAGCCATCTCATCCTCTGTCGTCCCCTTCTCCTCCTGCCCTCAATCCCTCCCAGCATCAGAGTCTTTTCCAATGAGTCAACTCTTCACACGAGATGGCCAAAGTACTGGAGCTTCAGCTTTAGCATCATTCCTTCCAAAGAAATCCCAGGGCTGATCTCCTTCAGAATGGACTGATTTGATCTCCTTGCAGTCCAAGGGACTCTCAAGAGTCTTCTCCACACCACAGTTAGAGCCACGTAATAGTTAGAATGCGATTAGAATGTTAATGAAAGACGACTTGGGACTCCAGTTACTGTAATAAAAAGGATATTTATTGCTATCTCCTGTGAAGGCTGGGTGTGTTGTTTAGGGTTGATACAATGGACCCAGACTCCATCTTCTAGCCAGGCTCATTCTATCCTTTTGCTCTGTCATCCTCAATTGTAGCTTCCACTTCATGATTCAAGACGGCTGCTCAAACTCCAGCAATTGCTTTAGAAAATTATTTATTGTTTATTTATTTTATTTTTGGCTGTGCTCGGTCTTCATTGCTGCAAGCAGACCCTCTCTAGTTGCGGTGCGTGGGCCTTCGGTGGCTTCTCTTGTTGCAGAGCACTGGGCTGTAGGCACACAGGCTCAGTAGTTATGGTGCCTGGGCTTAGTTGCTCCAAGTCATATTGGATCTTCCTGCACCAGGGACTGAACCTGTGTCCCCTGCACTGGCAGGTGAATTCTTAATCACTGGGCAACCAAGGTAGCCCTGGCCATTACATTTTTATTCCAGCCACCAGGAAAGAGAAAAGAGGAAGAGGAGGAAAGAGTAGGAGAAGAAAAGAGGAGGAGAAGGAGGAAAGGAGGCTGCTGCTTCCCTTAACAGCTTTCATTTACAAATCATGAACACAACCAGCTGTAGTGGAGGTGAGGAAGTGTAGTTCTTATTCCACTCAGTCATGTCCTTAGCTAATTATACTCTCTGATGGTGTGAAGGCACGGTAGGGGAAGCTGGAGAAGACAGACTGTCACAGAATCATGATTAATCCTGTGATAATAACCCAGCCATGCAAATTAACACAGACCTATACTCTGTAACAGATTAGGCCGAGACTGAAGGAAATTGAGGTGTGGGAGATTTAAAGTTAATCTAAACTGGAAAGTATAGGTCATATCTCTTTAGGCCATTCCTGCCTGGAAATGGCAGATATCATGCTTCTGAGATCGAGAAGGATGTGTGGGTGTATGTCTTCTCAGGATTTACAGTGGGGGTTGTGAAAATGGACTTTGGGTTAGAAAAACCCTTGGAAAATTATTCAATTTCTCAAGGACTCAATTTCCTCATTTTGAAACAGATACATGAGGACAACTTCACATACCTCATCAGTTCAGTTTAGTTCAGTCACTCAGTCGTGTCCGACTCTTTGCGACCCCATGAATCACAGCACACCAGGCCTCCCTGTCCATCACCATCTCCTGGAGTTCACTCAGACTCACGTCCATCGAGTCAGTGATGCCATCCAGCCATCTCATCCTCTGTCGTCCCCTTCTCCTCCTGCCCTCAATCCCTCCCAGCATCAGAGTCTTTTCCAATGAGTCAACTCTTCACACGAGATGGCCAAAGTACTGGAGCTTCAGCTTTAGCATCATTCCTTCCAAAGAAATCCCAGGGCTGATCTCCTTCAGAATGGACTGATTTGATCTCCTTGCAGTCCAAGGGACTCTCAAGAGTCTTCTCCACACCACAGTTAGAGCCACGTAATAGTTAGAATGCGATTAGAATGTTAATGAAAGACGACTTGGGACTCCAGTTACTGTAATAAAAAGGATATTTATTGCTATCTCCTGTGAAGGCTGGGTGTGTTGTTTAGGGTTGATACAATGGACCCAGACTCCATCTTCTAGCCAGGCTCATTCTATCCTTTTGCTCTGTCATCCTCAATTGTAGCTTCCACTTCATGATTCAAGACGGCTGCTCAAACTCCAGCAATTGCTTTAGAAAATTATTTATTGTTTATTTATTTTATTTTTGGCTGTGCTCGGTCTTCATTGCTGCAAGCAGACCCTCTCTAGTTGCGGTGCGTGGGCCTTCGGTGGCTTCTCTTGTTGCAGAGCACTGGGCTGTAGGCACACAGGCTCAGTAGTTATGGTGCCTGGGCTTAGTTGCTCCAAGTCATATTGGATCTTCCTGCACCAGGGACTGAACCTGTGTCCCCTGCACTGGCAGGTGAATTCTTAATCACTGGGCAACCAAGGTAGCCCTGGCCATTACATTTTTATTCCAGCCACCAGGAAAGAGAAAAGAGGAAGAGGAGGAAAGAGTAGGAGAAGAAAAGAGGAGGAGAAGGAGGAAAGGAGGCTGCTGCTTCCCTTAACAGCTTTCATTTACAAATCATGAACACAACCAGCTGTAGTGGAGGTGAGGAAGTGTAGTTCTTATTCCACTCAGTCATGTCCTTAGCTAATTATTCAAGATTCTTTACTATCAAAGAGGGGGAAATAGATACTGGCAGAAACAACCAGCAGTCTCTACCACAGATCCTCATGAGATTTAAATGGAGGGTTGAACACAGTCTTGGATATAGAGTAACCACTCATTAATCACCGTCACCATCTCATCATGAGGAGGTGGGGAATACTCTGGAACTATGACAAGATGTTTCCCTATTTTAACCTCATCTTTCTGATAAAGTCACCATATCCATCTCCCTTTTAAGACACAATGAGCTTCACCTTTTTTGAAGATGAGACACCTTTATGTGTCCTTATGACAGAAAGAAAATCAGTCCTGAATATTCACTGAAAGGACTGATGCTGAAACTGAAGCTCCAATACTCTGGCCACCTGATACAAAGAGCTGACTCACTGGAAAAGACCCTGATGCTGGAAAGATTGAAGGAGGGAGGAGAAGGGGATGGCAGAGGATGAGATAGTTGGATGGCATCACCTACTCAATAGACATGGGTTTGAACAAGCTCCGGGAATTGGTGATGGACAGGGAGGCCTGGGTGCTGCAGTCCATGGGGTAGCAAAGAGTCAGACACGACTAAGCTGAATGGATGAAACAAAACTACATAAATGGAAAGCCAAAGAATGACGAACATTGGATTCAAGATAATGGTTATCTTGGCCAGAGAAAACAGAGTTGGGTTGGGGGTGAATAGAGCAACCACCTAGTCAGATGCATGCTTTTTGTCAAAGTCCTAGTTTTCACTTCGGGTAGTGAATTCACAGGGGCCGACTGCATTATTAAAAATAACTAGGGAATTCCCTGGTGATCTAGTGGTTAGGATTTGACACTTTCACCACAATGGTCTGGATTCGATTTCTGGTCAAGGAACTAAGGACCTGTAAGCCACAAAACAAGGCCCCCAAAATCCCCCAAAACCAAAAAGACAAAAAAACTAGTAACTAATTAAATAAAAGCAGAGATTCAAGGAGCAATGATTCAATTATGAGGATGTGCCATGAATCAAGGATTATAATTAACCCAATTCTTTGTACCTGAGGTCTTTAAATGGTCTTTGTGTATACAGTATTGCATGCATATGTGTTTGCATGTCAACAAAAGTAGTACTTTCTATTTGCATAGGCTTAAATTTTGAAGTGCTTCTGCTGCTGCTAAGTCACTTCAGTCGTGTCCGACTCTGTGCAACCCCAGAGACGGCAGCCCACCAGGCTCCCCTGTCCCTGGGATTCTCCAGGCAAGCACACTGGAATGGGTTGCCATTTCCTTCTCCAATGCATGAAAGTGAAAAGTGAAAGTGAAGTCGCAGCTTCTACATAGCCATAAAAATTGTTTAAGTAGTTCATTACAGTGCTGAACTCTGGGTTTCTATGTCCTAGGAAAAAAATATTCTAAAGGGAGGCAGGACAGATCTTATCATCGCTGTTTGACAGATGAGAAGACGGGGCTGAGAGTCACTGGACCCGCATGAGATTACACAGCTGGTTAGGGCTGGACTGGGACTTAAGGCTCTGCATCTCTTGCCCATCTAATGTTTTCCCCTTAGCCCATCTCTCTCCCCGGTTACTATCCATCCATTAGACATTTATTCTGTTTCCACTACATGCCGGGCACATTGCACTTACATGTTTGCGTTCATACGTGTGTGTGTTTTCTGGGTGCTGTGTGTGCACTTTATGTAATCTCTATGCACAGGGTCCTTGCGTGCCCCTTAGGCCTAACTGGTCCTTGTAATGCCAGGAGGAAGCCCCAGCTGGGGTTTCAGTTGTCTAGTTATTCCTAGGTCACTGGGCTGCAGCATCTCCCCAGAGTCCCAGCTAGACAGGAAGGCAGCTCTGGTATCAGGGACAGATCCCCAGGTAGCGGGCACAGAGCAGAAGAGCAAGCCATCAGAGCTTCAGCCGTGATAAGATTCACTATTTCACAATCATTTCTAGTTTATGGGGAGTTTTCATGAACACTATCTCATTTAGTTCTCACTCAACCTTGATATTTGAATGTATTATTTCTCTCTCTCTCTCTCTCTCTTTTTCAAATACAAAGAGAAGAGACTTGAATTCAGGTCATTTGCCTCTAAATTCTGTTCTCTTCCCACTGCGCCTCTGTCTCTGAAAGAGCAAAAAGAGCTTATACTCTTTCTAACTTTGTGGAGAAAAGCAGGTAAAAACTTAGTGCCAGGTCGTAGGAAGGCCCCAGTGACTCTGCAGAGGGAGAAAGACCAACTCCCAGCCCTGCACAGCCCCAGCCCAGTTGAGATGAGACCAAAGAGCTGGTGTTTCTGCCTCCGCAGCCCTGCATCCTTCCCTCCGTCTGTGGGTGTCCTCCTTGTGTACCCCATGGAGGTAACAGCAGTACTGCAGAACGGGTGGGGTGTCTTCCAATCTCTGTGGCTGTCTTTGAGGAGTTAGAGGAACGGGGAACTGTCTAACCTGTCTGCCCTCCAGCACGAGAGGAAGCGCTCATCTCAGAGACAGAAGAGGATCCCTCCCGGACTTGTCTTCCCCTCCCAGACTTGTGGCAGTGCTGCTCTCTTGATGCTGTCTGCTTGTACCTGTCTTCCTTCCCACAGATCAACACCATCCACCACTGCAGATCTGAGCATGGCATCTTGCCCAAAGTCAAGGTGTTCACTAAATTAACTGCTGAGAAAGAGTGAATACTGTTGTTGCTGCTGCTGCTGCTAAGTCACTTCAGTCATGTCCGACTCTGTGCGACCCCATAGATGGCAGCCCACCAGGCTCCCCCGTCCCTGGGATTCTCCAGGCAAGAACACTGGTGTTAGGGGAGCTGTATTTCTCCTTGGCCCTGGAGTGAGTCCTGGAAAGGACTGTGCTCCTTTCTCTACTACCCTTCACTCCTTCCCTGCTTGGGCTCAGGCCCCAGGGCACTAAGCGCTCAGTCTCAGAGACAGAAGAGGATCCCTCCCGGACTTGTCTTCCCCTCCCAGACTTGTGGCAGTGCTGCTCTCTTGATGCTGTCTGCTTGTACCTGTCTTCCTTCCCACAGATCAACACCATCCACCACTGCAGATCTGAGCATGGCATCTTGCCCAAAGTCAAGGTGTTCACTAAATTAACTGCTGAGAAAGAGTGAATACTGTTGTTGCTGCTGCTGCTGCTAAGTCACTTCAGTCATGTCCGACTCTGTGCGACCCCATAGATGGCAGCCCACCAGGCTCCCCCGTCCCTGGGATTCTCCAGGCAAGAACACTGGTGTTAGGGGAGCTGTATTTCTCCTTGGCCCTGGAGTGAGTCCTGGAAAGGACTGTGCTCCTTTCTCTACTACCCTTCACTCCTTCCCTGCTTGGGCTCAGGCCCCAGGGCACCTGTCCTTAGAATGTTCCCTCCTCTGCTTCTTCCTGAGCAGGGTCTCCCTGGACAAGGGGACTCCAGAATGTTGGGGGAACACGTGAGGAGCCACGTGTGGCCATAGGTCAAGTCATACTCTTTAATTCAGCCTTCTCAGTTATTAAGCTGAGGTTTTGTCTTCACCTGTGTGATTCCTTTATCTTATTTCTGAACTGTTTCACCAGTCAGAGTGGGGAGGAGGTCAGCAGGGATATACTTCATGACCATCCCCAAACCTCCATCAGAATATGTACAGAGACCCTCTGGCCGCATATATTTAGAACGTCTCCAACCTCCCTCCCTGATCTGGGGTACATTTAGGTCCAGCTAGATCTTTGGTGGGCTTCCCTGGTGGCTCAGCTGGTAAAGAATCCGCCTGCAATGCAGGAGACCTGGGTTGGATCCTTGGGTTTGGAAGATCCCCTGGAGAAGGGAAAGGCTATCCACTCCAGTATTCTGGCCTGGAGAATTCCATGGACTGTATAGTCCCCCGGGTCCCAAAGAGCTGGACATGACTGAGTGACTTTCACTTTCCTTGGTGTCTTCCTGAGAGACATGAGGCTGAACTGGACCAGAGTTGGCTTCTTCAAAAACACCCATTTCTTACGGCTCTAGGTTCAGGGGCTAACTTTTCCATGTTGGAGACAGGTACACTTGTCTCCTTTTGGTACACTGTCTCAGGGGATTCTCTCCACACCCTGTTCTTGCCACTGGGAGTGGGGCGACTAGCCAGTCAAAGGAAAAGGCCGCCGGAATTCAGGCGGTCTGAACGCCGTCGTCTTCGCCTTGAAAAGACACCCACAGCGGCTGCTGTCTTGAGGTAGACAATTGGAGAGAGTGGATTTTCTATCTGATTATGCACTTTCATGCACCTCCCCTTTCCCTTTGGCAGCCCTCACTAATAGACAACTAGGATTTTGGAGGAGATGGTTGGATGGCATCCCCGACTCAATGGACGTGAGTTTGAATGAACTCCGGGAGTTGGTGATGGACAGGGAGGTCCGGCGTGCTGCGTTCCACGGAGTCGCAGAGTCGGACACGACTGCGCGACTGAACTGAACTGAACTGAACTGAACTGAGGGTTTCTCGGTGCGGCGGCCCTCAGTAATGGACCACTAAGACTTCTCGGTGCGGCGGCCCTCACGCCCGTCCCCAGCTCCCGCGGCCCGCGGCTCTCTGGGCGCNGCTGGTCGTGGCGGTGCCGGCGCGCTCCCCGGACCCGCATCCGGGCCGCCCTCTCCGCCCCGCGCGCCCCGCGTGTGCCCCGCGGCGGGGGCTGCGGGCGCTGCGGGAGCGTCGTGGCCGCGCGGGCCGGGTTTCCGGTCACCTGCGGGGACTCCGGGGACTCTTGAGGACTCGGGCGTTTGGGGTCTGAGTGCCTTCCGGCCGAGTCGCCGCGGTTGGCTTCGGGGACCACTCGGGCTCGTCTCCCTGTCTCAGGAAGCGGTTTTCGGGGGGCTTGTGGTTCCCGATCCTCTGCTCCCGCCTCTTTCTTCTTTGCGCGGGCACAAAAGGCCCATTACTCATTGAGCTGGTTGGTGGGTTGGTTTGGAGAAGTCGGATCTCAAGAGGTTTATTTAGCCTCGCTCCTTATTTGGGAGCCGGAATGTGTGATTTCACTTCCCTGGGCCTCGTGAATGCGGCTGTGCCGCCTCGGGGCGCGCGCCGGCCGGGGAGGTGCAAGGCTGGAGATTCCGGGCGCGGCGGCAGGGATTGTTTTGATCCGGAGCTGGCCCCTTCCTACCTTCGGTGCCCGCGAGGCTCCAGATGGGAGGCCAGCAGGCTCCAGCGCGGTGTCTGCTGTTTCCTTAGTTCCATTGATCATTGTAAACTGGGTCTGGAAAACCGCGGCTTGGACCCGAGCTGATTCCACAAATCGGAGATGGCCACTTGAGTCTTGGACTTGGGCGATTGGTGGACAGTAGGAGGGAGCGTTTTCCTGGAGCTGGGAAAAGCCAACCTCTTTTCATTAATTTTTTTAAGGAGCCTGGTGTGAGGAGAAAGGGGATTTCAGTGTGAATATCTACTTCGAAGTTAAAAATAATGAACTTGGAGGTCTGATGAGTCCCCAGTGCAGTGTGAGCAAGTGTCTAGGGTCACTAAAAAGGTTTTCCCCTAAGAGGGGTTTCAGATCAAACCACATCTCTAAAGGTGACACATAATGCCTGTTTCCCTTGTGTCTTCAATGATTGGAGGAGGAGAAAAATACTTCCTGTGTTATGTTTTCTCTTCCCCCTCAACCCCTATGGCTAGCTGTATTTCAGCTATTCATACACAACTCAGATATGTGTCATGGGTGGGACTGTTGGAATATATAATTAGATATAATAAAACCCTGGTACTTGGGGTTGTAGAAGGCAGACATGTTTGATTTACAGATTTTAAGGCCTCTAAGATTGTTTCCTTGCTGCTTTCAATTCTTCCTTTCCGGGGAGAACTTCAGCTAGCCTCAGTACTGTCAGGTTTCTTTGGTTTTACTACAAGCTATTGCTTTGGACTTTTGGAGAAGGAGTGCATCAGTATCCTGAACCCTTTAATATTTGTGCCTTAGACTGTTCTTTCCCTACTCAGAACTGGGGCAGGGAAGGAGAGTGGTTGTCTGACCGTGGCTCTGACCTTGGGGAGTGGAGTTGAGTGAACGCTGCTGGACCACAGTTAACCTGCACCGTTGAAGGAGTGGCAGATGTTCTTTCCAGGAGAGTTTCCTGTCCCCTCTGAGAGGCCATCTGCCTTCACCCACCAGCAGTTGGGGACACTGGCTGCTCATTTTCTAGGATAGATGGAATATGGCAGAACAAAAGCTCTCAACTTCTGTTCCTTACTCTATTTGATAGACACACAAAACTACCCCCCTTTGGGTGGCAATTCAGATTTCTATTGTAATTAATAGGAGAGAGATTTCGATTTTTTTCCCCTTTAAATAATTTTGAAAGGGGAGATCTGGCGGTATTTTAAATAACACTCCTAGTTTGCCCTTCTCAGGTTAGAAGCAGGTGACGATTGAAGCCAGAGTGTGTTTTGACAGGCGGCCTGCTCCCAGATCTCACAAGTTGACTCAACTGTTAAATTGTAGATTTCCCACACATCTTTGTATGAAAAATTAATTATAGAGGAAGAAAGAAGGGATGAGGCATTCAGAGACTGACAGCAGTATCAACAGTGCTTCCACGTCCAAATGCTGGTAAGACATAATTACAGCTGAGGGGGAAGCCTGCTTCAAACAGTTCTGTTTCAGAGACACACCAAAGAGATTTCCAGATCTTGAATCTTGACTAACTTAACCGTAGGTGCTGAGTAGTGAAATGATTTTCAAAACCAGGAGCGTTTTGATTATGAAGCAAGGGAGGAAGATGTGGTGGGGATTGCCTCATCGGAAAGGTGCCTGAAGAGAAGAGAAAGGGAGGAGGCCTCTGCTCTGTGTAGAGCGTGAGGCCATTCCTGGGGTTTAGGGCAGAGAGCTGCAGGGCCTCTGACGGGGTTCTCTGCTATCTCACAGCCCTGAGACTTGATGAGAGGTGGCAGCTGCCGTGATGGCCTGCTCCTGTGTCTGTGGTCTGGTGACCTCTTAGTCCTATTAAATGTAATCAGTGCTTTTAAAAATAGCCTCAACCCACCCTGCTGTTTCTCTCCATCCACCTGAGAGATGCAGCATTTAAATGCTTTTTGGTTGGTGCGATGACCTTGCCTCATGGTCTCTCCTGGCTACTTTTGCTAAGGTCTGAGTCATACTCATACTTCACTCAGAGTTGGAAGGACTCTGAGTAGAGGTATCTCATCTGACTCTCTCATTTTGCAGATGAGAAAACCAAGGCCCAGAGCAAAGGCTTTCTTGAGGTGAGACAGCCTTGCCCTTGGCAGAATCAGGATCAGAACTCCGGATGTCTGACCTCTTCCCACTTGATAACTGCTGTGACATCAGCGGGCTTGGTCCCAGGACTGGCTGCTGCTCCAGAGCCCCTCAAGCCCCAGGAACTACTCTCACTGCAGGCCCCTCCTTGACTGTTGGGTCAGGGGTTGCTGGGTGGGGATTTGTCACCTCCCAGCACTGATCCCCAGAGTTGGAGGGGCAGCTTATAAACCAACTCAGCAGCTCCGTAAGTAAGTTTTGATCTGGAGTAACAAACTTTTTTTTTTAACTACTCCCTCCTCTTTTTAGGAAGTGTTTGCTAGAAATCTTATTTACTATTATTATTTTTTTGTGCAAGAACATGGGAATTCTATTCACTCTGTCTTTGGTAGGGACACCTAGTCTCCACCCACTCGTGCGTTAATTGGTCCTGTTCCCTGCTGCTTCCTGCTTCATTGTGTCATGTGACTCTCAGGTATTAGCTGAACAAATTTAATTACAGCCAGCACCCGTTGTCCCCCTCTGCTGTGTGCCTCTGATTCGGTGAAGCATGTTATTGCTTTACAGAGTATAGAATGTTGTGACGTACCTCTGTTGGTCTTTCCATTGTGTGAATTAGAGGAAGCAAAGTCCTGTTCCTTCTCCTTCCCTTTCTCCAGTGCTCCCTCCCCAGGTGACTTGCGTCCGGCCATGTGGCTTCCTTGGTGTCTGCTGATACCAAGGGCCGCTGATCAGAACCTCTCAGGGTTGGTCTGGACACTGTTACAGAGAGAGCAGGGCTGCCTCATCCCCGCACGGCAGGCAGCACCCTCTGCTGTGTGCCTGTCAGGGAGCAAGCAGGCTTGGTGTAGCTGGGTGAGGGGCAGTGTTCCAGATGGGGGGTTTGCTCGATGGAATCACAGGGCGAGGAAAGGTTCACTGCCTGGCCAGTCTCTTTTATCCGCACCATTACAGGTAGTTAACAGTTCTCTGAGCATCCTACCATATGCTTTGTATTGTATGGAGGATACACACATTGCAAGTGGCCTTAAAAATTTGGAAGTCCAGAAACTTTTGGAGAAGGGGGAATTATGAAATTAACAAGTGTCATCTAAGGCTGTACTGTCCACTGTGGTAGCCAATGCCCGTGCAGACCTGTTTAAATTAAACATAGTTAAAATTTATGGATTAAATTAAGCTAAGTTAAATTTAAAAGCCAGCTGCTAGCCGCATGTCAAGTGTCAGTAGCTAGATGTGGCTAATGGCTACTGCATTGAACAGTGGAGAGGAACGTTTTCGAGCTAGTAGGAAATCCCACCCGGCTTTGCTGGTCTAGGGGTTAAGCTGTGTGGCTGGAAGTAGAGGGACATGGAAGAGGGCATCTGTGAGGACAGTGCGGCTTGGCCCCTGGGGGTGCGCACATCTGCCTGGGGTGGGGGACGGTGGTCGTGGGGGAGCCGGGGAGAGGTATGCCTGCCTGCGGGGCTGGGGGCCCAGCGAGGAGCCTAACCGATCTTTGTGTTAAAAGCGGATGTTAAAGTGTTTGAGGAGCATGAAGTAAACTAACAGGATGTTATAAAGAAAAGTTACAAATCTCTGAGGTTGGGGCCTGGGGTTTTTTCGGGAAGGTCTGGGTTCTGGGTTCAGCGCCTTCCTTTGGGCCCTGCCTGTTGCGGCAGGGCTCTTGACGCCCACTGAGGCAGGGTCAGAGCTGGGCCAGCGCTTGATTCCTTTTCACTTAGGAGTTCTGGGCTCTGACAGAGCTTGAAAATAATCTCCAGCTCAGATGTGGGGTCAGCGGCTGACAGCATTGGGGAGAAGGGCAGCCTTAGGACCAAATATTGATGGGTGTCTGGGAATTAAGGGGCTCCCCCCACCCTTTTTAAAAATCAATTTAATGTCTGGTGGACCAATGCCCGTGCAGACCTGTTTAAATTAAACATAGTTAAAATTTATGGATTAAATTAAGCTAAGTTAAATTTAAAAGCCAGCTGCTAGCCGCATGTCAAGTGTCAGTAGCTAGATGTGGCTAATGGCTACTGCATTGAACAGTGGAGAGGAACGTTTTCGAGCTAGTAGGAAATCCCACCCGGCTTTGCTGGTCTAGGGGTTAAGCTGTGTGGCTGGAAGTAGAGGGACATGGAAGAGGGCATCTGTGAGGACAGTGCGGCTTGGCCCCTGGGGGTGCGCACATCTGCCTGGGGTGGGGGACGGTGGTCGTGGGGGAGCCGGGGAGAGGTATGCCTGCCTGCGGGGCTGGGGGCCCAGCGAGGAGCCTAACCGATCTTTGTGTTAAAAGCGGATGTTAAAGTGTTTGAGGAGCATGAAGTAAACTAACAGGATGTTATAAAGAAAAGTTACAAATCTCTGAGGTTGGGGCCTGGGGTTTTTTCGGGAAGGTCTGGGTTCTGGGTTCAGCGCCTTCCTTTGGGCCCTGCCTGTTGCGGCAGGGCTCTTGACGCCCACTGAGGCAGGGTCAGAGCTGGGCCAGCGCTTGATTCCTTTTCACTTAGGAGTTCTGGGCTCTGACAGAGCTTGAAAATAATCTCCAGCTCAGATGTGGGGTCAGCGGCTGACAGCATTGGGGAGAAGGGCAGCCTTAGGACCAAATATTGATGGGTGTCTGGGAATTAAGGGGCTCCCCCCACCCTTTTTAAAAATCAATTTAATGTCTGGTGGACTAGAATACAACCAGATTCTTTTTTTCAGTTTGTATCATGATTGTGGCTTTTGTTTATTTACTTTTACAATCTTATTTATTTGTTTATTTTTGGCTGGTTCTTTGTTGCTGAGCAGTTGTGGTGGGTGGGGGACTGCTCTCTGGTTGATGTGCACGGACTCTCATCGTGGCCTCTCTTGCTGTGGAGCATGGGCTCTAGAGCAAGACTCAGTAGCTGTGGCCCACAGACTCAGTAGCTGTGGCCCACGGGCTTAGTTGCTTCACGGCATGTGGGATCTTCCCGGACCAGGGATCGAGCCTGTGTCTCCTGCATTAGCAGGTGGATTCTTTACCACTGAGTCACCAAGGAAGACCTTGCTGCTACTGCTGCTATGTCGCTTCAGTCGTGTCCGACTCTGCGACCCTATGGAGCCTACCAGGCTCCCCCATCCCTGGGATTCTCCAGGCAAGAACACTGGAGTGGGTTGCCATTTCCTTCTCTAATGCATGAAAGTGAAAAGTGAAAGTGAAGTCGCTCAGTTGTGTCTGACTCTTAGCAACTCCGTGGAATGCAGCCTCCCAGGCTCCTCCATCCATGGGATTTTCCAGGCAAGAGTACTGGAGTGGGGTGCCATTGCCTTCTCCAAAGGAAGCCCTTAGGGGGTCCTTTTTAGGGGATAAAGGTATTGGTATTCCTGATTAAGATGTTTTGGTTGCTTGAAATCTGAGCTGGGCCACCATCAGTTGATGATTTTATTGGGAGAGGCCTGGAGGAGTACTAAATCCCTGGATGTCCTGGGGCTGAGGGAGGTCCCCCCTCCCCGCCCACAGAGCCTGGGGATATTTGGATTCTGTGCCGGAGGAAGGTCAGGTCAGATGTCGGCATCTGCTGTTCTTCCCTGATTCCCAAGTGGCCCTCCTGTGCCCGGGTGCAGGATGCTCCTGGTGGTTTGATGTCTGTGGCCCAGGATTCACATTTGACTGCTTGCCCCTCCTCTGCTTCAGGCCTTCTCCAGGGTCCTGTGGAGTCTTGTCTTTCCCCTCTTCCCTGTGCCGCACCTTTCTCGTAGCTGCCGTGACCTGTGCAGAGCTGTTCTTCGTGTCTGAAGAGGCTTCTGCTACTCTGGGTCATGATGAAAAGCTCAGGGACCTATCTTGAAGGGACCCACAATTCATAGCTTAGTGCTCACTTTCCTCACACTCCCTGCTCCTCTTTCTTGACCTTTTTCACCTCACCGAGGAAGAGCTGGGCTGTTCTGGAAAGGTTCAGCCACACATCCGAGATCTCACTGGTGTCAGCATCAGAGCCATCTCTTGGGACCCGGTTCCCTGGAACCTTCTCTGGGTCTGGGTTCCTTTGGTGTTTTGCTTGCTGGAGCGTGTGTGGGGACTGTGGGCCTGGCAGTGCCAACCTCAGTGTCCACTAACCCGTCACTGGGCCCTTTCCTCATCAGTCGGCTTCAAAATGGGGACACTGGTAAGGAGATAAGGTCGTGCCACTGAGCATCTTGATGTGTACCAGATATGAAACCAAAATCAGATTTTGTACCTTTTCTAGTCTTTCAGGAAATACTGATATTTTATGTTTTAAGATATGTATGGATACAAATACCTAGGGATGACCGTATTACCATGGGTTATGTGCTAGATTAAAAGAAAAGAAAGAAAGATCGATCTAGTATTGGTGCCCTGCTAACGAGTTGTGTGATGTAGAATAGGTTAGTTAAGCTTCCCAGGCATCAGTGTACATGTCGAAGGGTTAGGCTACTGGTGGCCCCTGGACACAGTAGTGTGGGGTAGGCGGGCCGTGCTGGAGGCAAGAGGCAGGAGAGCTGGCTGCCTTGCTGTACATCTGACCATTAGCAGTACCATCCGGTATGGATGCCCTTTTGACAGGCTTCTTGCAGGGTTCCAGGGCAGCTCCCGCCCAGTTAATTAATACCATCACGGACCAGCTGTTCTTCTCTCGTGTGAAAACTTGGTCCGTGTTCCAGCAAGAGCCTCAGCGGAGAGGATGGATTTTGTAACTCAGTGGGCTGTGAATCTTCTCCTTCCTTAGAAATCGGAAGAACCAGTGTTGTGTGATTCAGGGTAGAGCTGGGAACTCTCCATCTGACTCTCCTTCCCGTTTGAAGCTGTGGGGCCAGATGTGGCTGCTGAGGTCGGCTGTGCCCTGCAGTTGTCAGGCTTTGCCTTGGTGTACGTCTGCGTCCATTCAAGTGGTGCTGCCTTCTAATTCACTTGAAGTGATAGCATGGGTTTGGGGCTTTCTGAGGTGAGAATTGGGAACTGATGCCCAGAGCTGATGGGAAGTTCGGATACATACCAGGTACGCCTGGGTACCCCTTCTTACCCATGGGACTGGGTGCTAGGGGATGTGATGGGACTGAGGAGGCAACAGGAGAGGGAGATTCCTGGTGATATGCGTTTTCTCTTCTCTTCTTCAGCCCGTTTAGGGATACTGCAGTGGTTTCAGTCCTGAACTTGGGTCCTCGGTGCCAGGCCAGGAGATTTGGTTGAAGGAAGAGAAGACTCAGCGGAAAGGGGGCTATGGTTGTGCTCAGCCTCTGGCAGTGTAGATTTCTTGAGGGTCTCTCTTCTCTGACCTGGTAAACACTTTTGCATGCCATCTGGCAGGGAGTAGAGGCTGGGACGTGGCCCCAAGGTCACCCTTTATCGGAAGCAATGTTCCCTTCTGGGACCAGCCAAGCTGTGTGTGTTCCGCCTGGAACCTGAGCTGTCCAGAAGGGTCATATGAAAGGGCACCTTCCTCTTGGGGATGTTTGCAGGTCCCTCTGTGGTCAGTGGCCTTCCAGCACTCTCCTGGGAGGTGAGGGGTGGTGACCAAAGGCAGAAAGAAGCCTTTCCTGCCTCAGAGAAGACGACGGCAACATCTCTGTGTGGCTTATCTCTGGGATGGTTCTTTCGAACATGAAACAAAGGCAAAATCTCTCTAGTCCCAGGTACGGGGACCTGGGAGGGGACCTCTTGATGTGCCCCCACCAGCTCCTACACCTTCATGTTGCTGAGGGGCTCCTCCCCGCGTCCCCCAACATCCCACCCCCCACCTAGGCAGGTCATCGAGGTGACCACTTTGCTGTCATTCTGATTCTTCATGTTGTCATGAGGCTCCCAGCCCGCACTGGACGTTTGTCACCTGGCGTCCTGTCCAGGGCCCAGAACTGTCACTCAGCCCCTCTTGTCTCAGCCGCTAAAAATAAACCTGCCCTGCTGCCGCCTCCGTCATGGGTCGGCCAACAGCGGCCCAGGCCTTCCTGCCGCACTGCCGCCTGCTTCTCACACTCACTGGTGCCCCCTCCCCGTTCGCCCCTTCTTCGAGCCTGAGCTTGGTGGGCGGCCCGGCTGGCTGTGCTGAGAGCAAGCCGTGGGTGCTGGCCTCCAGGTGTTGAGATGCGTGTCTGGAGGCTCCGTGGGCTCCAGGATGGGTCGGTCAGCCGGGGAGGGGTGTGAGGCGCTCTGTGCTGGCCTCCAGCTCTGCCTTCCTCCAGGCCCTGCCTGCAAGGGGGCTACCCTGGGGTGGGGTGGGGGGCGTGGGGCTGAGTGGGGAGCCCAGGGCAGCTGCCAGGCCCTCGCCCCAGCTGCCCGGGGACTGAGTGGCTCCCTGCCCCTGCGCAGGGCTCGCAGCCTGGGGCTTCGGGTTACCGCATCCACGGTGTGACCTCATCCCCTCGGCTTCCAAAACAGCCTCTGTCATGAGTCAGGCGTGGCCCCCCGGCCTCCCCGTGGGCCACCTGCAGGATGTCACTGGGAGCTGGGTCTCCTCCCCCTCCTGACTGGGGGTGGGGGGGGGCAGGATCTTGGTGATCTGCGTCCCTTGAGGCCCACTGAGGTGGCCTCTTCTCTGCTGCCCGTGGGTCCTTGTATCCCAGGGGGTCCTGGTACCCCTGGTGCCATAGAGCCGCATGAGGACACGGGCTTAGGTAGCTGGCATTCCTGGCTGCCAGATGGACCCTGGGCAGAGGGCTCCCTTTATGGCTTCGACATTCTCCTCTCGTTCCTAATCCTCGGAGGGTGTCGGTGCCGACCCCGTCAGACAGGGGGCTTCTGTGTCTGTTTTCCGGTGTGGGGGCTTATTTGGGAGAAGGAGTGCCTTGAGAGACCCTCCGCCTGCAGCTGGAGTCCCATCCCGAGCCCGGCTCTGTGACCGCCTGCTCCCGGCTGTCCTCTGGGGCCTGGTTTGCTCTGAGGGATTTCTCTGCCAAGGCCCATGGGCCTCTGGAGGGGAGGAGCTGAGTGTAGATTGCTAACAGTTTATTTTTAACTCTGACAGGAGTCCCTGTCCTTGGGGGAG
>SJXQ01007810.1:2226874-2237193 GCA_006408695.1 Aepyceros melampus
TTCTTAGAGGAAGATGAGGAAGAATTTTAAAGGCAGGCTTCCAGGAGCCTTAGGTGAGGGTGGTCTTTTTGAGTGAAGAACCTGTAGTTTGCTGTCTCGCTGATTTCTGCAGAGTTCAAAGGGTCGGGGGTTAGGGGGAGGAAGACCGGGAGCCCAGGGCGCTTAAAGCCACGTGTGTGGAACTCGGAGCATCCGAGGAATGCAGGTGGACGGGGGAAGAGCTTGTGTGCCCTGGAGCTTGCTGCAGTCCAGCTGCGAGGTCATCTTGTACCTTTTCTGTGCTTGGCGGTACAGGCACCCAGGTCTGAGGAAGGCTGGAGGCCACAGTGGACTGAGCAGCGTCACCTCTTATGCTTACAGGAGCATCGTTTTGTTCCTCCCCTTGGCTGCCGCTCCCCAGCTTGGTGTCCCTCCCGCTGGACCCCAGTGGGACCCTCAGGACTTCCCGCCTCTGTGTCCCCCCAGCCGTGGCCCTCGGGCACCTGTGCTCTCAGGGAGGAGGAGGGGCCACAATCGCCCCTTCGCCTGTGCTCAGCTGTGCTGCTCTCAAGGGCACTTTTGGTTTCCTTGCTTTAGATATTTAAAAGGAAAATAAAACTGAGTTTGAGGTGTAGTTAGAGGGCTGGCGGTGGAATGAAGTCTTGCCCCCCCGGGTTCTTCGGCGAGCGTGGGGATTAGTTTGCCTGAAGCACAGCTCTGACACGTCACTTCCCGGCTTGAACGGTGGGTTCGTCTTGACTACAGAGCTCAGGAAGCTTCCACGTCCTTCTCAGATCTGACCTCAGTCTATTTTTTTCTGAATGTATGCTGCGCTTCAGCCTCAGTGACGTTTGTCTACTGTTTGCTCACGGGACCCTGCTTTCTAACCCCTGCTCCTCTACCCAGCGTCTGTCTCCTGTTGGTCCTGGGTCATCCTGGCCCCCCGCCTCGCCCCAGCCCTTGTCTGGGCCTGCCTCTTTTGCCCTGTGCCTGCGCTGCTCCTTCCTTTGTGACCCCTTTCAGTCCAGAAGCGGGTCTTCCCATCCCTCCCTGTCACACTCGCCAAGACACTCTGACCTTCTCTTTCTGGTTTTAAGCCTAATTCTCCATGTGCACAGTGCAGACGCCAGATGGTAAGTTCCGAAGGCCTACATCGCCGTATTTTTGCATCCTCTTATTTTTATGTAGTGACTATATGCCATCATTAAAAGAATTCCAGAGCATTTTGGCCTTGTGCATTACACCCAGCTGCCTCACGAAGATGTGATTACTGAGCGATAGTGGATGCTGCCTACGCAAGTGTAACGTACTAGTGGTGATCCTCAGGGTTTCAGGGGGTGACTGGGTGAGGGACAGGGTTGGCCTAGATTCTGAGAATGAGTTGGGGCTATAGTGAGGGTCTCCCTAAGGGTCTCTCCCTGCTCTCCTTCCTGTCTGCTAAAAGGCCATTCAGGACAGTCTTCTGGGAGGTCTTCCCCTCACCCACTGGGGTCTGCTGACTCAAGCTGGCACCTGGCGTTTCTCCTAACAAGAGTTCTCTTTCTTGTAAGGGCCCTGACCACAGTTTCCCATTGATGCCTCTCCTCCCTGTTTCAGAGCTCCTCTGTCTCCTGTTGCGCTGTGGAGATGACCCTCCTGCCCTTTGGAGGACTTTAACTGAGGGAGGGACAGGTGTGGAGCTTGCCAGCTCTCCCAAAGTTCTTGGCGTCTTTGAGTCAGCCCCAGACATGCAGAGACACCTGGATGCAGTCCGAGGTGGTCTTCCTGTCTCGTGGCCTCATCCTGTGAGTTGCAAGAGGGCCAGCATTGAGCAGCATGATGCCGGGACCGGGGTTAGAGGTTTGAATCTCGGGGAACCCTTGAGTTCCAGGCAGGGGGAAAAGAACCTGCCTGGCCTCTGAAGTACCCACCCGGCTGTGTGGGTCTCAGCAAGTTCTTGAGCCTGTCGGGGCCTCGCTCAGCCTTTTCATCATAAATCCAGGGCTCTCCTGTGCTGAAGGGCGCTCTTCATCACTGCTGCTGATGCCCCTCTGCTGGGAAAGAGGTGGTTGGCCTGGGCTCCGGGGCTCCAGGGATTGGGAGCCACCCTCTCTGCCCTCACTTTCTGCAGGCCACTGTTCTTTCATCCCTCCCTGGGCTGTAGTATTTTTATTCATTCAGCCGTCAACTGATGTTTGTAAATGTGAATCCTCTCTGTGCCTGCCTCCTGTCTTCCCTGCTGAGTGGCCAATAGGAGGCCCAGATGGCAGGATTAGCCTGGAGGGGCAACCACTCTGGGTCTTCCTCTTGGGTTTAGACTCCTTTAATACCTCTGCTATGTGAGAAGAGAAGGGTTTAGAACAAGGAGGGTTGATTCTTTTCTAGCAACTTAGACTGGACCCCTTCCTTTCTAAGTGGAATTTGCCCCAGGGTACCTTCTAGCTCTCTGAGATCCAAAGCAACATACTACTCAAGAAAATTAGCACTGCTAAGGATGACTTTTCCCTGGTGGCTCAGAAGTTAACGCGTCTGCCTCCAGTGCGGGAGACCTGGGTTCGATCCCTGGGTCGGGAAGATCCCCTGGAGAAGGAAATGGCAACCCACTCCAGTACTGTTGCTTGGAGAATTTCATGGACTGAGGAGCCTGGTGGGCTGCAGTCCATGGGGTCACAAAGAGACGGACACGACTGAGTGACTTTACTTACTTACTTACTAAGGAAGATTAGAACAGCAGAATGAGTGATACATACAGCAATATTCTGTCCTCTGTCTCCTTCAGATCACTGTCCAAAGCTTAGCAACACTCTGAAGGGTTTCCAGGTTAATAGCAAGTCTTTACTGAGCAGATATTGTGTATCAGGCATTGTATTAAGTGTTTCACTTACATTCTTGTTAATCCTTAATATTGCAAAGTAAAAGTCCCTGTTTTATGGAAGAGGAAATATGTTCAGAATCATTCAGCCCCTAGCAGTTATTTATTGAGCACTTACTAAGTGCTAAGTGTTATTTCAGGCTCTAGGGATACCTCAGTGTGCCAAGAAAATCAAAAAAAAAAAAAGAAAAAGAGAGAAAGAAAGTACTGCTTGTGTGGAGCTTGCATTCTAGCATGGTGAGACAGACAAAATACAATCAGATAAATGATATAGCTTGTCAGATGGCTGTAGGTACAAAGGAGGAGACCCTGCAATGCTGGGAACGTGTGTGTGGGTTGAAATTTCAAATAGGGGCTCAGAGAAGCCTTCACTGCAAAAGTGACATTTGAGTGAGCCCTAGAAATATTTGGGGAGAGGCAGGCAGAAGGAATACAGGTGTAGAGCCCTGAGGCTACTAATGCTGGGCGTCTGGCTTTCACACCTGGCTCCATGGAGCTTCCACTACTGCCTCTCCTGTAGTTCTTCCCTGACTCCACTGTGATTCAGTACTTAGTTGATTCAGCTCTTTGTTTTTTCATCAAATATTTATGGAATGTTTATTGTGTGCAAATTGCTACAGTGATCAGATGGGAGCCCTGCCTTTGGGAACTCAGAGTTTGGAGGTGGAGCGGACACCTTTGCGTATAGAGTGCCAATAGCCTGACCCCGCAGTCTGTGCTGTGCGGGTTCACAGGTATTCCCTCTTGATGCTCTCCTACAGAAGCAGTGCCTCCCAGTGGCTTGATCCAGGTTTTACCCGTGAAGAGGTTCAGGTAGCCGACTCCGGGGAAAGTGGTAGAATCAGAGCCTCAGAGGAGACAGAGACTCGGGTGGGCTCCTCCAGGACAGACGGGTCGGGGTGTGGTCCCTTTGCCTGGTGCGCACTCGCACCTGTGACCCTCCCAGGGGCCACTGCACACAGACGGTTGGGCAGCAGGTTGGGCAGCAGGAGGGCGAGGCCGCGGGACTCCCCGGCGGCTCCCGCCTCCCGTGGGCCGAGGTCTCCCAGGGCCGCTTCTGTGACGGGAAGCGCTTGGGATGACACTGACCGGCCCTCCGTGGGGCGGAGAGGACGGGGCGAGGAGAGCGGGCTGCAGCTGAGGCCATGGGGCCTCCTCTGGGCCTTCGCGGGGCTCCCCTTCCCTGCGGAGGCGCGTCCTTCCTGTGGGGGCCTCCAGGTGGCCCGGGGTGCCGGGAGGCTCTCTGTGCCCTCGGTCTGGCCGCCTCGCCTCCTGCCTCTCGGGCGCTGGGTGAGCGGGCGCTGGGTGAGCGGAAGGCCGGGCCCAGGATGGAACCGGCCGTTAGTGCGGATGGGAAGTGAAGCAATGGCTTCGGCCGCTTCTTCCTGAGCATGTGCTGTGACAAAGGAAGTTGCAACATTCCCCCCCCCCTTCTTTCTTTCTTTTTATAGAGCAAGAAGGCGAAAAAAAAAAAAGTCTTCCAGTAAACTTCAGAAAAAGATCCAGCCTCTGCTGGATGGTTCCCCCTCCCCCACAGTGCTTTTTTAGCATGTGGTCTTTCTCCCATCCTGCTTCCTCCCTCCATCCCTGCCGCGTCCCTCTTCTCTGAGGGCCTGTGTGCCTGAAGCAGGATAAGTGCCTCTCCCAAGAGGAGACGGTAGGTTGGTCTGCGGGAGCCTTGAGGGAGTGTCCTGTCCATTGTCCTCTCCACATCCTGAGGATTATTTAAATGCGACGGGTGGTTGCACCTGCCCTCTTGGCCTCTTTCACTGCAGCCCTGGTCTGTGTTCACTTGGTGCCCCAGAAGGCTGAGGTGGTACCTGTTTCTTGGCTCAGATAACCCCCTTTGATCGAGTGTATGTCCAGTCAGATGGTGGGGAAAGATGCCCAAACGTGGGAGCAAGAATCAAGCTGAAAGACTGCACATGTGAAGCTGGAGTCCTTGGTCAGGTTGAATCTGGCCTTTGTGCTGCACCTGGATGGGGCTTTCCAGGTGGCTCAGTTGTAAAGAATCCTCCCGCCAGTGCCAAAGTTGCAGGTTCTACCTCTGGGTTGGGAAGATCCCCTGGAGAAGGTAATGGCAACCCATCCCAGTGTTTTTACCTGGGAAATGCTATGGACAGAGGAGCCTGGCAGACTACAAACCATGGGGTCACATGATGCAGCAGCAGCAGCAGCTGTACTTGGGCAGGAGTCCAGTCATCTCTTTTAGTGCGCAGATGATACACTTTCCTGAGGAGGACTATTGAGGTTTAGAAAAGTAGTGCAGCTCTTTTTTGGTGAGGTTTATTTCTTCTCCCTTGGATATCTGTGGGGCTTCCCTGATCGCTCAGATGGGAAAGAATCTGCCTGCAATGCAGGAGACCCCGGTTCAGTTCCGGGTCAGGAAGGTCTGCTGGAAAACCAATAGGCTTCTAGCCCATTCTTGGGCTTCCCTTGTGGCTCAGCTGGTAATGAATCCGCCTGCAAAGTGGGAGGCCTGGGTTCAATCCCTGGGTTGGGAAGATCCCCTAGAGAAGGGAAAGGCTACCCACTCCAGTATTCTGACCTGGAGAATTCCACAGTCCATGGGTTCGCAAAGAGTTGGACGTGACTGAGCATGTATTGGGTATAGTTACCCAATGTCTATACTGCAGATATACTATCCTGTATCCCTGTAGTGTACTCCAGATATACTATAGGATATCTATACTCCAGAACAGCCCAAAAGTTCCAGTACAAATCAGCTTTGAGACTCTAGCTTCGGACAGCTGAGGGCTGTTCCAGGTCATCCTTGAGACCGAGGTCCTCTTGCTTTGGGGGAGCTGGGGCCTTGCACTGGGCGATAGGCTCCGATGTCTTGGATGGGGTGATGGCTGCTAGTGTTAATTGCTCTCTTGGGCAGAGAAGGGCACAGCCCTGCGGGGTGAGGATTGCTGCTAAGGCTTTTTGTTCTTTGTGTCTGTTGTCTGCGGTGCAGCTGACACAGAGCTCCTCCTTTCCTGCCATCTTCTCTGAATTGTGTCTCCCCATCACAGGCCGGTCTCTGCGGGCTGGAGCTGACCTCCAAGAGGCGGTGGTGGAAGGAGCAGCCAGAATTTGCTGATTTGTGTGGATCTCAGAGTGAATGCATAAGCCCTTTTTCACAGCCTAGTTGTACTGCTGTTCCAGCCACATGTGACTATTTAAATTTAAATACTTGAATAAAGTTAAAAATTAGTTTCTCCATACTGTAGCAGCAGCCACATGGCAGCTGCTCAAGAGTCACATAGAGCTAGTGGCTGCCGTGTTGGGCAGTGCAGATAGGGAACATGCCATCGTTTCAGAATGCTCTCACACAGCGCCAGACTCTCCGGCCATTGTTCTGCACCCTGGCAAAGATTTAGCAGAGCTGGGAGGGAATTTGTGTAAGAACACCAGGAAGGTTTTGCGGTCCTGGGGCGAGAGTACAGAGAGGGTGATCTTTAGAAAGGCAACTTTTGTTTGTCTTGTTTAGTACTGCTGCTGCTGCTAAATCGCTTCAGTCATGTCTGACTCTGTGCAACCCCATTGACGGCAGCCCACCAGGCTCCCCCGTCCCTGGGATTCTCCAGGCAAGAACACTGGAGTGGGTTGCCATTTCCTTCTCCAATGCATGAAAGTGAAAAGTGAAAGTGAAGTCGCTCAGTCATGTCCGACTGTTAGCGACCCCATGGACTGGAGCCTACCAGGCTCCTCCATCCACGGGATTTTCCAGGCAAGAGTACTGGAGTGGGGTGCCATTGCCTTGCCTCCCCACAAATGGTCGTCCAGCTCAGTGGCTCCCAACCAAGTCGATTGTCAGAATCACCTGTGTGGGTAACATTTGAAAATACAGATTCCTGGGCCCTACTCTGTATTTTACTGAGTCCAAGATTGTGGGATGGTGTTCAGGAATGTGTGTTTTTGTCTATGATCAATATCTCTGTTTGGCATCTTATGGAACCTCTTCTTAAATTCCTCCAGTCATGGGGAGCTTACCTCTTTTGAAGAAAACCTTACTCTTAAAAACTTTTTCTGGTTTTATGTTTTTTAAAGTTTTATGTTAATCGAGTCAAAGTTTGGTTCCCTGAAGGTGCATCATTCCTTGGTGCTAGTGGCGTTTTCCAGAGCCTCACAGAACGCGTCAGTCCATCCCCACCCAGCCTTCTGCAGACACCTGTGTGCGGCTGTGTCTGCCACCCCCTTGCCATGGCGGGGTTTCAGAGTACCCAACCTGCGAGGGCCCCCGAGAGATGCAGGCCGCAGCATCATTCCTGGGATCCTGCCGATCGTCAGGCCTCGCTGAGAAATGGTGGAGAGGTGCGCGTCTCGGGGGACCCTGACGGTGGAGGGGCCCAAGGGCCATCAAGCCGGTCATCCCCGTGTCCATCCTGCTCCATGTTTCTCTGCATGGTTCACACCTGCTTTTTGAGGCCACTGATCGTTTTCTTCAGAGGCATTCAGGGACAGCCATCTAGCCAGAAATGACCACAGCTGTGTCTGTTTAGAGACCTCCCGTGGCCTCCCCTTGCCTGCAGTGTGACACTTAAACTCCTAAAGATGGTGTTCAGGCAAGCTGGCTTTGACCTTTTTTTCTTCCCCTACTCCTACCCCCAGCACACCTTAGTGAACACGTGCACACACTCACGCATGCACACACACGCACACGCTCTTTCCCTTCCAGGAGAGGACTTCATCCCACCCTGTAGTGTGTTTCTTCTGCTTTCTGATCTTCTGTGTCTTTTTCATGTTCATCCTTTCACTCCTGGTAGAAGTTTATTTCTACTTGGAAGCTTAGATTTCACCACCCCCTCCTCCACCCCCCTTCCCCAGTTCCGGGCAGAATAACTTTCTGCCCTATATTAGTGGTAGTTCACACTAGCTACTGCTCTGAATTTAAATGATAGCCACTCCCATGTCCTGGCCTCTGAGTGCCTTAGGGACAAGATATGAGAAGGCAGTGGCACCCCGCTCCAGTACTCTTGCCTGGAGAATCCCGTGGATGGAGGAGCCTGGTGGGCTGCAGTCCATGGAGTCGCTAGAAGTCGGACACGACTGAGCGACTTCACTTTCACTTTTCACTTTCATGCATTGGAGAAGGAAATGGCAACCCACTCCAGGGTTCTTGCCTGGAGAATCCCAGGGATGGGGGAGCCTAGTGGGCTGCTGTCTATGGGGTTGCACAGAGTAGGACACGACTGAAGCGACTTAGCAGCAGCAGCAGCCCCAGGATAAGCACAGTGCGAGGCACTTAGCTGAGCTGCATCAGACCCAGGGAATGGCTGAGCCTCTTGCCTGTTTGTCTTCATTTGGATTCTAACGAGACAGCCACCAGGGAGTTGAGCCCCTTTCCTAATACCAGCTTTTTACCCCTGGTGTCCTCCAACCACGTCAGCTTCGGTGAAGAAACGACTGCTCAGCAGCTGATAATTAACAGGCTGAGCGGAGCCTTGGCTGCCTTAGAGGAAACTGGTATTTAAACAATAAAGTTGCTAAAATCAAGAATTAAAGTGTCAGCTTCAGAAGAGCTACATCCAAACACAAGCCCGCCCAGTTAGAAAAGATAAGTGAAATAATGGAACCACGGAATTCTCTGTAGCCTTGAGGAGTCCAGGGGCAGGAAGCCCTGTGAGGAGGCTGGGGGGCTGGCCGGAGCTGAGGAAGGCACTTCTCTGTCCCTGTTCTCGAGGAACAGGGGTCTGGGGTTGCTTGGGAAGATTTGGGGGTGCTTCACTGGAAAGGGCTGTCAGTGTTCCCTTCACTCCTGCTGTCTAGAGGTTGGTTGAACTAGTTTTGCTGGGTGGGCAAGAAGAGAAATTTGGGGAAATAGGGTAGACATAAACTATGAACTTTTTTCTAAGGTAATAAAACATGCACTTTTGTGTTTGGTTATGAATGGAGACTGTTCAGCGTTACCTCGTGGGATCTCACCTTATTTTCTTCTGATGTTTTCAGGGTTGGGAGGGGAGAGCTGACATAGGGCCTCCCCCCTTCTTAGGTCAGAACCAGAGTCCTTGGAATTCCCCAACCTCTTGGTGTTGCCCAGAGAAGAACCACAATCTCCATTTCAGCCGAAGGTGTTCTCAGAAATGTGCACGCAGGGAATAGTCTGTGGCTTCAGAACAAGGGCAGCGGCTGTAAGAGGCAGAGGTTTCCTGGGTGCAGGGTGGGGGGCTGAGGGCACCGCCTGGGGCTCAGCTGCGGAGGTCAGTGGGAGGCGCCCCTCCAGGGTGCACGTTACTGTGAATGAAGCAGGAAGCCCGCGCCAGGGTACCAGAGGGGCTCCTGAAGGGGCTTTTCTAAAAAGTTACCCAGCATACACAGCCTCTATTGTTTCCAAGCCGAAGGAAGGGTCTGTCTGACAAGGAAGGTTTTTTTTTTTTAGTAGGGGGACTACTTCCAGATCCAAGAGACAACCTGAAATACATAGTTTGAATATAAAAATACTGGACTTTCTGGGAGATGTTGATGGTTCATGTCATTTCTGATGTCTGTCACGCCCATGATGGGAGGAAGGTTGGGGGAGAACCCTTTCTGGTCCAGCTTGGCTAGCCCGTTGTTCCTTTCAGGCTTCTCTGTTGGACTTGGTGGTGTCAGTGGCTGAGGTTCCCCCGACCACGTGCAGTACTTACAGTGGTGGCATCTCACTGGCTACAGGCGTGCACATTCAGTGCAGTCACCCAGTTACTTTTATGGGCAAATGCAGAACAGCTGAGGAAGTCTAGGGAGAGATTTGGTCAGGGAATAAAACCAGCCGGTTCATCCGCAGTTGAACCCTGGTCCTTGGTGGCATAAGCACAGATGATTCAGAGCCAGGGTTGGCTTGAGTATATGCAGGGGTTCAGTGTTTTGGATGGAATTCTAGTGGTCTTTGTGGAAACGTCATCGCTGGTTGAACCGAACTGTGAAGATTACACAGCACGCTCGTGAATCTGTTCATCTGTTCCCTGGAAGCTTATTGAGAAGGAAGCACGTAAGCAAAGTGTTTCTCATGTATTTCAAATAGTAGACGAGCTTCATAAGGGGACTGAGCGTGGGATAGAGTCACCCATTTCTCCAAACACCAGACAGTCTTGGATTGTGTTGGTGGAACGTCAGTCCTGAGACACCCTGTGATCAAATGAATCTGGGAAACATTCTTCAGCACACATTAACATTCTAAAGGCGCTGAAAAGTCCTTTAGCAGAAGAATCTGTTCGGCTTTGTATAAGCTGGTGCTTCTGACGTATGTCAGGTCCCTTTTTCTTGATACCTGTCACTTATTAACATCGTGCGGAATACTATTTGAGAAAATGGTGGTGAAGTCTCCCTGCTCTGGGTGAACTGTCCGGTGATTCAGAGAAGAATTCACCTGACTGTATGTTAACACAGGTTTGAGAGGCTTAAAAAATTGTGTGTGTGCACTCCGGGGGTGTGGCAGAAAAGGGCCCCCTGGCAGGTGGCTTCCACTGACGTTGGCCTGTCTGCATTCCTGCTGGCTTTGTGCTTTTGGAGAAGGCTTTTGTCCTGT
>SJXQ01007810.1:2239624-2263229 GCA_006408695.1 Aepyceros melampus
GCACGGCCCTCTTTGCAGCTGGGGCACATCGGGACCTTGACAGGGTGTCCTGTGGACCGGCCTGATGAGGATTCCAGATTTCCCCTAGGTACCGGCCCAAGAGGGTAGTGGGATTTCCCCGCCCACAGGCACTCCGCCTCCAGGAGAGTCTTGACCTCTATGCCGCCTGCCCTCGTGCCCTCCCCCAGGGGAATGGCAGGAGGGAAGTCCTGCCTGAAGTTGTTTTTTGGTTTGTGAGGTAACCTTGGTTTGAGAAGCATGGAACATATACCCCTCCCCTTGAAGATCTGAGGCCAGAAGCTCTAGCTTCTCTGGTTTCCAGGGAAACCAGATGGCTCAGGCAGCGAAAGAAGGGACTGGTTATGGGGACTGAAAGTCCTGAGAGGTTCCCGGGCTCTCCTGTACTTCTCTGGGAATGTGAGTGGTCTCCTAGGGGCTTGGGCACAGCCCTCACTCGTTCAGCCCCTGGCTGTGCTCAGCTCTCTGCACCCGAGTTTCCGCACATTTGAAATGAAGATCATGTCGGCTATACATGGTTTATGACTTAAAGGGCTATGGAATATATAAAAATTAAACATGTTTTCGGGTTGTATTTCCTAACCTAGAAGAGAGAATCATGTTAAAGAATTTAGCATCAGAAGAAACCTTGACCTCAGGTAGTCTAGGCTTATCCTAGAGAGGAGGAGGCTGAGCGCAGGTGCCTTGAGTTCAGGTTCTTAGCAAGGTGACCGCAGAGCTGGGCCGAGGACCAAGATGCTCAGCTTTCCAGTCTCCTTTCTCTAGGCCAGCTCCAGGACGTGTGTCCTCGGAGTGGAGAGCCAACAGTAGGTAAAATGTACCACAGAAAAAGGTTTACGTGGTCTGTGCTGTTCCAGGCAGGGAAATAGGGATAGTCAAGTAGATAATTTTCAGATTATTGAAATTCAGCTTCTCAAAGTATCAGTGATTTTTCTTTTTGGGTCCAGCAAATGTATCTTGTTAATTCTCTTGAATTTCCATAATATTGTGTGTCCCAGAAACCTGCCGTGTGCGGTGGGCAGGGTTCAGTGTTGGCTGTGGATCATCTACCAAGTGGATAACTCGCATGCAGACAGAGCCAGCTAGTTGCACCAGTCTCTCTTTTGCGGACATGCTGATTTCATAGCCAACTCCTTGCTGTAGGAAACTGGCTGGAGCTCGCTGCAGCTGCAGTTGAGTCTCTGCATTCCTCGGCTCCTGTCTGGAAACATGGTTTGCACAGATGTGGTGAATAGTTGGCTGTCAGAACTGCTTCCTTCACTGTCCAGGGGAAAGGACCACAGCCAGACAAGGGCGGGGCTAGGGCCAGAGAGTGATGGAGCCAGTCCCATGGGAACAAGAACTTAGGCCTGCGAAGGTCTGAGCACGCTTACATATGCTCCATCTTGGCTAAGATTTCCTGCCCCCAGGTTGGCCGGGCCTTCTGCAGTTCTGCCCTTGAGAGGCCACTGTGCTGACTGAAGCAGTCCCTGCCCTTCCCCTTGCTGCTGGCCTGCCATGACCTCCTGGCCACTCCTCTTTTCCCTGTGCCCCTTGCTGGCTGTTACTTCTGCATCCCCCTCACTCCAGTAGGAAACACAAGTAGGCAGTGAGCTTGGGAGCACTGTGCAGTGAGCACTGTGCAGTGAGCACCCATAGACCCGACAGCCCGGACTCTGCCCTGAACGTTCGACGCTGCTCGCTTTCTCGTGCCTCTTCTGTGTCTCTCTGTCTTTCTACTCATTCATCACCTGTCTTATTTTGAGAATGCATTTTATAGGAAGTGGCAGACATGAGTACCCTTTACCCTTAAACGTTTTAGTGTATATAAGCACTGGAGTTCAGTATGTGTTCGTGCATTTAATTAATTATTTTGTGGTAAAGTTTATGTAGCAGTGAAATGCTCAGGTTTTAAGTGTATCATTTGGTGACTTTCATCCATGCAATCCAAACTTCTGTCAAGATAGAGAACAAAAATTTTTAATACCCTAAAAGCTCCCTCATGGTCCTTCCCAGGCCATCACAATTCTGGTGTGTTTTTTGCACTAGGGATTTGTTTTGCCTGTTCCACAATGTCATGTAAAAGGAAATAAATCCTGATGACTTCTCTCATGTAAAGTTCATGCACCTGGTTACCTGTATCAGTAGCTCATTCCTTTTTATATGGCACAGTTTTCCATTGTATGGATGGGATGCAGTTTGCTTATCCGTTCTCCTTTGGAGCATTTCCAATTTTTGGGTATGATGAGTAAAGCACCTATGAATATTCTTGCACAAGTCTTTTTGTGGACATAATGTTTTCATTTTTCTTGGGTCAGTACATAGGAGTGGGATTGCTGGGTCAAAGGAGGCAGTTACTTGTTCTCAAAGTAACGTGCTGTGTTCTGTTGATGTAAGTATTAGAAAACACCTTATTGCTCATCTTGATTCTTTCACTCAGTGTAGGATTCCTCCAGGAGCCTCTGCCTGAGCGTTTCCAGGGGCAAGGAGGTTGGTACCTTCCAAGACCCTACTGTTGGAGGACAGCTCCTTATAATTTCTGCCATGGGGAGTCACATAGCCCTCTTCTCTGTGACAACCCTACAGAATTTTGGAGTGTTATCACATCCAGTCTCTGAACTGCTCAGAATAATTGTCCCAGTTTATCGATCCATTTGTCCTGTGACTTTCTTCTCAGACCTTTTATGCCCTGGTCATTATTTTTTGGAAGTTTGATAGTTTCCTTTCGCGTAGACGTGATAGTGGATTCGTGTGATGTGAGAAGTGCCGAGTGTAGCTGGGTCTGGACGCCTGTCTTGATCTAGGATCTTGATCTGGCAGGGAGCTGAAGGTGATGCTCACTTCTTGGTAGCTGCATCTGACCACATCATGGCATTGGATCAGATATTTGTAAAACAAACAGAATACCACAAATCTAAGGTGATATTAAGGTACTCCTGCAGCTCGAAGTTGTTTAGAACCTCTGATATTAACAGCGTCTTGTGTACCTTTTGCTTGCCATCTCCTCAGTTTATCTTTGCCACCACTTTATGAGAAAGGTGCTATTAAAACGAACTTAATGAAGACTGTTTGGTTTAAAACAGCGTTTGTCAGCTTGAGTACTATTGATAGTTTGGATCAGATAAGTCTGTTGTGGAAATTGTCCAATGCTTCTTAGGAATTAGCATCCTGGTCCTCTACCTACCAGATCCCAGATGCAGCCCTCTCTGTGCCGTTCCAAGTTACAACAATCAGAAATGTCTCCAGACATTTTCAAATGTCTCATGGGGAAAATCATGTCAGGCTGAGAACCATTCCCACAGTGTAGAACTTAGTAATTGAAAAAAATTTTAATAATGGAGCTCTTCCTGAAAGGTAACCACTGTTACTGTTTACATGTATACTTCCCTCTTATGTTTGTTCATTGTGCAGGCAGTCCTTGCTTTTCACAGTTACAGTATACATGAATTTCATTTACTACAGCTTAGTTAAATAGCACCAGTCCCCAAATGGCCTAGTTGCAGTTCGAGTTGTTAGGCTCTGTGAACTATGAGTAATTGTGCAGAGCACAAACTTTGCAGCTAGCTCTTCAGTTCACACATCGCTGTGTGCCTAGCAGATGTGTGTTAGGCTCATCATGGACGGCCCTTCTGTGTATCTGCTGGTGGAGGTCACCGCCCGTCTGCTGTTGAGTTCACACGGGCAAGGGTGCAGCTGTTGCGTTGCTTCCTTGTCTCCTAGCAATAAACTCATGTGATGTTTCACAAAAATGGATAATCAAAAGAGGAAATTGCCCAACATTGATGAAATTTCAGCAAAGAAATGAAAAATGGTAATGCTGAAAGTGAAATTCCATAACTGAACATAAGTGGAATTACAGCTGACTGCAGAAATGTCGACATTGCCGCTATTTGAGACTCTGCATATGTGGCCAGAAGAATTAAGTGAAGGCAAATTCCCTGACCCAGCAGTTGTGACGCAGAGGACAAAGAAGTGCTAGAGGAAGTGACACTGGGGAAAAGTTTCACATGGAAGGGACTCTTGAAGGTATTTTGCAACATTAAAAACCCAAAGGATAAGATGTTGGAACCTGATTCAAATTTACAAAGACTGTGGCAATTTATAAAGGCATGGAAAAGATGTTTGCTCTGTCTTGTGTGTTAAACCTTGAGAAGGCAAGCCCTGTTCAGCCTGTTCTGCATGAGTTTTTACAAAGAAACAAAACACTCATTTTCAGTGTCTCTAATTTTTAGTTAGTGTGCTAAGTCAATATTTGTTTTATACTAGTTTCTTCTTTATTCATTTATAACTGATAGTAAAAGAGTTTTTTATGTTTTGATAAAAAATTTCTAAAGATCATAGAGCAATCAGTTTTCCCCATTGATGATTAAGATTATTTTATATGGGCATTTGTATGGTTCCATGTTGCTTCCCAGGTGGCCCTAGTGGTAAAGAATCTGCCTGCCAGTTCAGGAGACACAGAGATGCAGGTACAATCCCTGTGTCCGTAAGATCCCCTGGAGGAGGGCATGGCAACCCACTCCAGTATTCTTGCCTGGAAAATCCCATAGACAGAGGAATTCAAATTTACAAAGACTGTGGCAATTTATAAAGGCATGGAAAAGATGTTTGCTCTGTCTTGTGTGTTAAACCTTGAGAAGGCAAGCCCTGTTCAGCCTGTTCTGCATGAGTTTTTACAAAGAAACAAAACACTCATTTTCAGTGTCTCTAATTTTTAGTTAGTGTGCTAAATCAATATTTGTTTTATACTAGTTTCTTCTTTATTCATTTATAACTGATAGTAAAAGAGTTTTTTATGTTTTGATAAAAAATTTCTAAAGATCATAGAGCAATCAGTTTTCCCCATTGATGATTAAGATTATTTTATATGGGCATTTGTATGGTTCCATGTTGCTTCCCAGGTGGCCCTAGTGGTAAAGAATCTGCCTGCCAGTTCAGGAGACACAGAGATGCAGGTACAATCCCTGTGTCCGTAAGATCCCCTGGAGGAGGGCATGGCAACCCACTCCAGTATCCTTGCCTGGAAAATCCCATAGACAGAGGAGCCTGGCAGACTACAGTCCATGGGGTCTCAGAGTCGGACATGACTGAGTGTACGCGCGCGTGCACACACACACACACACACACACACACAACTAAGCAAGGCTGTGTTTACAAGAAAGTGGTAAACACACACATATGTACACATATCTGCCTTTTCTTTTTCAAAACATATTGCAAAACTGGGACCAGACTTTATGTATCAATCTGCAGCTTGCCTTTTTCATGGAAGAATATCTTATCTTTTTAGGAGAAGTTTTGATCTCAGTTTATCTGGATCTACGCCCTGTTTTATAATTGCATGTTATTTAATGTACCGTTATGGGTATACCATAGTTTATTTGACCAGTTTCTATTAGTGGGCATTTAGTTTATATCATTTTTTTTAACCCACTTGAGATACACTAATACACTTGACTCTTGAACAGCGTGAGGGTTAGGGGCACTGACCCACATGCAGTCAAATACCCACGTATAAGTTTGCAGTCGGTCCTCTGCACCTGCAGCTCCGTATCCTTGGAATCAGCCAACTGGGGATGCTGTTGTCCTGTAAGTAAGTAAGTAAATAAGTAAGTAAGTAAAGTCACTCAGTCGTGTCCGACTTTTTGTGACCCCATGGACTGCAGCCCACCAGGCTCCTCAGTCCATGAGATTCTCCAAGCAAGAATACTGGAGTGGGTTGCCATTTCCTTCTCCAGGGGACTTCCCAACCCAGGGATCGAACCCCGGTCTCCCGCATTGGAGGCAGACGCTTTAACCTCTGAGCCACCAGGGTTCTTGTTGTCCTGTAGTATGTATTTATTAATAAAACTCCACATGTAAGTGTGCAGCTTAAACCCTTGTTGTTCAAGGATTAACTGTAATGCTAAAGTGAATATCTCTGACAGATATTACCATTAGCCCCATTTAATGGATGGAAACATTGGAGATTAGAGAGTAAGGGAATTCCCTGGCAGTCCAGTGGTTAGGACTGCACTTCCACTACTGGGGACCTAGGTTCTATCCTTGGTCAGGGAGCTCATTTAAAAAAAAAGAAAAAAAGGAAGTGAGATAACTGCCTAAGGTCAGGCAGCTATTAATACTAAGCTTAGAGCTGGCTTGAATTTAGGGCAGTCTAATTGTAAGGCCCTTGCTTTCAACAACAATGCTTTACAGTTTCTCTTAGAAGTAACTTTTAACAACAATAACAGCAGCATCATCAAGAAACAATAGTAGAGTTTATTGAATTGCCTTGTGGAGTAGGTACTGTTATTATCCCTGCATTGCAATGAAAGAAACTGAAGGTGTAAGTTAGGAAACTTCCAGAATCTCATGGCTAGTTAGTGGAAGAACTGAGACTCATACAGGCAGCCCGCCTTCAGAGCCTTCGCTCTCACTCATCAAGTTGTGTGGATTTGACTTCAGAAAGGTCTCTCTCATCACATGCTGTTATTTTAGTAGATGTTTTTTGAACCCCAACATATGATATTTTTAGGGAGTTACTTTGGCCCATATTTTCACTTACTGTGATCTTTAAAAAAATCTGTTACCTACACATGCCCACTGTGTGAGTCACCTGCAAGTTTGATGAACTTCTGTCTCCTACATCTTTAGCCAGCGTATTGGTAAAATTGAAGGCAAAGCCAATGATGGCATTCCGTGGCTTGCCACTGGAGGTGTTCTCTGGGTTTAGTCAACAAGCAAATATTTATTGAGTACGTCCATGAATCCATGTATTAGGCCCAGATTAGGAATCAAAAAGTGAATAAGACACGGTCCTAGTCTCCAAAAGGCACGTGGTCTGTATAGCAGAAGGAGGACCAGTCTTGTAAATAGCACCAGAGTGTGTGTGTTGAAGTAGGAACTTAGCAAGAGTCTTGTGGGAACAGAGAGGAAAGAGGGACTGACTGTGGCTGGAAGTCACTAGGGAGGCTTCACAAAGGAGGTGACATTGCACTGGCGCTGGAAGGATGCGAAGACTGGCGTCCTGACAAGGCGTGGCGTGTTGGAGGATAGTGGGGTTCAATGTAGCTTAAATAGGATGAGGGCAGAGGTATTATGGGCAGGAGCTAGGAAAGACCAAGCTAAGGAATTGGGATTTCATCCTCTTAGCCAGTGGCGATGTTTAAGGAAGAAAATGTGTCTTCTCAGATTTGCCTTTTAGAGATTGATGTGGGATGTGTTGGAGAGCAGACCAAGTCTAGAAGCTAGTTAGTGAGCACGGAAGGGCCAAGGAGACCCACCAAGTGGCAGCCAGACTGGAGAAGAGAAGATTGACTGGGGAGATGTTTGCATAGACAGAGGTGGATTGGCTCTGTTGGGCGCGGGTGGAGAGAGGCTGCAGATGGCTGCGTCGCGACTTATATCCGGGAGTCTGGCTACATGTGATGTCATTGTCATTTACCAAGACTGGGCAATAAGTCAGAGTGAGTGCCGAGTTCAGTTTGGTGCATGTTCAGCCTGTCCCCAGTGGCTTAGCAGTAAAGAAGCTGCTTGCTAATGCAGGAAGGACGGGTTCGATCCCTGGGTCGGGAAGATCCCCTGGAGAAGGAAATGGTTACCCACTCCAGTATTCTTGCCTGGGAAATCCCATGGACAATGGAGCCTGGCGGGCTACAGTCCATGGGGTCACCAAGTCGGACACAACTTAGCGACTAAACAATAACACTTAGCCTGTCCTAGATCCATGAATAACACTTTAGTGTTGGCCACTGACAACAGTCACAAATAAAGTACTTTGTCATCTCACCGCCTCTTTCTTTCTCATCTAAAGGTCTGGCAGGAGACTTTGTCCATGTCCATGTAGAAGTCAAGGGCCCATGCATTAATATAGGTTGTTTGTTTGGCCTGTAATTTAGTAAGCCTGCTGGAAAAGGCGACATGGCTAGTGCGCCTTGGCTTCTCAGGGAGCTAGCCCAGGCTCTGCTGGTCTAGTTCACGGCCTGCTCTAGAGGCTTGCGAGAGAGAGAGAGATGTGAAGTCGCGTGGTCCTTCTTGTTAGCAATTCTGTGTGCATATTGTTTCTTTTTCCTTGACTGTTTCCTGCACTAGGCTGAACTCGTTGACACCCCACCCCACCCGCCGCCGTGTCTGGAGCAGGGTGGGCACTGGGGGGAGTGCTCGCTGCCAGAAAGCCGGGCACTGCCCACTCTCTCCACGGCTCCTCGGTGCTGACCAGTGGTGGTTTGGGCGTCACACCTGCTGCAGGTTCCTTCTGGTCGTGGGGTGAGATTCTTCTGAGACTGGGGCGTGCCTTTCAGCTCAGTCGTCTTTGGGTGCTTATCAGTCGGTTCTTCGGAGAAGGCAGTGGCACCCCACTCCAGTACTCTTGCCTGGAAAATCCCATGGATGGAGGAGCCTGGTGGGCTGCAGTCCATGGGGTTGATAGAGTCAGACACGACTGAGAGACTTCACTTTTACTTTTCACTTTCATGCATTGGAGAAGGAAATGGCAACCCACTCCAGTGTTCTTGCCTGGAGAATCCCAGGGACGGGGGAGCCTGGTGGGCTGCCGTCTGTGGGGTCGCACAGAGTCGGACACGACTGAAGCCACTTAGCAGCAGCAGTCGGTTCTTGGGTGAGCTTGGATTTGAGGTCTGCCTTAAATATGGTCCAGTTTGAAGAGCTTTCCCCTTGACAGAGATGGTAGCATGGTCGCTATCCCTTCAGTAGGTGAGAGCCTCTGTCCCTCCCCACGAGGGGCGCACTTCCTTCCTGGGTCGTCTTCCAGCTTCACGTGTAGGTTTAAGACTCAGTTCAAGTAGTTCTTGCATTTCCGTCAGCTCTGCTATCTGTTCTTTGAGCTTATCCCACTCTGGTTGGGACTGTCCAGGGTTCGGGCAGTTGCTTGTGTCTTTGGACACCTCCTCAGCCCCCTGTGCTGTGACCTTGCCTTTGGCAGCTGGGGATTATCGTGCTTTAGATGCTCAGAACCCACTTGTTGGAGACCAGGCCTCATCTTCCCAACTGCGTTCCCTTTTGGGATCTCTGCTTATACTGTTCCTTTGTCTCAGATTTTTCAGGAAGTCTAGGCGAAACAATTGTTTTTGTCTCCAGGCTTTTTCTTCCCTCCTTGGAGCTCCAGATTGAGGAGGTTATCCTCCAATGTGGTGGTATTCTTGTTGTTACTGTTTTTGCTAATCGAGGTTTCTTTCTTCTTCTTCTTCTTTTTTTAATGTAATTTGCTAGCCTTTGCTTTCTGGTTAGAATCGAGTTCTAGGTAACGCTTCCCTTCTTGCATCTTCAGCTGTTTGAGAGGTGAACTCCTTAATGAGGCAAGATAGGAATGTGTCAGGGACCCTGCTCTTAGCAGAAAAGGATTTCGTCTCCCTCTCCGATGTCCAGGTGCTCATGGCGGGTGGTTGCAGCTCTGTCTTGCATCTGGTCCATTTTCGTCAACTGTGTAGGAAAACGCAGTTCCCATCTCTTTCCCCATAGTCCCCCACCTGTTACCACAGTATCCACTTCTTGTTCTTTTTCATTCTGCCTTCACCCAGCTGTCTTAACAAGACCCTCCTCTTCTACTTTCTCTCTCAATTCCCTCTACGTCCCCCCAGATCCGTTGGTTAGGGCACACATTCCTTGAATCTCATTCCACTGAACTAGTATGATGAAGATGAGCGGCATTTATCACTTCCAGCTGAAGGTTTATATTTGCTTTGTTAGCTGCGTAGGGTTAGATGGATGGGGCCACGTGTGGACCAGAAGCATTGTTCATGACCTCCTCTCGTCTTATTTTTTTCTCTTGATGGTTTGCCCATCTCTGGATTTCATAAAATCATACCTACATACTACAAAGAACAGGGTGTTTCCTCCCCGCCACTCGGACTTTAGCTTCCAGCACACTTGGCTAGTCCCGTGTGTTTCCTCCCTGCCCCCATCCACCTGTGTCCGGGGAAATATGCCGTGTCTCGGGCAGTGAGCCACAGCCTGCGGCGTGGTCGGGATCTGCAACTCCCGTTTGGTCGGTGAGTGTTGCAGCTCCTTGGCGTCAAGGTCTGAGCGGGTCCTGGTGGACACAGAGATGGCCGGGGCTGACCCCAGACGGGCCGGGAAGGGAGGCCTTTGGGGACAGGCGCTCGTGTCCATAGCCTGGGGTTTGTTTGTCGAAGCCTCGAGTGATTGTGAAAATAGGGACCTGGAGGTTGGGGTCTGAACGGGGTTGGATCTTGGCTGTCATCACTAGCTCTGTGACCTGGGGCAAGTTGCCTCACCAGCCTGTCGCCACACCTGTAAATGGAGTCAGCAATGGAGGCTTTCCAGAGGCCTGTAGGAGGCTTAAATATAGTGTGTTTTCTATATATAAAGTACACCTGATGCCTGGTTGGTGCGGCACACATGAAGATTCTTCTTTCTCTTTCTGTCTGCTGGAAGAAACAGAAATCTCTGTGTCCTGTGGCTTTTGGGTTCCTCCAAAGACTCCTTCGTGGTGGTGTCCACACTGAGTGCAAGGCTTTTTCCCAGATAAGTCAGAGTGCTCAGCCGCGGGGGTTTGGGGCCGCAGCCTGCTCTTTGTCACTTTCGGGTTATCGTTGTTGTTCAGTCGCTAAGTCACGTTTGACTCTTCTGCGACCCCATGGACTGTAGCCTGCCAAGCTCCTCTGTCCAGTTTGGTTTGCCCAGGCAAGAATACTGGAGTGGCTTGCCATTTCCTCTTCCAGGGGATTTTCCAAATCCAGGGATTGAACCCACGTCTCCTGTGTTGGCAAGCGAATTCTTTACTGCTGAGCCCCCAGGGGAGCCATACTCAGGTTACACACTCTCCAGGAAGATGGCAGGTCTTCTCATCATTTGGGCTCCCCTCGCGCTCTGAATACCAGCAGGCACCCCCGCCTGCTATGGTCCCCATCTCCGCTCCTCCTGCTCTAACGAGAAGGTGGGCTTGCTTCTGGGGGCCTCAGGCTGGTGGTCAAATGGAGGACCAAAGCATACTGCACCTGTTGAGTATTACTAGACTTAGTTTTTAAGAAGAAATACATGCAGATGATAGAGACTCAAACAGTACACAAAAATGTAAAATGAAAAAGGGGAAAGATGAGAAAATATAAGCTTTTCTTTTGGTCAACACTGTGGATATATTTTGGGGGGAGGTAATTTAGCCTCCAGAAAGATGCTAAACATCCATGAGTCTGTATGTCATCTTGCTCTGCCTTAATCAGAACAAAACAACCACCCAAGTCTTATATTTTACATTCTATTTAGTACTTTTTTTATTTTTGGAAATTTTAAAAAGGCAGGAAAGCAAATGTTACCGATAGTACTACCATTTCTGTTTAGTGGCTTGCAGGATCTTAGTTCCCTGTGCCCTCCACTAATGAACCTTTTGGTGTGTTTGCTTCCTGTTGTTGTGAACATACTTTAAAAGTTACCTAAGTAATGTGAATTCAGCTCCATTAAAAAAAAAAATTAGAACATAAAAAAGCCAAAGGATCCTCCTGTTCTTTTCTGCATCCCCGTTTATTAACACCCAGTCCCCTGTTAGTGGTGAATGCAGCCCTGCCTCTGCCTTGCAGCAGGCTGTGCCCTCCTCTGTCCTGCCTGGCACCTATCTGATAGACGTTTAGGTTATGGCCAATTTTTTTGCCATTAAGATGCTTTAGGAACGTACTTGTAGAATGATTTCCTAGCTAAGGTTTGAACGTTATGGTTTTGATAGACATAGCCAAAAATATACTGGTTTCTATCCCTGTTGTGTGTATGAGAGGGTGCCTTTTCCTCAAGACTCTTTGCATGAGCTCAGAAGTTTGTTTTTTTTTGGTTGGATGGCTTGTAGGGTCTTAGTTCCCTGACCAGCAGTGGCTCCTACCTCCTCTGCAGTGGGAGCTCAGAGTCCTAACCACTGGATTGCCAGAGAATTCCTTCTTTTGGTTTTTTTTGGTCAAACATTAAAAAAAGAAAACTTGCCATTCTGGTGAAATTATTGGTATGTTTTGTAAACATTTCTCTTCTAGTGAGTGGCAGCCACCTTCCTTCGTTTGATTTTCTTCCTTTGAGCGGTCTGTTCTTTTCTGTGGCCAGTTTTACACTGGATTGTTAATCTTTTGCAGTTGATTTGCCAGAGTTAAGTTAACCTTTGGCTAGCACGTGTTGCAAATATTTTAAAAAATGTGTCATTTATAAGCATAACTTGTAAGCCTCTTGCCTTTTGGTTGGAGGCTGGCCCTTCCTGTCTGCCCAGGAGAAGGAGAGCGAGGCTGAGGCGGGAACCGCAGGGAAGGTCACGCTCTCCTGGGCAGAGTGGCTCAGGGCTGTAAAGGCTTTGGGTACTGGGTTCCCCACTGTAAGTTTTAGCTTTGCTTTGGGTTGGGATTTTCTCTGGTCACATTAATGAAAATCAGTAAACAATACAGAAAATTGCTTTTACCTCCCAACCAAATGTTTGGGAATGTGTGTGCCAACATGTGGGACCCTGATGATGTACTTCTGTGTGCCTTTTATTTCAGAGACTTCCTCACCTTCAAAGACTGAAAAAAATGTGCTGTTAGATTTCTGTTTCGATCACTTCCTGGGCGAGGTCCATCAGTTGCTCCTCTCTGAGCTGGGCAGAGATTCTAGAAGGAGATCCTACTCTTTCTGCCCCTGTAGATATAGAGGAAAAGCATCGTTTCACCCAAGACTTGCCCGTGTCTTCTGTCTCATGTCCTGAGCTGAGCTGGATGAAGAGAGACAAGAGACACCCCTGCGCCTTCCATATCTGAAATCTGGGGAGAAAAAGAGATTCTTGCTCAGCAGCACTGCTGCTTCTGTGACAGCACATAACTTATGTCCTTTATAGCACAAATCATGATGTGTAATTTAAAAATAAAAAAAATGTGTTTGTCGCGTGTTTCCTGCACCAAAGTGTAAGCTCCGTGGGGCACGCTTGCGTTGCGTGTTCTCCGTTGTGTTCCAGCAGCTTCCACGCCAGCACGTGATGCGTGCCCGGCGATGACCGTTGGGGCAGATGAGGTCAGGGGCTGCGAGGGCCGCATTTCTCCCGCCCCCTTGATGGCTGCAGACCTAGGGAGCGGGGCTTGGGGGGACTCCGCTCTTCAGGGAGGTCATGCACGGTACCAGGGCAGTGTGCCGCCTTGTGACTCCGCAGACCTCCTTGTTGGCTGTCCAGGGATGCAGGGGCCCCGTTTCCCAGGTTTCAGGCTGAATCAGAGAAGAGGTCCCGTGATCTTTCAGCCAGACGTGGATGCCCCGCTGCCAGCCGGGGCCTGGGGACGCGAGGGTTGGGGCTGGGTGAGCTGGAGCAGGCAGAGCGAGGTTGTGTGGCTCGTGCTGCAGGTCTGCTCGCCTCCTCTCCGTGGGGGCCTACGCGGCAGCGGGCGCCTGCTGGGCACGGGCCACTGCCCCGCTCAAGACTCCAGAGTGCAGCCCCTGGCAGAGCTGCCTGGGCGCCCACAGCTGCTGTTCCCCGGCCACCGGGCCCGGAGCTTTGAGGGACAGCCTCTGAATCAGATGCAGAGAGCTGAGCTTCTCTGGCTCTTTAAAAAGTATACGTGCTAATTATGAGTCACTTAGAGAATAAAGATGCAGTAAAGAAAATTAAGGCGCCTATCATTGTATCTTTCAGATACATCGTTATTAACGTTTTACCGACTGTGACTGTTGTTCCATATATATGTGTGTACGTATACAGGCTGATTTATACATCTGTGTACATATGCATGCAAATATAAATAAATATGCGTGTATACATAAGCCAAAAATATACTGGTTTCTATCCCTGTTGTGTGTATGAGAGGGTGCCTTTTCCTCAAGACTCTTTGCATGAGCTCAGGAGTTTGTTTTTTTGGTTGGATGGCTTGTAGGGTCTTAGTTCCCTGACCAGCAGTGGCCCCTACCTCCTCTGCAGTGGGAGCTCAGAGTCCTAACCACTGGATTGCCAGAGAATTCCTTCTTTTGGTTTTTTTGGTCAAACATTAAAAAAAGAAAACTTGCCATTCTGGTGAAATTATTGGTATGTTTTGTAAACATTTCTCTTCTAGTGAGTGGCAGCCACCTTCCTTCGTTTGATTTTCTTCCTTTGAGCGGTCTGTTCTTTTCTGTGGCCAGTTTTACACTGGATTGTTAATCTTTTGCAGTTGATTTGCCAGAGTTAAGTTAACCTTTGGCTAGCACGTGTTGCAAATATTTTAAAAAATGTGTCATTTATAAGCATAACTTGTAAGCCTCTTGCCTTTTGGTTGGAGGCTGGCCCTTCCTGTCTGCCCAGGAGAGGGAGAGCGAGGCTGAGGCGGGAACCGCAGGGAAGGTCACGCTCTCCTGGGCAGAGTGGCTCAGGGCTGTAAAGGCTTTGGGTACTGGGTTCCCCACTGTAAGTTTTAGCTTTGCTTTGGGTTGGGATTTTCTCTGGTCACATTAATGAAAATCAGTAAACAATACGGAAAATTGCTTTTACCTCCCAACCAAATGTTTGGGAATGTGTGTGCCAACATGTGGGACCCTGATGATGTACTTCTGTGTGCCTTTTATTTCAGAGACTTTCTCACCTTCAAAGACTGAAAAAAATGTGCTGTTAGATTTCTGTTTCGATCATTTCCTGGGCGAGGTCCATCAGTTGCTCCTCTCTGAGCTGGGCAGAGGTTCTAGAAGGAGATCCTACTCTTTCTGCCCCTGTAGATGTAGAGGAAAAGCATCGTTTCACCTAAGACTTGCCCGTGTCTTCTGTCTCATGTCCTGAGCTGAGCTGGATGAAGAGAGACAAGAGACACCTCTGCAGCTTTCATCTCTGAAATCTGGGGAGAAAAAGAGATTCTTGCTCAGCAGCACTGCTGCTTCTGTGACAGCACATAGCTCATGTCCTTTATAGCACAAATCATGATGTGTAATTTAAAAATAAAAAAAATGTGTTTGTCACGTGCTTCCTGCACCAAAGTGTAAGCTCTGTGGGGCACGCTTGCATTTCCGTGTTCTCCGTTGTGTTCCAGCAGCTTCCACGCCAGCACGTGATGCGTGCCCGGCGATGACCGTCGGGGCAGATGAGGTCAGGGGCTGCGAGGGCCGCGTTTCTCCCGCCCCCTTGATGGCTGCAGACCTAGGGAGCGGGGCTTGGGGGGACTCCGCTCTTCAGGGAGGTCATGCACGGTACCAGGGCAGTGTGCTGCCTTGTGACTCCGCAGACCTCCTTGTTGGCTGGCCAGGGATGCAGGGGCCCCGTTTCCCAGGTTTCAGGCTGAATCAGAGAAGAGGTCCTGTGATCTTACAGCCAGACGTGGATGCCCCGCTGCCAGCCGGGGCCTGGGGACGCGAGGGTCGGGGCTCGGTGAGCTGGAGCAGGCAGAGCGAGGTTGTGTGGCTCGCGCTGCAGGTCTGCTCGCCTCCTCTCCGTGGGGACCTACGTGGCAGCGGGTGCCTGCTGGGCACGGGCCACTGCCCCGCTCAAGACTCCAGAGTGCAGCCCCTGGCAGAGCCGCCTGGGCGCCCACAGCTGCTGTTCCCCGGCCACCGGGCCCGGGGCTTTGAGGGACAGCCTCTGAATCAGATGCAGAGAGCTGAGCGTCTCTGGCTCTTTAAAAAGTATACATGCTAATTATGAGTCACTTAGAGAATAAAGATGCAGTAAAGAAAATTAAGGCGCCTATCATTGTATCTTTCAGATATATCGTTATTAACGTTTTACCGACTGTGACTGCTGTTCCATATATATGTGTGTGTACGTATACAGGCTGATTTATACATCTGTGTACATATGCATGCAAATATAAATAAATATGCGTGTATACATATACAAATACATGTATACCATGCAGATATACATATAGGACTGTACTTACTTAAATATACGTATAGGACTGCATTTAAAAGTTTATTTTAGAAGATCATTTTAAGGGTTTTAGTTGGAGGAGCGTTGCTCCACAGTGTGGTGCTGATTTCTGTGTATAGCACGGTGAATCAGCTGTGAGCACACAGATGGTCCCTCCCTCTGAGCACCCCCCGCCTGCCCCCAGCTCAGCACGGAGCCCCAGGCTGAGGCCCTGTGCTGCCTGGCAGCGCCCCGCCAGCGCTGTCTCACCCGTGGCTGTGTGCCTGCCTGAGTGCCCACAAGTCTCCTCTCTTCCCGCCGTCTCCTTCCCGCTGCAGCCACAGGCCCTCTCTCCTGTCTGTGACTCCACTCCTGTCCTTCAGTTAGCTTCATCGGTACCGTTTTTCTAGATTTCATATATATGCATTAATATACAGTGTTTGTTTTTCTCTTTCTGACTTAACTTCACTCTGTATTATAGGCTATAGGTTCATCCACCTCACTGTCGCTTGCTTTTTCTCTTACAATCAGGCAGACTTAAGGAAAACTTCAGATGGAGATTTATGCTGCAAGAGAAAAAATAAAGTGCTACTGTTGATAGTGTCGAGGTGACTGAAACCCTTAGAAATCCATTTCCCCTTAAATATTCTTCTGAAACATTATTTTAATGATTGAAGATCATATAGATAGACTCCTGAAAAAGCATCTCTGTTGCCTGTTGCTGGGCGTTCAGTTTGTTACTCATTTCTAGTTAAAGTAAGCCAGGCTTAGAATATACATAGTGTTAAAGCTCCTATGATTAGTGCCAAAGGGCAAAATTCTAAAATTCTGGGGTTTCAGGGTCAAAGAGCTGCTTTGCACTTTCAGGCTTGTGTACGTTTTCAGCCCCTGATGGTGGCTGTTGGAATCATGGATACCCTTGGGCAGATGTTCTGCGTTTGCCCTTTCTTGGGGTGGTGGGAAAAGGGCTCTGGGCTCAGTGGGAGTGGAGTTCAGGCCCCAGCGCTGCTGGGAGCAGCCAGCTGAGGGGCCTTGAGCTGGGGCTTAGCGGCTCTGCTCCTGTGTTCTCCCACTCAGAGAGTAGCATGCCTCCTCATGGGCTGGATGTGCGGGCTCCTGCTGGCGCGGACGGCTCCCCTTTCCCGGCTCCTCTGGGCCCTCCGAGGCTGCTGCTTGCTGGGACTCGGCCCACAGCATCAGCCCTCCTCCCCAAGTACCCCTGCTTTCTTCTGGCCTACTGAGCGCCCAGGTAGCCTCCTTCCATGTGGGTGAGCCTGCCCACGGCAGAGGTGCCGCCCTTCTGCTGGGAGGGCAGAGGTCTTACTCACCAGGGTGCCCACATGTGGGCACTGCATTCTGTGCCTGAGCCAGGCTTTTGCATCCCTCACTCTGGGCACTCACTCAGTCATGGGGAGGATGGACGGCTTCCTTCTGTCTGGACACCCTACCTTTGAGGCTGCTGCTTGCTGGGACTTGGCCCACAGCAGCAGCCCTCCTCCCCAAGTCCTCCTGCTTTCTTCTGGCCTACTGAGCGCCCAGGTAGCCTCCTTCCCTGTGGGTGAGGCTGCCCATGGCAGAGGTGCCGCCCTTCTGCTGGGAGGGCAGAGGTCTTACTCACCAGGGTGCCCACATGTGGGCACTGCATTCTGTGCCTGAGCCAGGCTTTTGCATCCCTCACTCTGGGCACTCACTCAGTCGTGGGGAGGATGGACGGCTTCCTTCTGTCTGGACACCCTGCTCCCAGCTGTCTGGGTGGTGTGAAGGGGGAGGGAGACCTGGGGCCAACATGCCAAAGCCCACTTCTCTCTGGTGTTCTGGGTGCCCCGTCCCAGCGCCTGGAGCCGTCAACAGCACTGTGAATGAGACGCGTGTGAGCGAGGTGCCCGCTGCCCGACCCAGTGGGGCTTGTGCGGGGGTTTGGGGCAGAGCAGTAACAGCAGCAGTGATGCGCACGTGCTGGTTCACTTGGCGCAGGTGGGCGCTGTCGCCATCCTGCTCAGGAGGTAAGCCACCTTCTGTCTGGACACCCTGCTCCCAGCTGTCTGGGTGGTGTGAAGGGGGAGGGAGACCTGGGGCCAACATGCCAAAGCCCACTTCTCTCTGGTGTTCTGGGTGCCCCGTCCCAGCGCCTGGAGCCGTCAACAGCACTGTGAATGAGACGCGTGTGAGCGAGGTGCCCGCTGCCCGACCCAGTGGGGCTTGTGCGGGGGTTTGGGGCAGAGCAGTAACAGTGGCAGTGATGCGCACGTGCTGGTTCACTTGGCGCAGGTGGGCGCTGTCGCCATCCTGCTCAGGAGGTAAGCCAAGGCAGCGTATTAGAACACAGAGACATCACCTGGCCACAAAGGTCCGTCTGATCAAGGCTGTGGTTTTTCCAGTGGTCATGTATGGATGTGAGAGTTGGACTATAAAGAAAGCTGAGCACCGAAGAATTGATGCTTTTGAACTGTGGTGTTGGAGAAGACTCTTGAGAGTCCCTTGGACTGCAAGGAGATCCAACCAGTCCCTCCTAAAGGGAATCAGTCCTGGGTGTTCATTGGAAGGACTGATGCTGAAGCTGAAACTCCAGTACTTTGGCCACTTGACGTGAAGAGCTGACTCATTTGAAAAGACCCTGATGCTGGGAAAGATTGAGGGCAGGAGGAGAAGGGGACGACAGAGGATGAGATGGCTGGATGGCATCATCAACTCAGTGGACATGAGTTTGGGTGAACTCCGGGAGTTGGTGATGGACAGGGAGGCCTGGCGTGCTGCGGTTCATGGGGTCACAAAGAGTCAGACACGACTGAGCGACTGAACTAGTAGATCAGGAAACCGAGGCACAAAGAGATTCGCCAACTTTGCGCACTTGGTGAGTGCTGGAGCCTGTGAGGGATGGTCCCCGGGGACCTGGGGCTTGTTCTTCCTGTCTTCCTCAGACCAGCCTCGCTGGTGGGCAGCGCTCAGACCCTGGCCTCTGTTTCTTTCCGCTTCTCTGGCTCACCTGGGCTTAGAATGCTGACCCCACCCCCACCCCGGGTCGTCATGTGGTCCCATGATGGAAGATTCATTTGGTGAGGGATATGAGACAGACTGTCCTTTTTTGCCTCCAGATTCCAGCGAAGACAGAGGCATGGAACAGTGGTTTGTTTTTTTGGTTTGGATTTAACAATGTCTCGCATTGCAGCACCGTTGATTCACAGTGTTGCGTGAGTTTCAGGTGTACAGCACAGGGACTCAGCTATGTGTATGTACATTCAGTCCTTTTTAGATTCTCTTCTCACATAGGTTATCACAGAATTCTGAGTAGAGCTCCCCGTGCTGTGCGGTGGGTCCTTGTTGACTACCTGCTTTGTATATAGCAGTGTATATCTGTTAATCCCAAATTCCTAATTCATCCCTCCCCTTCCCCTTTCCCCACTGGTAACCATAAATTTATTTTCTGTCTGTGAGTCTTTTTCTCTTTTGTAAATAAGTTCACTTGTATCATTTTTAAGATTCTGCATATAAATGATATCGTATGATATTTGTCTTTGCTTCACTTAGTGTGATAATTTCTCTGTCCATCCATGTTGCTGCAGATGGCATTGTTTCCTCCTTTTTATGGCCGAGTAGTATTCCATTGTATTTATGTACCCTGTCTTGGCTGTTGTAAATAGTGCTGCTGTTGGGATGCATGTATCTTTTTGAATTGGAGTTTTTCTGGCATAGCCAGAAGTAGGATCACTGGAACGTGTGGTAATGGATCAGTATTTGGGAGAGTTCCTCATTGCACCATCTCCCTAGAGGTTCCTCCCCAGGCAGCAGGCACTGGTCTCGTCCTGCCTCCTGGCACACCTGTAGGCAGGTGGCCTTGCCTGCTGCATTGCAGTTTAGCACATGTGACAGTTAACCTTCTCCACTGGGGGAATTTCAGAGGCAAACCCTGGGGGGCCCAGGCAAGTCACAGTATCCAATGCAGGCTTAGCATGGGCTTAAAATGTTTTATAATCCCCTCAGGCATTCCTTGTCTCCAGGCCTCTGGCTTTTTGGTGGGAAGACCCTTCCTTCCCTCAGCTGTGGGCCCTTAGGACTGCGGTCTTGGGCCTTTTGGCCTCTCCTGTCCTTGTCCAGGCTGAAGAGGTGGAAGCCTTTCCATGTGACTCTTGGCTCCTGGTTGAGCCTATTGCGTTCCTCTGCTGGTGGCTCCTGGCGGCGCGCCGGAATCCTGTTTTCTCTCCCTGCTGCTCCTCGGGCCAGAGCTCGGCACCTCCCTTGTCGGTCTCTGCTCAGCCCAGTCCTCCAGATTAGCACGTTCCTGCCAGCCTCTTGGTGCGGCGGTGCCCCACGGCTATCCACACGGCCTCTTTGGCTCTTCACGGCCCTGCCCCGTGACACCAGCCAGCCTGGAAGCCTCACCGGGTCGAAGGTCTCGCTTTCACTGTGGGCTGATTTTTATATCCACTCAAGGATGTTGGACACATCCCTGGCTGTCAGTTACTGGTGTTCATGGGAATTCTTACTCTGCTTCTCCTAGAATTTGAAAGTACTCCTCTGTCCAGTTTTCTTGTTTTGACAAGCCGAGAAGTACAGAGCTGGGATGCAAATTGTGTGTGATGCGCAAAGCCAGGTTTGTTGTACTATGTCATTCCACCTCCTTTGCCAGCTACGAAGTGAACTGTGTGCAAATCTGAAGGCCGAATGTGAACCCAGGCTTCCTGGCTGCACGTTCTCTTTTGCCTGATGCCCCACACACTGCTGTGTCTGAGGTAAAGAGAGCAGACAGAACCTGCAATGTGTACTCTGATTTAGGAGGGGCTGAGGGGCGTGCACGTGGATTTGGGCCTTGGTGTGTGCTCACTTGGAGAAGAAAATGGCAACCCACTCCAGTGTTCTTGCCTAGAGAGTCCTGTGGACGGAGGAGCCTGGTGGGCTGCTGTCTCTGGGGTCACACAGAGTCGGACATGACTGAAGCGACTTAGCAGCAGCAGCAGCAGCAGCAGTGTGCTCACTTAGCACAGCTGTGGAAAGTTTGAGCAGAGCTGGTTTCTAGGCGGTGGTCACGGGGCTGCAGACACAAACCCAGCCTACGGTCTTGCTGGTGACTTGTAACATCAGGGTTTGTCGGTTATATCAGGGTGTTCCAGCCTCACTCAAGAGGTGACGGAGAGGGCCCCTGTGCTGTGGCAGTTACGCTGATGGTTTGCAGAGGTGAGCGCCTTTCTGATAACAAAGTGTGCTCTGAGGCTCTTTCATTAGAAGCTTGCAGTGGCTCTGTGAGGGAGGGAGGCAGATATTCTAATCCCTGACTTGCAGATGTGGAGCAGGCTCAAAAGGCGACGGTCTCTCCAAGGCTGTGCAACCAGAAATGGACAGATTTCAGACCCAGGCCCAAGTGTCTCCTAACTGCAGATCCTTGACCTGTTGCCTCTGAGTGACTGTGACAGCTTGGGCTTCAGCACTGTATGCCTATAGAGGGCGATAGAGGTCTTTTTTTTGGGGCTGCCCCAAGAACTCTTTCTCTCTCTCTCTCTCTCTCTTTTTTTTTTTGAACTCTTTCTCTTGAACTCTGAATTTAGCAGTCTCACAGCAGCTTCTCACTGGGTTATAAGCATTTTCTCTGTGGCAGCCTTCCCTCATGCCCCTTCCCCCAGTTTGAGTTCTTTCAAGTTGTTCAGTCATGTCTGACTCTTTGCAACCTCATGAACTGCAGCCCATCAGGCTTCCCTGTCCTTCACCATCTTCCGGAAGTTGCTCAAACTTATGTCCAGTGATTCCATCCAGCCGTCTCTTTCAGACTGGGGCTCTTCTTGGTTTTCACATCTAGCAAATGTGTGGGCCATAGTAGGAGCTCTGTAAATGCTTGTTGAATTGAAATACTTTCAAATAAGATTGGCCAGAGTCTCTTCCTGCTTTTCATAGTGTGTGGGAAGGGAAAATAACCTTTTTGAATGAAGTTGAAGGGAGCAGAACTCAGGATCTGTGCAGTGTCCCTAGAGTGCCACCAGGTGGTGGTGTGACCTCATGGTGACTGCTCCCTGCTGCTGCTCAGTCACTTCAGTCGTGCCCGACTCTGTGCGACCCATAGACGGCAGCCCACCAGGCTCCCCCGTCCCTGGGATTCTCCAGGCAAGAGCACTGGAGTGGGTTGCCATTTCCTTCTCCAATGGATGAAAGAGAAAAGTGAAAGTGAAGTTGCTCAGTCGTGTCCCACTCTTAGCGACCCCATGGACCGCAGCCTACCAGGCTCCTCCGTCCATGGGATTTTCCAGGCAAGAACACTAGGGTGGGGTGCCATTTCCTTCTCCCTAGGAGACTGAATTATCTGGGCACCTGTTGGGGGTTGTGTCTCTGAAACCAGTTTGCATTTGGTGATCTGATACTAACAAGTCTTGGCTTCCACCCCTCCTCTAAAAGTTGCATGGTATCGTGGAAAAGGTTTAGGCTTCGGAATCCACATGGCCTGGATTCCAGCCCTAGCTTTCCCCAGGAAATGAGCCTGGGACATGTTGCCTCTGTGAGCCTCAATTTCTTCAGCCTGTAACATGGGCAGCTGTTGTACAGTTAGGCAAAGCCCAGCATGTCATAGACCACAGCATAACTGAATGTTAGCTTTATTGTTCGAAGTACCTGTTTGCTTTTCTCCTTCCTATGTAATTTGGCTCTTCTCTGGCCATCTGATCTTCTTCACCAAGACTCATGCACTTCCAAGCAGGTGTCTTAGTGCTCTGCTGTGCCACCCCCCACCTCAAGGTACCCCCCTGGTACCAGAGTGACTGCCCTGGCACCAGGTGCCATGCGCAGGAGACATGCTGCCTTTTCTGCTCCTTTCAAGAGGCCTCTCTGCAGATTCCTGCAGAGTGCTACCTGACCAGTGTTCAGTTCAGTTCAGTCGCTCAGTTGTGTCCGACTCTTTGCAACCCCATGAACTGCAGCACGCCAGGCCTCCCTGTCCATCATCAACTCCCGGAGTTCACTCAGACTCAGGTCCATTGAGTCAGTGATGCCATCCAGCCATCTCATCCTTGGTTGCCCCCTTCTCCTCCTGCCCCCAGTCCCTCCCAGCATCAGAGTCTTTTCCAATGAGTCAACTCTTCGCATGAGGTGGCCAAAGTACTGGAGTTTCAGCTTTAGCATCATTCCTTCCAAAGAAATCCCAGGGCTGATCTCCTTCAGAATGGACTGGTTGGATCTCCTTGCAGTCCAAGGGACTTTCAGGAGTCTTCTCCAACACCACAGTTCAAACGCATCAATTCTTTGGGTCTTAGTAAAAGGCCTGGGATTAATGAAACCGGCTTAGACTAGTCAAATCTTGGCCTTTGACACAGGTAAGGGAGCCAGGCTCCTTTAATACCTTGGCCATCTGGTCCCTGAAAGAAGAGGGGTTAGGAACAAGGCCCATGTTAAGTGACTTGCTCCAGGTTGGGGATCTATTAAGAACCAGGAGTTAGATCACACTGGCTGGCTCCCGAGGCTGTTTGCTGTTGAAAGGACATGGCTGTGGATTTGGTGTGCTGGGTTTAGGGATCTTAGAGCTTCCTTTCCTAACAGATCTGGAGGCTCCCCTCTCTAGGTCCCTTTCCACAGTTGTCTGGATTTTCCTCAGTCTGTCTTCCCACCCACGCATCCTGTACTCTGCCTCCAAGTGCTCAGCCCTGCCTGCCTTTTGGAGTAGACTTCACACCCTTAGCTGGGGAGAGGCCCAACCGTCTCTCCCTGCGTGGTCAATAGTGGTCTCCAGTCAGCTGTGGAGACCTCACGAGGGGTCATCCTGAAGTTTCTTTTAGAGCAGATAAGAGAGCTGCAGAGCCCCAAGTCAGGCTTGGGAGGGGGTGCGGGGCTGTGACAAGAGGGCTGGTGCAGGGCCGGGCAGATGGGTCAGGGTGGGGGCTTGGCAGG
>SJXQ01007810.1:2278453-2299174 GCA_006408695.1 Aepyceros melampus
TGAGTGCAACGGGGCCCATGAGAGGTGAGGGTGAGTCACGAGGTTTCTCTCAAAACCCCGTGCCCGTGGTATCTAGCATGAGCTGAAAGTGGAGCCCGCCAGCCCCAGCCTCAGCCCCAGTTCTAAGAACGCGTCTCCTTCTCTCCCCTCCCACAGCTGACAAAATTAATCAGGCCCCTGACTTCGGGGGTGAGAACCCCCGGGTTATATCCCAGCAGAGGAGGCCACTGAGACTGGGGCTGATGGAAAGGAAATGTGAGAGAAGCCGAGTCTAGGTTGGGTTTCAGAACCTGGCTCTTTGTGCTCACACCAGCAAATACAGTGTGGCTTGAGGGATTGAGCAGCAGAGGGGTTGTGGTGTGGTGTGGACCACAACCGGGACTCCCACAGCCCCAGGTCACGTTCTGGCTCTCCCGCTTACCAGCTCAAAGCTTTCAACCTCTGTGAGAGCCTCCCTTTCCCATCAGTGAAACAGTGATGGAAAAGGCATCTTTGTCATGCTGTTTTGTGAGAATTAAATAGCTAACTGCTGTAAACGCTTGGCCCAGTTCCTGGCACATTGTGAATGAAAGAACACACCCAGCCCGGCTCAGAGATCCCATCCCCCTTTGTGATTTCTCTCCGCTCACGTGGATGTTGACCTCCAGCAGCCCTGTGAGATAGTGGTATTATCATCCCCATTTCATGGATTTGTAAGTGGAGGCTCAACTTGATTGAGCACCTAGAAAATAATGCTTTGTTGTTCAGGACCCTGACATGATCGGCAGGGGTTTACTGCTTTCTTGGAATGTCTCTGAAAGGCCAAGAGCAGGCAATGACATCAGCTGAGGCTCAGAGAGGCTCATGTTGCTCATCCTGGACGAGCCGCAGCATTCATGGACCCGAGGACTGGAAGGTGCCGCACCCCTCTCCCTGCACCCCCTGGGCTCCCCCTCCTCCCACAGGCCCCCAGGGGGGAACGCTCCTCCTTCAGATGCCTGCCTCGTGTTTCCTTTACGTTCTGTTCCTGTGTCACTTTTTCATGACGTCTACCCTAATCGCTCTTCTTCAAACTGCCGCTTCCTCCCCCCCCCCCACCCCCTCTCTGGGTACTAGGTTCCTTTCCGTGACTTTATTTTTAAAAATCATTATTATTGAAGTATGATGGCCATGCAAAACAATCACCCTACTTAGACACCCCCCTTCCCCATAGATCTGATCACCTTCTTACAAGCTGCATCACTTATTTATAATGACTGGAACGTGAGCTCCTCGAGGGCAGGCGTTTGCGTCTGCTTCATTCACCATGCCTCCCCCACGCCTGGCCCTGTTCAGTGATTGTTGGCGGGAACCTGGGAAGTCCTAGTATCAAGCACAAGGCGGAGAGGCCCTGCTTCCCTGACAGTTTCGAGGAGGCGGCGTATGACTCAGTGTCAAAGGGTGTGGCAGAGACTGAGGCACGTGAGGCAGCGGGAGCGGTCCCCAGGGGCCGGGGAGCAGGCCTCCCGCGGAGGGGGCGGTGGGCACCCGACCCTGCCCACCCTCCTGCCACCGAGCTGGCGCCTCCGTCCCCCGGAGGGCAGCCTACTCCCCGCCAGACCCCCGTCCCTGACGCTGATGCTTCACCTGTTTCCTCCTGTTTCGCCCTCAGTGGATTCTGCGGCAGCAACCGCACTAACCATGCCCCCCAAGAGCTCTCCTCAGCCTGACCTCCCCGCAGGCCTACCAGGGGCTGCCACAAAGCAGCCACAAACCTGTGCAGCCTACGAGGGGCATGTGGAAAAAATGTGCCCCTGGAGTGGGGTGAAGTCCTGGAGGTACCGTCCCTGGTTCCTGTCAGGAAGCTGATGTAAATACCGGGTGAGCCGATGGATGCTGCTGAGGCTTAAAAGATGTCCTGAGAATTCCATTTTTTTAAGACTCTCTTTTAATACTTGATCTATGTCTTGAAATTGCCCGTTTTTGAAAGTGAAAGTGTTAGTTGCTCATTGCATCTGACTCTTTGACACCCTATGGACTGTAGCCTGCCAGGCCCTTCTGTCTATGGGTTTCTCCAGGCAAGAACCTGGAGTGGGTTTTCATTCCCTTCTTCACAGGATCCTCCTGACCTAGGGATTGAACCCGGGTCTCCTGAATTGCAGGCAGATTCTTTACCATCTGAACCACCAGGGGAGCCCTGAAAATTCCTTTTAATAACCTAGCATCTGTCTAGATTTCAGCAGCTACCTTATTTAGACAAGTTTTTGGTCATTTCACTCTATTATTTATTTGTATTTAGTATTTTGAATCAGAGATCTAATTGCCAACATCCATTGGATCACAGAAAAAGCAGAGTTCCAGAAAAACATCTACTTCTGCTTCATTGACTAAAGCCTTTGACTGTGTGGATCACAACAAACTGTGGAAAATTCTTCAAGAGATGGGAGTACCAGACCACCTTACCTGCCTTTTGAGAAACCTGTATTCAGGCCAAGAAGCAATAGTTAGAACCGGACATGGAACAACAGACTGGTTCCAAATTGGTAAAGAGGTATATCAAGGCTGTATATTGTCACCCTGCTTATTTAACTTCTGTGCAGAGTACATCATGTGAAATGCCAGGCTGGATGAAGCAGAAACTGAAATCAAGATTACTGGGAGAAATATCAACAACCTCAGATAAGCAGATGACACCACCCTTCTGGCAGAAAGTGAAGAGGAACTAAAGAGCCTCTTGATGAAAGTGAAACAGGAGACTGAAAAAGCTGGCTTGAAACTCAACATTCAGAAAACTAAGATCATGGCATCCGGTCCCATCACTTCATGGCAAATAGATGGGGAAAAAATGGAAATAGTGACAGACTTTATTTTCTTGGTTTCCAAAATCACTGCAGATGGTGACTGCGGCCATGAAGCTAAAAGACAATTGCTCCTTGGAGGAAAAGCCATGACCAGCCTGCTGCTGCTGAGTCGCTTCAGTTGTGTCCAACTCTGTGCGACCCCACAGATGGCAGCCCACCAGGCTCCCCTGTCCCTGGGATTCTCCAGGCAAGAACACTGGAGTAGGTTGCCATTTCCTTCTCCAATGCATGAAAGTGAAAAGTGAAATGAAGTCGCTCAGTCATGTCCGACTCAGCGACCCCATGGACTGCAGCCCACCAAGCTCCTCCGTCCATGGGGTTTTCCAGGCAAGAGTTCTGGAGTGGGGTGCCATTGCCTTCTCCGATGACCAACCTAGACAGCATATTAAAAAGCAAAGACATTACTTTGCCAATAAAGATCTGTATAGCCAGAGCTATGGTTTTCTCAGTAGTTGTGTATGGATTTGAGAATTGGACCACAGCAAAGGCTGAACACTGAAGAATTGATGCTTTCAAACTGTGGTGTTGGAGAAGACTCTTGAGAGTCCTTTGGACTGCAAGGAGATCCAACCAGTTCATCCTAAAGGAGATCAGTTCTGAGTGTTCATTGGAAGGACTGATGTTGAAGCTGAAGCTCCAATACGTTGGCCACCTGATGCAAAGAGCTGACTCATTGGAAAAAACCCTGATGCTGGGAATGATTGAAGGCAGGAGAAGGGGACAACAGAGGATGAGATGGCTGGATGGCATCACCGACTCAATAGACATGAGTCTGAGTGAACTCCGGGAGTTGGTGATGGACAGGGAGGCCTGGTGTGCTGCAGTCCATGGGGTCGCAAAGAGTCAGACGTGACTGAGCAACTAAACAACAACAATTTAGTGTTCTATTTTTATGTCACTTTTTTCCAAATAGAAGCTTCCAAACCTGTATTCACTATGGTATAATAGAGCTGAATAAAAATAAATAAAAATCAAGGAATAAAGAAAAGTGAGACAGTAAGTACATCCCCAGAAACTCTGGGCTTCAGCGGGACTGGGTCACGCTGAAGCCCAGACATTTAAAGCCTCGCTATAGTCTATAAGAGGGTCGAGCGTCACAATTCCTACGGGATCCTGTTGTTGCTTCATCACTAAGTTGTGTCTGACTCTTCTGCGACCCCATGGACTGTAACCCGCCAGGCCCCTCTGTCCCTGGGATTCTCCACGCAAGAATACTAGAGTGGGTTGCCATGCCCTCCCCCAGGGGATTTTCCCAACCCAGGGATCAAACTGAGTCTCTTACATCTCCTGCATTGGCAGGCAGGTTCTTTACCACTAGTGCCACCTGAGAAGCCCAATTTTATTACTATACAGCTATCAAAATGTGAAAATGGCAATGGTGTTGCATAATAAATATACTTCTTTACTAATGCATTAATTAACAAGATCTAGTGGTGGGCCAACAAATTGTTGACATTTCTAAGTAGTGATGAGTGTTCAGATATCTAAAACAGCCGTCATGGGACACAGAATATCTGTGATTTCTATCAGCAACAAGGTCATAGGCACTGTTAATGCTACTGTGGTCTGTATTTGTTTCCTATCCTCTTAATAAAAACAAGAGGTTACGTTTTGACTAGAGTTTAGTGAAAAGATAAGATGTGGCTTTTTCCCATTCTCCTTCTGCCAGGTTAGGAACTCCTATATTGGAGCATCTCTTCCCCTCACCATGCCCTGAGGTCCCAGGAGAGGGCCCAAGAAATTAAGCCTGTTCCTGCTGGTATTTATGGGTCATCCAGCTCAGTGTCCACACAAGAAGAATTGCAGTTTGTTTTGGGAATTAAAAGGAAAAGAATTGGGTACATCCTTATTCTCCTAGGTTAGGGCTCAGTTGTGTCTGACTCTTTGCGACCCCATGGACTGTAGCCTGCCAGGCTCCTCTTTCCTGGGTCCATGGATTCTCCAGGCAAAAATACTGGAGTGGGTTGCCATTTCCTTCTCCAGGGACTCATCCTGATCCAGGGATCGAACTTACTTCTTTAACTTGGAAAGCAAAAGCGAAAAAAAAAAAAGCCAGCTGCTTCCCTCTCTGGTACATCAGAGACCAGGTTGGGTGATGGACATTAAGAATGTCCTCGAATCAGAGAATCTCAGGGCTGGAGGCTTGCGGAGGGATATTGCTGCTTCCCAAGCTTTTTGAAATCATGTAACATCAAATAATATTGTTCACACTTCACGCTATAAACCTGTTACTTAAAAAGTGTCCCTGCCCCAAGTCGCTAAATAGCTACATACAGAGCAAAAGCAAAGGGAGCCATTCCTTTAGGGATATGATCTCAAAGAGGTAACATTTTATCTGTTTCACCAAGCAGTAGCAATATTTCTGTTAGTTCTTATAGCCCATCTGCCTTTGTTTTCATAGGATCTGGGCTGGAGTTCTGTGAACTCTATGGCTGGTCACAAGCATGCCAGTTTACCCCCACACCCCAGAAAGGAGTTTCTGTAGCTGTTTCAGAACCCACGCCCCCTTCCTCTTGGTTCGTCCCCGGTGACCCTGAAAAGGGGCAAGAGCGGGCTGATTTACAGTCGTCCTGTGAGACCTTTACAGTGAGGCTGATGGAGCTTCACTTCAGAGCTCTGACGTACACAGGCCCTTTTCTAGCTTGGGACCTGTTCCCTTTATTTTTTCTTAAAGACCGCCTCTACATTACTCTGCTTTGGGCCCCACAAAGCCTAGATTGCTTGCTGCTTGCAATCCACTGTGGCAGGGAAGGCTGGCCCCGAGCCATGGGTTCCTACCCCTTCCACAGCTGCCCAGCTTGCGACTGCATTTTCCGCCGCGACTGAGTTCTAATCGGTGCATTTTCCTTTCTACCTTCACTTCTGGCCTCCGTTGTTGACACTCAAAGCGACAATGAAAGCTGTGTGTTGCTGAAGCAAAGTGAATGAAGAGTCTGACTTCATTTTTGATGTTTGACTGGGACATCCTTCGTGCCTACCCCTCCTCTCGCGTCTTCCATCTCCAGGAACCTTGCCCTGGCCTTTGGCACTAGCTGGAGGTGCAAATGGTGCGGGTCCACCCGCGCCTCAGAGCCGTTAGCAAGTGCCCTCACCTAAATATCACGAGACCCCAGCTCCCTGCTGTCTCCCAAACCATTCCTGGACCTGTTCCCCAGGAATGAGGAAGTCTGAGAAGCTGCCCTATTCTCCACAGAGAGCCTCGTTATATGAGCAGTAAACCTTTCCATATCCTCTTAAGCTGTGTATGTGTGTGTGATTATCAGTGTGAACCACATTTGGGAGTGGGGTCCACCCCGTCTCTGCGCGGTGACTCGACACAGAACTTCCACCACCACGGATGACGTATGGAACAGGATTCTTGTCTGTATCTCTTGCTCTGACCCCTCCACACACATCCTTTCCGGGAGTGACAAATACATTTCTATTGTGTTAGGTTACTGAGATTGTGGGGTTTACCTGTCACAGCAAGCTAGTATTTCCGTAACTACCATAGGCCATGACAAAGGTGACTCTAGTTCTAGTTCACGTCTGTCCAATGTCTCCCAAACCATTCCTGGACCTGTTCCCCAGGAATGAGAAAGTCTGAGAAGCTGCCCTATTCTCCACAGAGAGCCTCGTTATGTGAGCAGTAAACCTTTCCATATCCTCTTAAGCTGTGTATGTGTGTGTGATTATCAGTGTGAACCACATTTGGGAGTGGGGTCCACCCCGTCTCTGCGCGGTGACTCTGACACAGAACTTCCACCACCACGGATGACGTATGGAACAGGATTCTTGTCTGTATCTCTTGCTCTGACCCCTCCACACACATCCTTTCCGGGAGTGACAAATACATTTCTATTGTGTTAGGTTACTGAGATTGTGGGGTTTACCTGTCACAGCAAGCTAGTATTTCTGTAACTACCATAGGCAATGACAAAGGTGACTCTAGTTCTAGTTCACGTCTGTCCAGTTAATCCTCACATCGTAAGAAGCTTCTGGGAAGCTTAGAAGGGGGTGGGGGAATCACTGGAAGTCTTTCTTTCTGGCTTGAGAGAAGGTGCTGACTCCTTATCTAGCGAAGAGGTTGTGGATAGTCCTGCATTTGATGCAGGACGTAGGAATAAAGATGCTGTGATTTGGGAATGATGAATTATTTACTCATATTAATATGACTTTACTCATTCATAGTATTTTCCCATGGAAATAAGAGGGGAGGGAGAAGGTTATCATGTGTTATAAAGCAATAGGAGAAAGGAAGGAAAGAACAAACCCAGAGCAGCAAAATCAACCAATTAATAAGCAGTCCCCTCATGCAGTCTCCACAGCCCGAGAAAGCTGCAGGTCAGGAACTTCCCTCCCTTCCCTCCTCCAACTCAAGATTTCACCCAAAATGGTGATTTCTCGAAGAAAAGATGGACTTACGTTCGTCCCCTCTCCTACTGGACACATTTCAGCTCCCGTGACGTGAGTTTCTCTTTCCTCTCTGTCTCCACGCCCGTTTCAATGTGGAAGCACTGTTCCCAATGCCCGCCTCCACCCTCAGAGAGGAGAGGAGCCCCAGATTATGAAACAGTGGTGTGCGAGCAAGCAGAGAAGAAAGCAGCCATCACCGGGGCTCAATTTCATCAAGGTTTCACCTGTAAGGCTGTGATGCCGTTTGTGCCGTGATGGGGCTCTGGGAGGAACCTGAGACCGGAAGAGCCTGCAGATGTGAGTGCAGAGTCAGATTTTAGACGAGCCAAAAAGCCATGCCCGGGAGACAAAGCATCTCCGATATGCAGGCTGGGGCAAGACTGTGGGTCAGAGAAATTCAGGCTCACTCACCAAAACTAGCAGACGCTTTTACACGGCGGCCAGCTAGTGTGGACAGGGAAGATTCGAGGTCTCTCTGCTCTAAACAAGCTGCTTGTTTCACATGGCCACTGGACAGTAGATGTGGACTTCCAGGGTGCAGACTCGACCTCGTGGATTTCATCAAGGCCTCTGAGAAAGTCTGACATGACCAGTTTCTGAATGAGCTCTGCTGCTGCTGCTACTGCTGCTGCTGCTGCTGCTAAGTCGCTTCAGTCGTGTCCGACTCTGTGCGACCCCATAGATGGCAGCCCACCCGGCTCTCCCGTCCCTGGTGTTCTCCAGGCAAGAACACTGGAGTGGGTTGCCATTTCCTTTTGCAGTGCATGGAAGTGAAAAGTGAAAGTGAAGTCGTGTCCGACTCTAGCTGTCTCTTATTTCTAGCTGGCAGAAGGACCTTGACTGATGTCTGATGTGCTGTGGCCTTGACACACCATGCCTACTGTTCTATCAACTTGGGCAAAGATAGAGCAGCCACCTTGATCAAAAGCTATGTCAATTGTCCCAAATATTTAAAGGAGATACGGATGAGCACACACCATGGATTTAATGCAAAAATCTTCTGTGTACAGCGCAGAATGAAGTTGAAGTGACTTGGTCATAGTTCAAATTTAAAAGATGGGCTTTTAACTGACTCTGAGGTATTAATTCCTAGGGCTTCTGTAAGAGTGGCCACAATCTGGGTGTCTTAAAACAACGGAAATGTATCCTCTCACAATTCTGGAGGCTAGAAGTCCAAAATTAAGCAGTCATCAGGACTATACTCATTGTGAAGGCTCCAGGAAAGACCCTTCCTTGCCTCGTCTGGCTCCTGGTGATTGCCAGCAATCCTGGGGTTCGTTGGTTCGTGGCAACATATCTCCAACTCTGCCTCTGTCTTCACAGGACCTTCTTTCCTGTGTCTATGTCTCTGGATCCCAATTATTTCCCTTTTGTTGTAAGGACCAGTCACTGGATTAGGGCCGGCACAGCTTCCATATAACTTCATCTTAATGAAGACCCTGTTTTCAAATAAGATCACAATCCAGGTACTGGGAGTCTAGGACTTGAACAGATCTTTCTTTTTAAAATGGAAATAACTTGAACAAATTCTGAGGGGAGACATTGTTCAACCCATAACACCTCGTACGGCCAACAGCGTGTTGAGCTGCCCCCGAATGATCTCACGACGTTGATGAGGCCATATGGTGACAGATGATCCTGGGGAGGAGGGTGGTGCTCCTAACCTGCTGGCGGGTGCGTCCTGAGGCTTCTTGGCAGGATTTGGCTCCTGATCCCCTTGACTTCCATGCCTCACTCTCCATTTCTCTCTCTCAATTGTTTATTTTTAATTGGAGGATAATTGCTTTACTGTATTGTGTTGTGTGGAAAATTCTGAAAGAGATGGGAATACCAGACCACCTGACCTGCCTCTTAAGAAACCTGTATGCAGGTCAGGAAGCAACAGTTATAACTGGACGTGGAACAACAGACTGGTTCCAAATAGGAAAAGGAGTACGTCAAGGCTGTATATTGTCACCCTGCTTATTTAACTTCTGTGCAGAGTACATCATGAGAAACGCTGGGCTGGCTGAAGCACAAGCTGGAATCAAGATTGCTGGGAGAAATATCAATAACCTCAGATATGCAGATGACACCACCCTTCTGGCAGAAAGTGAAGAGGAACTAAAGAGCCTCTTGATGAAAGTGAACAGGAGACTGAAAAAGCTGGCTTTAAGCTCAACATTCAGAAAACTAAGATCATGGCATCTGGTCCCATCACTTCATGGCAAATAGATGGGGAAACAGTGGAAATAGTGGCTGACTTTAATTTTGGGGGGCTCCAAAATCACTGCAGATGGTGACTGCAGCCATGAAATTAAAAGACGCTTACTCCTTGGAAGGAAAGTTTAACCAACCTAGACAGTATATTAAAAAGCAGAGACGTTACTTTGCCAACAAAGGTCTGTCCAGTCAAGGCTATAGTTTTTCCAGTAGTCATTTATGGATGTGAGAACGGGATTATAAAGAAAGCTGAGCGCCAAAGAATTGATGCTTTTGAACTGTGGTGTTGGAGAAGACTCTTGAGAGTCCCTTGGACTGCAAGGAGATCCAACCAGTCCATTCTAAAGGAGATCAGTCCTGGGTATTCATTGGAAGGACTGGTGTTGACACTGAAACTCCAGTACTTTGGCCACCTCATGCTAGAGTTGACTCATTTGAAAAGACCCTGATGCTGGGAAAGATTGAGGGCAGGAGGAGAAGGGGATGACAGAGGATGAGATGGCTGAATGGCATCACCGACTCGATGGAAATGGGTTTGGGTGGACTCCAGGAGTTGGTGATGGACAGGGAAGCCTGGCATGCTGCGGTTCATGGGGTCATAAAGAGTTGGACACGACTGAGCAACTGAACTGAACTGAACTGAAATGATTGTGTTGGTTTCTGCTACATAACAATGTGAATCAGCCATGGGGACACATATGTTCCCTCCCTCTTGAGCCTCCTTCCCACCTCCCACCCCATCCCGCCCCTCTCGGTTGTCGCAGAGCATCAGCTTTAAGCTCCCGGGGTCACACAGCAAATTCCCACTGGCTGTCTAATTTTCCGTATGGTAATGTGCACGTATCTGTTCCTCCTTGGTCTCCATTTCTGCTGCTTCTTCCTCAGCCCACCCGTTAAAGGGATCTTAGATTCTCACGCTATGTACTTTTTATGAGTGAGCCAACCTCCGCAGCTTCCGTGTCGAAATCTCAATGACTCCAAAATCGGTACCAGTGTCTCCTGAAATCAAATTAGATGTCTCCATCTAGATGTCGTAAAGTACCTCAGCTGAATATATCCCAACCTGGGCTTTGCAGCTTCTTCATTTTCAAAACCTGGGCCTCCTCCAGTGTTTCCAGTCTCAGTCTGTGGCATCACCGTTTGTCTCCAATGAGACCCTTGATCTCCCCCTGTTCTTTGCCCACATCCAGCCAAACATCAAGTCTAATTGATGCTACATCTGAACTATTGCGCAAGTATGTCTCTGTAATTTCCTTTTTATTTCACTGCTATTACCTTTGTTCAAATCACGATTTTGTGTGTGTGTGTCTTGGGTAACTGTAACAGGTTTTGAATTGGCCTCCCAGACTCTGATCTTATTCTCAGCTAATTTGCTTTCCACACAGCAGCCAGAATGCAAACATAATCATGTTATTTCCCTGCCTAAAACCCTTCAAGAGATTCCCAACTTCTTTAGAATGTGAGTCAACCTCCCTAACATGGTCTCATGGAAACAGCGTGGCCTGATCGCTGCTTGTGTCTCCAGACTCACTTCTGTGTCGCCTCCTCTCTCTCCCTCTCCTTTGCCTCACCCTCCACATCTTTGTACCTGCTTTCCATGAGCATCGCACGTTCTTCCTTTCTCTCTTTGCCTAATTAACTGATACTCACATTTCAGGTCTCAGTTTAAATGTCCTTCTTGTACGGAGGCCTTTCCTGAGCCACGGCTTGGGCCCGTCAATGACTGGTCTACCGCATTGCACAACTTCCAAGGGTGAAATGTGTGTTGTGTTGTGTGTGAATGCTGCCCGGACATTGTGTAACACAGTGACCAGGCACGCAGACGTGGTTCCTCCCACCTCCGATCCTCTGCGGTACTCCTGGCACATGGGAGGAACTCAGTCAACACTTGTGAAACGAGTAAATCAGGTGTGAGAGAAATGATTCTCTTAATGAGTGCATACAAGAAAAATAAGAAAAGTGTGGGAATGAAAAGATCCTGGAAACCATACCTTTTACAGAAAATTTTAAGACCCTACAGGTATTTAGCCTGAACAGGTTGATTAGAATAGATAGAACAGCTGCCTTCCATATTTGAAGGGCTAATCCATGTGGAGATGAAATACGTTTATTCTATTTTATCCCAGAAAATATAAATGAAACAATTGAAGGCAAGTTACAGGGAAGCAAATTTGGTCCTGATAACAAATTCAAATAGCTTTCCAATAGCGAAGGCCCTCCAGAAACGGGACAGGTGGCACACAGAGTGGTAAGCTCTGCCTTACCACAAACATTGCTGTGTGAGCCTGAGTTCTGTCTGCTAGGATCGTTGTGGCTGGCAGCCGGGCAGCTGAACAAGAGTACCTCTGAAGGTGTAACTCAAAATGTTCGTGATTTAATGACTATAGAGAAAGCTTTCTTTTTCATTAAGCTCAATCAAGCATTTATTTAATGCTTTCTCCGAGCTTGACACTGTTGGGGATATAGGACTGCCAAGATCCTGCACTCAAAGGCTCACCGTTGGACACAATGGGGAAGGAGAGGGTGGGATGAGCTGAGAGCAGCCTTGACATAAACACGTTACTGTGGGAGGATAGCTGGTGGGGAGGTGCTGTAAAGCTGGTGCTCAGCTCATTGCTCTGTGATGACCTGGAAGGGTGGGCGGGGGTGCGCGGGAGGGAGGCTCAGGAGGGAGGGAGGCTCAGGAGGGAGGGAATATACGTATGCATAAAGCTGATTTGTGTTGTTGTACAGCAGAAACTGACACATCGTTGTAAAGAAGTTATGCTTAAATTAAAAAACTGAAAAAACCCATTGAGACAGTTTCAGTCAGGTTTGAGAAACAATGTCAAGCTTAGGAAATAATTAGAAGACAAAGCCTTTCAGATTATCATCAGTTATCTAAACGTGTGACACAGACGTATGGTCAATGAGAGGAGATAAGAATGCTGTCTTCCATTGTGGGAAAAGAAGAATCATCTGAAAAGGCCCTGAGAAGAAGGGAAAGAGCTGTAAGTGGTTCCACCTCAGAAGAAACGGGGTGAGATGGCAGAGCTCTGTGAGAAATGCAAGTGCGGGCAAGATCGTGCAGCTGGGGCTCCTCACACACTTCACTGCTGGCACCAGGGTGTGGACTTGGCTCTGCAGAGCTTTGGTTTCTTTAGATGAAGGCGATCAGAAGGTGGGATGTGGGCTGGCCTCAGACTTGACTGAAAGTGAGGATTCCTGTCTTGCGGTGAAAGGGAATGAACTCCTTCCCTGTCCTGAAATCCCTCAAACGATGTGGGTTCAGTGGATGAGTCAGAGGTGACTCAGCCACTCAGAAAGAGGAAGGGATACGGGGAGCCTCGAGATGGAGGAGGCTGGACTGCTTATAGCCTGAGAGATCACGCATATTTTTCATGCAGATTTTGGCTGTAACCGCAAACTCAAATAACAGTGACTTAATCAAAAGGAAAATTATTATCTCACAGATTGAAAATTCTCAAGTGATTCTCAGAATTTGATTGGTTAATTGATTGATTGGTTAATTCATGGGTTTTACAAAGTCACCAAGGTCCTAATTCTTTCCATTATTCTGTGTGCTATTTTCTGCTTGTTGATTTATCTTCTCAGGCTGAGTTCCCTCTTGGTCTCAGGAAAGGCTTAGAAATGTGGACAACAACCAGAGGGATAAAAAGGCCTAGTTTTTTTGCTCTGGGGAGTAAGAAACTCATTATTCAGTAGTCCTTCAGCCAACTTCGCATCATGCTTCTTTGACGTGGTTGTATCACAAACCTTTGTCTAAATCAGTCACTGGACAGGAGGAATAAAATTACAATGGGAGTGGCCCAGCTCCCCTGAATTACAGGGATGCCTGACAGCGGAACAAAATCAGGGTTGTTTCTCATGAGAGACGAGGAAAATGGCAGCCACTGGCAGCTGCCACATTTTCTTTCTAGTTACGATGCTGAGTTCTTTAGGTTTAGTGGAGAGATGACCTGGCTTGCCTGAGCTGCGGTCCTTGTCAGGACCTGTGGTTGACGTATTGCTGTGTCCTGTGATTCTCATTGGAGCAATGAGTTGTGGGTTCAACCCCATGGTTTTTAAGGCAACTCAACAGTCCTTACCCTGGGCCTGGTATTGTGCTAGGCCAGCAGCAACGTATTTCATGTAATGCATACGTCAGTACGCAAATCAGGGACTGTTTCCTCTACCTTCAGATAAGGAATTGAGATTAGCCAGTTTCTACAAGTCAACAGTAGGTGCAGAGTAGGGATTTGAAATCTAATATATGTATTTCTTTTTTTTTTTAAGTGAAGTGTAGTTGATTTACAGTTTTGTATTATTTTCATGTGTGCAGTAAAGAGATTCAATTATATATATATATACACATATATATATACTGAGTAATTCAGTTGCTCAGTCGCGTCCGATTCTGTGACCGCATGGCCCCATGCAGCATGCCAAGCCTCCCTGTCCATCACCAACTCCTGGAGTTTACTCATGTCCATTGAGTCTGTGATGCCATCCAACCATCTTATCCTCTGTCATCCCTTTCTCTTCCCACCTTCAATCTTTCCCAGCATCAGGGTCTTTTCCAATGAATCAGTTCTTTGAATCAGGTGGCCAAAGTATTGGACTTTCAGCTTCAGCATCAGTCCTTCCAATGAACACCCAGGACTGATCTCCTTTAGGATGGACTGGTTGGATCTCCTTGCAGTCCAAGGGACTCTCAAGAGTCTTCTCCAACACCACAGTTCAAAAGCGTCAATTCTTCGGTGCTCAGCTTTATAGTACAACTCTCACGACTACTGGAAAAACTATAGCTTTGACTAGATGGACCTTTTTTGGCAAAGTAATGTCTCTGCTTCTTAATATGCTGTCTAGGTTGGTCATAACTTTTCTTCCAAGGAGCCAGTATCTTTTAATTTCATGGCTGCAATCACTATCTGCAATGATTTTGGAGCCTCCCCCAAAATACATATATATAAATAAAATTTTATTATTTTTGGCTGTGCCATGTGTCTTGCGGGGTCTTTGTTCTCTGACCAGGGATTGAGACTAGCCCCCAGCAGGAAAGCTCACCACTGAGCCACCAGGGAATTCCCAGTAAGCCTTTGTTAATTATCTGTTTTGTATATAGTATGTATCTGTTAATCCCAAATTCCTAATTTATCCCTCTCCCTCCCCTTTCCCCCTTGGAAATCCTAAGTGTATTTTCTATGTTTGTGAGTCTGTTTTGTAAATAAACTCATTTGTGTTTATATTTTAGATTCCACATAGAGGTGAGATCATGTGATATTTGTCTTTATCTGACTTACTTCACTTAGTGTGCTAATCTTTACGTGCATCCACGTTGCTATAAGTGGCATTATTTCATTCTTTTTTATGATTAAGTAGTATTTCACTGTATGTTATAAACATATACATAGCATCTTCTTTATTCACTCATCTGTTGATGGACACCTAGGTTGTTTCCATGCTTTGGCAGTTGTAAATAATGTAGCTATTAATGTTGGAGTGCATGTATCTTGTATTTCTACCATTTATATCTCACTGTCTCTTTCTTCTAATTTAGGCTTTGCATGGGTCTGGGAATAAGCTTTAGTGTGTGATTTCGAACCTTGCTTTGACTTAGAAGAGCTTCCCTGGTGGCTCAGATGGCAAAGAATCTGCCTGTAAGGCAGGAGCCCCTGGTTCTATCCCTGGATCAGGAAGGGCTCCTGAAGAAGGGAATGGCTATTCCATGGACAGAGAAGCCTGGTGAGCTACAGTCCATGGGGCTGCGAAAAGTCAGACATGATTGGCAACTAACGCACTTTTTGGCTAAGAGCCAGACTGAAGAAACAATTCCAATCCATTATGGATCAATATTTTAATAAACACAATAACAAAAACTACTAGGAAAATGAAATAGAAATGATAAAAGTATATAAAATGCAAACCCCACTCCAGTGATTCAATCTAACAAACAAAGTGAAAGTGAAGTCGCTCAGTTGTGTCCGACTCTTTGCGACCCATGGACTGTAGCCCACCAAGCTCCTCTGTCCATAGGATTCTCCAGGCAAGAATACTGGAGTGGGTTGCCATTTCCTTCCCAAACAAATAAAATACCCCGTCAAATTGCTATGCAGTTTTTTAAGCACTTACTCTTCATTCCTTGTCCTCTCTTGCCAGAGTCTGGTTGCTGCCTGTCGACCAGCACTGGTCTTCAGCCACAGGGAGCAGCACTGATTAGGCAGTTTTCTGCCTCCATTCTCTTTCCCTAGATTGCAACTCAGGATGTTTGGTGCTAATGCCTCAGTTGAGATGAGGATGGGAGAATTGCTGTTATGTTGGGCCAGACATCAGGGGAAGAGGTTAGATTTTGCAATGTTGTCTTCTTGGGGCCTTTTCATCAACAGACAAATTATACTTGGGAAAACACTTTTTTAAAAAAGTAAATTGTTTTTGGAGCACCATTGCTTTACAATGTTATCTTAGTTTCTACCGTAGTCAAGTGAATCAGTTATATGTATACATATATCCCCTCCTTTTGGATTTCCTTCCCATTTAGGTCACCACAGAGCACTGGTGACTTTCTGTCCTCTTATTGTGTAGGAAACATTGATACAAAAATGAGAGATAATATGTGAGCTGAAACAGACTTGTGTTGGGGGAGTGGCAAAGAGCGTGCACACTAGAGGAAAAGATCTGTGTTTGGAGGTTCCCAGTTGGATGTGTCACTAGACAATGATTCATCTTGGCAAAAAAAAAAAAAAATCCACTTCTTGATTTGAATGACTCCAGGGTTGATGTTTGAACACTGTTATTTTTCTGACGTAAAAATGACTTCAGTCTGGTGATATGTTTATAAATATGTCAGTCCTTTTATTTATTAGGAAAGTCCAAGAAATCTATATTTAGGGAGCCTTCTAAGAAATCTAGATCTAGTGTCCTCAGTTCAGTTCAGTTCAGTTCAGTCGCTCAGTCGTGTCCGACTCTTTGCGACCCCATGAATCACAGCACGCCAGGCCTCCCTGTCCATCACCAACTCCCGGAGTTCACTCAGACTCACGTCCATCGAGTCGGTGATGCCATCCAGCCATCTCATCCTCTGTCGTCCCCTTCTCCTCCTGCCCCAATCCCTCCCAAGGTAAGGAGCAGCGGCTGCGCTTTGCTGGAGCAGCCTTGAAGAGATACCCCACGTCCAAGGGAAGAGATACCCCACGTCCAAGTTAAGAGAAACCCAAGTAAGATGGTAGGTGTTGCAAGAGGGCAGACACACTGAAACCATACTCACAGAAAACTAGTCAATCTAATCACACTAGGACCATAGCCTTGTCTAACTCAATGAAACTAAGCCATGCCTGTGGGGCAACCCAAGACGGGCGGGCTTGGTGGAGAGGTCTGACACAGTGTGGTCCACTGGAGTAGGGAATGGAAAACCACTTCAGTGTCCTCTAAGATTTAGAAAATCTAAAGTGGTCATATGTGCAGTGTTTGAAACTGATAGCGATACATATGTGGAAATAAGGCTCCGCCAGCTGCCGGGGCCCTCCAGCCTTCCGCCTCCCGCTCTCACCCAAGATGACATGGACGCCTCTCTGTACTCTTCCTTGGACTGCATTCCGCTGGCCTCCCTTCTGCTGCCTTGAGCCTGGGTTACTTGGGTGCCCTTGCAGATGACTTACCCAAAACGTGGCTTTTCAACTCCATGACTTCCATATTTCCAATGATCTTTTCCTCTGCCTTTACTCAGTCATCCGCTGTAAGATTTGTAGCCTGGGCTTTGTCATGAAAGCTACCCAACCTCCCAAATCTCCTCGCCTAGTCTTTCCGCTCTGTCCACCTCCTCTTCTTGGCGTTTCAGATGCTACCACCACAACTATTCCCTGATCTCCGCACCCTCTGGATCCTTGCCTGGCTCACCTGCGTGATCTCTTTTCAGCAAGTCTCTCCTGTCTTCCCTTATTAGTCAACTCTGAATCCTGGATCCAACTGTCCAATCCGGCTCTTAGGTATACGCTCAGTGTCCTCTGTTTCTTGTCCTTCTGGGATACTCATGGAGCAAAACAATTCCACCTTCTCCAAGCTTACTCTAGGCTGCCAAGACAATCCTGAGAAAGGTGATACAACCTGGCAGAACACTTCCATTCTCGTTTTTTTCCTCAACCGGACTCTGCACTGCCTGGAAATCCGCCATGTTTCTTGCGAGTTGTTTGCTTCCCACATTTTTGACATCATCTCAAATCTTTATTTCTCCCCTCAAACCTAATTATGTTCTCTGGTCCTTATTGACTCTTCAGAGAGAATAGAAACCATCTGATGGAAACAACCTCAACTTCCTGCCAACGAATCTTCAGCCCAGATGCTTCTATACCCACTCTCCCTGCTTCCTTCCTGTTCTTCGGTGGACGTGCTCCTCCTCCTTTCAGAGGCCCCCACCCCACCCCTGCCTTGCTTTTCCCTTCATCCTACCTGCTCCTGCTTTCTGAAGACTCTGTGTTCAGGGGCTCTCCCATCTCACTCCTCTATCTTCAGCTGCTCTTCCTCCCCGATTGGCCCAGCGTCTTAGCAGAGCTGTCTACACTTGTCCTCACTACCCCACCCCCCACCATTTGTATAACGCCAGCTATCTGACCTCTCACTACTCCCCTGCAGTCTTGGAGATGACGTCACCAGGGCCCCCAATTGCTGCATCCAGTAGAGGCTGTTTTGCCTTGATCTTCCTTGCCGTCCCAGTGGCATTTTCCTCCTTGCCCCTTGGCACAGTTTCCCCTTGTCCTCAGGGATGCCACTCTTCTGCTATTTCTTTTCCTGCTCAGGTCACTCTTTCAAGCTGCTTCTCAGCCTCTCCTGCTCTGAGTTATAAACGTCTGGCCTCTCTGGGGTTTGGTTCTGGACTCTTTCGTCACTCTGCACTCTTCCCCTTGGTGATTTGCTCCAGGCCATCATTTCACTTTCCGTCTCTACAGCAGTGACTGCCGGCCTGCTGCAATTTATCTCCAGACTCCAAGTCTCTGTCCAGCTGACCACTCTGGACATATTCACTCAAAACCTTAGAGGCAACTCCGACTCAAAGGGTCAATGTAGAGGGTGTCAACTCAAAAAAAAAAAAAGCACAGTGTGAGAGTTGCAAGTTGAGTTTTATTTGGGGCAAAATCAGGACCATAGCCGGGAGCAGCACTTTAGATAGCTCTGAGAAACTGCTCCAAAGAGGTGGGGCAGGCTGGAGGGGGAAGGTCAGTATATGTGTCATTTTGGTGAAGGGGGCATGCATGCAATCAAGCACTTATCTTACCAAAAGTTTTCTGCTAGTCACTAGGAGCAGATGCCATCATGAAGGAATTTAGCGCTTTGCTATATTCGAGGAGATACAAAAATTGGGCTCATAAAATCAGCTCCTAAAAATATCCAACTATCTGAAGACCTGTTCTGCCAGTTTTTCCAGAGCACAGAGTGCCTCGTTCCCGATTTCTGCCCTGACCTCCTAACACAACACACACTGCTGTATTGAAGTTCAGCAGTTACAGCAGCACATGATTTAATCCTTGGAGGGGTAAATGGCAAGCACCCTTGGCAAGTGCCAATTTGAAGTTGACAAGTGTTTCACCCTCCCCTGCAGACCGGCTTCTTCTCCACCCAGTTGTTCAAGTCAGAAATCTGAGGTTTGTTTGGGTCATCACCTGCCGTCACCACTCTCATCTAAGTAGTTGCTGAATATCTGATCACTCGCACTTCTCTCAATTCCTGTTTCTTACCACCTTAGTCCAGACTGCAATTTCCTCTTGTCTGGATTGCTAGCAAATGGCCCCTACGTGGTCTCATTCAGAAGATATGCATTTTTCTCTCTACCTAATAGCCTTCAATAGCTTCCCTTTGCTCTTAGGTTAAAGTGTGAAAATTTACCCCTGCCCATTGCTTCAAGCTCAGCTTAACTCTCTCTCCCTCAAGCATGATGTCCCTCACTTATTGGGCTTCATTTTTTATTTCCTTAAACAGTTTAAGGTCTGTCCTACTTCCAAGCCTCAGATTATGAGAGTATACGGAGAGGGCAGAGGGTCCTGAAAGGGTCCCGGTTCAGCTATCAGTAAAATCACCTTTGCTTCAGAGACACCTGCTTCCCATTCTTCTCAGTTCTAAGGGGCCTTTCAGTTCAGTTCAGTTCAGTTGCTCAGTCGTGCCCGACTCTTTGCGACCCCAGAATCGCGGCATGCCAGGCCTCCCTGTCCATCAGCATCTCCCGGAGTTCACTCAGACTCACGTCCATCCAGTCAGTGACGCCATCCAGCCATCTCATCCTCTGTCGTCCCCTTCTCCTACCCCCAATCCCTCCCAACACCAGAGTCCTTTCCAATGAGTCGACTCTTCCGATGAGGTGGCCAAAGTACTGGAGTTTCAGCTTTAGCATCATTCCTTCCAAAGAACACCCAGGGCTGATCTCCTTCAGAATGGACTGGTTGGATCTCCTTGCAGTCCAACGGACTCTCAAGACTTCTCCAACACCACAGTTCAAAAGCATCAATTCTTCGGCCTTTACTTAAAAAAAAAAAAAAAATTGTTTGCTTTTTAACTGAAGGTTAATTACTTTACACAATTGAGTTGGCTTCTGCCAAACCTCAGTAGGAATCAGCCATAGGCATACATCTGTCCCCTCCCTCCTTAACCTTCCTTCTGCCTCCCTCTCCCTCCCACCCTGCAAGGGGTCTTTAATACACGGTTGCTCCCACTCATTCTCCATGTCCAGGTGAATGTCACCTTCTCACGGAAGCCTCCCTCTAACCTGAGTCTAGGTGAGTTGCTCTCTTAAAATTTCCTATTTCTCATTTAGTTGACATCACAATTATAATAAAATTGTGTTGTTAACTTTGTAATGTCTATTTCCACCCCTAGCTATGAAATCCATGAAGGTGGATTCCATGTCTGTCTCACTGCCTTTTTCTTCAGCCCTCAACATAGTACTTAGAGCATAACAGGTTCTGAGTGAATAAATATACCTCTCATAACAATTCTGATTTGAGGCAAAGCCAAGAGAGGAGCCCAGTCTACCTGTTTTTATCTGAAGCTCGTCCTTGTCACATATGTATGTGGATATTATTCTTTTTTTAAAGATTTATTTATTTTCATTGCAGGCTACTTACTTTACAATACTGTAGTGGTGTTGCCATACATTGACATGAATCTGCGATGGGTGTACATGTGTTCCCCGTATGTGGAAATTATTCATAAGGTGACTTGATTAGTTATTTATGCTGCATTCTAAGTTCAGTCACTAATTAAACCCTGGTGGAGAGATTTGATAGGATCCGGTTGGGAAAATGATATCCTCCCCCCTGCCCCCTGCCCCCCTGCCCTGCCCATA
>SJXQ01007810.1:2299317-2345758 GCA_006408695.1 Aepyceros melampus
CCCATAATCCAGGAAGATGTCTTCAGATAGACATGCCATTCCAGGTTGTATATGGAACAAACTCTAGGCTCTGTTATACAATGGCCTTTTGATCTTGGGAAAAATAATTTTTTTTCTTAAATAGTGGTAAAAGAAAAAGCAGGGCAGTAGGCTGACTCATTTTTCAGGTTGTTAGCAGGGAAGTAACAATGGCGGATAATGAGCATGTATGAATGAAGCTCAGTGTTGTAATCAAGTGAAACTTTGTACATAGTTAATCTGCTGCTGCTGCTGCGTCGCTTCAGTCGTGTCCGACTCTGTGCGACCCCAAAGATGGCAGCCCAACAGTCTCCCCCGTCCCTGGGATTCTCCAGGCAAGAACACTGGAGTAGGTTGCCATTTCCTTCTCCAATGCATGAAAGTGAAAAGTGAAAGTGAAGTCGCTCAGTGGTGTCCGACTCTTAGCGACCCCATGGACTGCAGCCCACCAGGCTCCTCCGTCCACGGGATTTTCCAGGCAAGAGCACTGGAGTGGGGTGCCATTGCCTTCTCCCACGTAGTTAATCTAATCTATATTTAATGTAGTGTGCAACTACTGCTGCTCTGGATGAAATTAGGTGTTTATGTTAAGCAGTTCACTGCCACTGCTGCTGCTGCTAAGTTGCGTCAGTCGTGCCCGACTCTGTGAGACTGCATAGACAGCAGCCTGCCAGGCTCCGCCATCCCTGGGATTCTCCAAGGAAGAACACTGGAGTGGGTTGCCATGTCCTTCTCCAATGCATGAAAGTGAAAAGTCAAAGTGAAGTCAATTGTGTCTGACTCTTAGCGACCCCATGGACTGCAGCCCACCAGGCTCCTAGGTCCTATGCAGTTCTAATGACTGTAATTCATATGTATATTTTTTAACTTTATCAAGCCAAGTATTTCTGAGTCCAACTTCAGGCACTCAAAAAAGTATCATCTCCCTTTTTTCTTCTTCAACGGTTCATTTTGCTTTCCTCTTGGAAGTGGTGAGTAGGGAGGAAGAAGGCGCCATAAAAGAAGGTATATGTCTAGTGAACGGCACACAGGGATGTCTGGGTCTTGTCCATGGTGTTAGCACTGATCTTACCATCTCTCACATGAGCATTTCCCCAAATGTCTAAAGAGCATGCTGTGCTGCTCAGTCATGTCTGACTCTTTGTGACCGGGTGGACTGCAGCCCGCCAGGCTCCTCCGTCCACGGGATTTTCCAGGCAAGAATACTGGAGCGGGTTGCCATTTTCTACTCCAGGGCATCCTCCTGACCCAGGGATTCAGCCTGCGTCTCCTGTGAATTCTTTACCTCCCTGGAAGCCTGGAGCTGCTTTAATTAGTTACTCTGTGCTTTACATGTATCCACACCTTTTTCACTTAGGACAGCAGCCCCTTGAAGGAATGACTGCTCTCTCTGTGTTATAGAGAATACTGAACTAGGTCATGTGGCCTGCAGCCAAGACTGAGCAGCTTCCAGAGCCCGCCCATGTCACCCAGGTGCTGTGGAGTGAGAAGTAGTCTGTGTTATTCCCATATCCTCTCTAGCCAGAGTGCCGAGCTTCTGGAAGCTCAGGGCTCTGTGGGTGCTCAGCCCTGCTTGGAGAGGGGAGCTATTGGCAACACACGGATCACTGGGGAGCTGTTTGGAAAATCCCTTGTGCAGATCCTAGACAAAGGAGCATGTCCCAGAGGAGGCTTAAGTGGAAGTGGGTCTGGCTGGCTGAAAATATACCGCTGGGATTAGGAGCTCAGGGCTTGAAGGGAACTTACTGGTTTTAAACCTTTTGGACTGCTGGAACCAATTTTCCTCAGAGAGTCTGTTTTAAACTATTTTGACTGGTTAAATGTGTTTTTAAGCAAATAATTCCATTTTCTGATGGTTTATCAAAGGTGTGATACATAACTACCAAGGAGAGCTTTCAATCAGCAAGAGGTAACCTGTTTTTCCATACAAAGTGGCTATTACTTTAGTCAAGCATGTACCACGGCTTTTTTGGAGTCTGGACAGACTTATGGGAGGTAGGGGTGACAGATGTACAATTCCCACTAGACTTCTTCAAATTTTGGAAGTTATTCAAAGCAATCCCCTTCCAGCCCATGAATGCCTTCAAGAACCCACATGAATGGCCCCAGTCCGAAACCATTGGTCCAGACCTAGTTCCTTACCTTATTATTGAGGAAAACGAGGCCCAGACAAGGTATGTAAAGTCATCAAGTGAGTTAGTGCTTAAAAGGAGTATTAAATAATGGGACACGTACCACCTGGGACCCACCAGCCACTCAGAGATACAGAGTTGACTGGTTCATTCTGCAGCCAGTTCTGTAGTTTATGTGAGTTCAAAGATCTTTCTGCCATTTAAATTTTTGGGTGTATGTTCTTATGATCCAGCTCCTGTTCCCTTGTAGGGTTGCGTCTGCTTTTCCCTAACTTGCCCCAGGCCTAGAGCTGGTTCCCATGTTCAGCAGTCAAGTCCGCTTGCGGAGTGTTTTGAGGGGAAACAGGCCATCGAGTGGGCGGCTCTGCCATCCGGCCCTCCTCCTCTTTCCTCTTTCTGTTCATCTTTGACTTCATCCCTTCCTTCCAGATTGTGCCTTGCCCTCAGGGGGGAAGAACATGCTTGCTTTCTCTCTGATTCTGCCTTTGTTCAGATGGGTAACCACACTGTCATCGCAGATTTGGGGAGCTGATCTCACGGGGCCCACCCTCCTCCCCTTGGCAGCTGGGACCACGGACAAGCAGAGTCTCACTCTCCACTGACAACCAACCTCTGCCGTGAGGGGACCGGCGGACATGGGAGGAGGTGAGGAGGTTTGTTTTTCTTAGAGAATAAAGATAGGAAGCAAAGTCCCCATCCAAGCCTCATCTCCGCATCTCACGTCCATTCAAAACACATGGACATCATACCTGACATTCCACTGGACTCTGACTTCACACCTGGTGCGTTAGTCAGCTCAAGCTGCCATGACAAAGTGCTAGAGACTGACTGTCTTCAACAAAAGACATTAGTTTTCTCAGTTCTGAAGGCCGAAAGTCCAAGATTAAGGTGCTGGCAAAGAAGGTTTCATCCCGAAGCCTCTTCTCCTCACACAATCTCCTTTCTTGTGCTTGGGAGGAGGGAGAAGACTCAGAGACCACACATGCATGAGCTCTCTGCCACTTTTCCTTATTAGGACACTAATCTCATCACAAGGTCCCCATCCTTATGACCTCATCTAATTCCCTTCTAAAGGACCCATCTCCAGATGTCATCACATTGGGGGTTAGGGCTTTAACACATACATTTTGAGGCAACACATTCAGTTCACATCACCTGGAAAACAAGTTTTGCTCATTTTCCAGATGAGACGCTGAGGCTCAGAGAACTAATTATATTATATTGAACCTATAAGAGAGGACCGAAGAGGGTAGGATCCTTGATGATGACCTATCCAGGCACTCTGATATCTATCCAAATCTCCTCCTTCCCCTTAACAATCCAGAAGCCTGATGGATGGTTCAAAGCAATTCCTTCTAAATTCTTAGAAGGGTGTAGTAGTTTTAAAACATGTCCACAGATTCTCCAATGCTCTGTCCTTCCAAAGGTGGAATCTAATTCCTCTCCCCTGGAATATCCTTAATGATGTGCTTCTAACAAATGGAATGTGGCAGAAGCGATGGTATGCGATTTCTGAGGTTAGGTCAAGACGGTACCGTGACCCGCCCTGTCCTCCCCCCGACCCCCACCTTGGATCATTGGCTCAGGGAGACAGCTGCCATGTCGTGAAGATGCTCAGGAAGCTGTGTGCAGCGGCTCATGAGGCAGGAAGCCAAGGCCACCTGCCAGTGGTCAGTGACGCACTGAGGCAACTTGCCAACAGCCCTGTGAATGTGCTGCTGGGCATGTGATTGTCCAGCCCCAGTCAAGACTTCCAGTGACTTCTTCCCCAGCTGTCATTTTGACAACAGTCTCCTTCGAGACCCTTGCTGTCCCAAGATTCCTGACCTATAGAAACTGTGAAGTCACAGACCTTTGTTGTTCTGAGCTGCTATACACGTGGGGGGAGAAGGCAGTGGCACCCCACTCCAGTACTCTTGCCTGGAAACTCCCATGGACGGAGGAGCCTGGTGGGCTGCAGTCTATGGGTCGCTGAGAGTTGGATACGACTCAGTGACTTCACTTTCACTTTTCGCTTTCATGCATTGGAGAAGGAAATGGCAACCCACTCCAGTGTTCTTGCCTGGAGAATCCCAGAGACAGAGGAGCCTGGTGGGCTGCCGTCTATGGGGTCACACAGAGTTGGACACGACTGAAGCGACTTAGCAGCAGCAGCATACACGTGGGGGCAAGGGGCGCAATGACAGGTAATTGGCACAAAGGGAAAGGTGTTTCGTGCTGGCATTCTCATTGGTCCATTCTCCACATCACTCTTGTGGCCCAGCCCAATCAACATTTTTGAGCATCAGTTTCTTCTTATAGAAAACAGCAACAAAATATCACCGAGTGTAACTGGTGCACGTTGTGCCTGCCTAGAATGGATGGGCTCAAAAGCAGTGCTCAAGAAGTCATAGTTTTTGTCAGCATCTTATCAGCAGTGTGGCTTCTCTAGGTGAGTTTCTTTCTGTTGATTTCAGATGCCCACTTCCCTCACGTGAGGTGTCAACCTCAAACCAAAGTTCGAGTGCTCACCTGTCAGCGAGCCCAGCCACCTGAACTTTCCCAGCGGAGGGGTTCAAGTCTTCTCCCTTTCAATATAGAGTGCCTCCCTCCCTCTCCCATTGTCTTTTGCTAGCCTCCATCCTTTTTTGTTTTTTTAACTTTTTATTTATAGCGGAGTATAGCTGATTAGGGATTCTCATATTTTACAGCGGAGTATACCTGATTAGGGATTCCCAGATGGCGCTAGTCGTAAAGAACCTGCCTGCCAATGCAGGAGACCTAAGAGACCCAGGTTTGATCCCGGGGTGGGGAAGATCCTCTGGAAGAGGGCAGGACAACCCACTCCAGTATTCTTGCCTGGAGAAGCCCATGGACAGAGGACCCTGGCGGGCTACAGTCCATAGGGTCGCACAGAGTCGGACGTGACTGAAGTGACTGAGAATGGATGCATAGCTGAGTAACAATGTTGTGATGGTTTCAGGTGACTGAAGGGACTCAGCCATACATAACATGTATCCATTCTCCCCGAAACTCCCCTCCCATCCAGGCTGGCACTTAACATTGAGCAGAGTTCCCTGTGCTGTTCAGGAGGTCCTTGCTGCTTAGCAGTGTGTACACACCCATGCCAAACTCCCTAACTGTCCCTTCCCCCCATTCTCGCCCACTGGTAACCATAAGCTCACTCTCTCAGTCTGTGAGACTGTTTCTGTTTTGTAAACATACTCCTTTGTATCACTTCTTTTTAGATTCAGCATATAAGAATTGTCCTGAGATATCTCCCTTTCCCTGCCTGACTTGCTTCACTCAGTATGACAATCTCTAGGTCCATGCATGTTGCTGCAAACGACATTATTTTATTCTCTTTAACGCTAGCCTCTGTTCTCAACCCTAACCTTTCATCTCAGAATTTCAGCTTTGATGCTTCCCACTTCCTTCCTATGGTTACTTTAACCGGAGTGAGTCAGGTTTTACTGAAAAACTGACCACAGCCGCTCGGCTCCCACCCTCCCCCAGACCAGGGCAGCCTGAGCAGAGAGTGAGGGGGGTTGAGGTTCCTCAGCCCTTCTTTCCCCTCTCTGCCTCGAGTCATGGGGCTTTGAGCAGGGCTTCCCCAGCCACCATGCCCCTCCCAGCAGACCGCAGTCTGAAGCCGATCTCAGGTTTGTCTGGCAGCTCAAGGAGAGAGCAGAAATGCAGCAGCTTGAATCCTTCGGCCGCCTTGCTTATATTCCACCCTACTGGGTCCAGCCTGTTGGCTCAGAGCTCAGCTCAGGAGAATTTGGTAGAAGATTTTAGGTGTGAATACTAATGACAGCCAACTGTGGGCACTAGGATCATCTCCTAGGGTCCGGAGACATGTAGCCCTTTATCTTAATCCTCGCAATAACCTGGGCAAATTAAGATTCACCCCTGGAACTTTGGGGCTTGAAGAAGCGACAAGAATAAAAAAAAACAAGATGAACAAAACCCCACCAAAACCCCCAAACCAAACGCTGGATAACTTCCTCTGCCTAGCTTTTCAATTTTGGTTGTACAGAACCTCATCCTTAGCCTTGAAAATTAGCATGATCATGAAGGATGATTCTTTAAAGGATTGAGTCTATGGGAAGACTATGGTGGCCTTTGCTCTTGGCATTTGAAGGGATGGCCGCTTTTCCCCGATCAGGTTTGGAGGCTTCCCTTTTCCGGGAGGTGGTATCCAGCTTTCTTTCCCTGGAATGCAGAATCCACTCATCCACTCTCCTCTATCTTGGAAACTTTGAGGGAACATTTTTAGCCAGACAGAAGTCAACCGACACCATAACGTGGTTTTAATGACTCAATTATTTATTCAAAATTAAAATCTGCTATGAAGACAGACAAACAATGTAACATTCCCAGAGGAATTGAGTTTCTTCTAGTTCAAACTGAGTTCTATTAGAACCAATTTTAGGTTGTTATAAATAACAAGCTGACCACAGCTTTCAAGAATGAAGTGGTTGGGGAATGAGGTCAGGGGAATCCCTCGGAGCCACTGGAATATTAGTTGTCAAAGCGGCTCCCTGGTTCTCTTCCTAAGAGCATAAGAGTCTCGATAACACTCGGGTAGCCCAGGGACCCGAGTGGGTCCAGGGACAAGAGAAATTAGAGGGCGGTCAGGGAAAACAGCCCAACAGCTGGCAAGCATGGTTAGGCTTGGAATGGAAACTGCAGCTGGCTCCACAAGGAACATTTCTTTATATAACTTACAATTTCTTTTTAAACACTAAAATACCATAGGGTATCACCCTATAGAAACAGCTTAAACACAGGTGAAATTAATAAATATTGAAAAAAAAAGTATAATATTCGGCTTCTTCCTAAATAGCTCATAGAGAAGCTCAGTAAATAAATAGATGTGGGAGCTGAGGTATCAGAGGTAATAAATACTCTAGGGGAGAGGCACAGTAGAGGTCTCCAGGGAGCTGGCTCTGCTCTCCCAGAACCCTGGATCGGATTTCAGTGGTCTTTGTTTATGTCAGGGAGTCCAGCAGAGTCACCATCCCGGAGGTCTTCTTCCCTAGAATGCTTCATTTTGCATCTTCATAGTCATGTAGGTTTCTATGTAGTTGATGAAGATGTCAAACTCACTCATGGCTTTGTAGACACCCCTCTCTTGGAGCTGTGTGGGGAGAGAAGATGTATTCAGTGAAAACTCCCTTTGAGAAAGTGAGTGGGTCCCTGCTGGGATGGTCATGACCCTGGGCCCAGAGGCTGCACTAGCTTGCTTGCGTTGGGAGATGAAGGACAGACTCTGGGCATCTGGAGAGATGCCCAACTGTCAGCAAAGGCTATGCGTTGGCCTGGACCTTGCCCAGTGGGCAGCAAGAAGAACGTTCACTTTGCAAAGCGCAGTTTTTCAAACAGTGATTTTCCAGCAATTTTAAAGGTCATGTGCTCACATGACGCTTATTCAATATCTGATGAAAACACATTAGCGGAACCACTTTGAAAGAAAGACAATGAGAGAGAGAGGGAGAGAGAGAGAGAGAGAGAGAGAGAAAGGTAGCCTTGTTCCTGTTTATGCTCCCCTACTCGTGGAGTGAGCAGGCCCAGCCCCGCTGCTCTGACCTACTGCAGGGGGGTTCATGGCCCCTGATGCTGGAACCTGCCCAGGGTCTTCCCCAACCCACGAGGAGGACATAGGCCCCAAGTCTTCTGGAAAATGGGGTAGAAGAGCTCATGGACAGTTGGAAATGAGAAAGTCCACTTCGTTTGAGAGCTGAGATTCTCAGGCACCTTGTATGTGACTGGCGGGTGGAAAGAGAGGGGTCAAGTCAGGTAAGAAGAGCTCTGCTTCCTGCTCTGGGCTCAGGGGCGCTCGGGCTGCGCCCTGGGTGTGTTTCTAAGTGCATGTGCACGTGTCAGCTTCCTGCACGTGCGGCTTCAGGCTGGATCCCAACAAGCTACTTTCTGTTTCCTCAGTCACTCTCCCCAGCACCCTGCTCACTGTGTTCACAGCTGGCGGGCCGGCCCAACCGGCAGGCCTGCGAAAGCAGGGCGCAGTCATTTAGAAAGCCCCAAAGACACTTCACAGAAAACAAATATAACTGAGTGGCAGCCCCTCACTGGATGAAGAGGTCACCCCACTTGCTGGGTTCCCACACTCCCTCCGAGCAAAGTTCAGGGCCTGCTGAGCACCTGCCCACCTCTGCCCCTTCGGGAGTGGACAGAGGTCACGGTCCTCAGGCCCTCCCTGCCGGCAGCGCAGGCTCACCTTATTGAAGACTCTCTTCACCTCCGCCACCGCCTTGCTCTTGTTTTCGCAGGGCAGAAAACGATGCTGTGGAAAAGGAGAAAGTATGAGCAACATTGGCGCCTGGTCCCGGATGCACCATGCTTGGGAGACAGCCTGGGAGCAGGAGGAGACCAGCTCATCTTGAAGGCCCACCCTGCAGCTTGGGGAGGACTGAGCCTGGGCACCCTTCCCCGCCAGGCAGAGAAGAAGCACAGCAAGGCAGGGGCCAGGTGGCGTGTGTGTCTCTAGGAGCTCCTCCCCACCGCTAACAAGGCTGCACCAACACCTCCATCTTGGAGTTTCCTTCCGAGCGCATCCCAGTGCCAACCAGACTGCTGAGCCAGCCCTTCTTCCATCCTGTCCTGCTTCTGGCCTGTCTCCCTCCTTGGTCCCAGCCACAAGGACCATTTCTAAGTGCCTCGTGGAGCAGAGACACAGAGTCAGCCCTGCCAGCCAACCCCCTTGCCTAGCGCTGCCCTGCAAATAGAGCCCAGCTGATTTCTCAACATCGGCGAGGGAACAGAGGAAACCAGTGGGGAGGGTATCATTGCAGTTGGAGGGATCAGTAATCCTGGGGGATTATTTGCAGACACTAGCCTGGGACCAAGGAGACCCCTGGCCCTTCTAAAATTCCAGGACAATCCTGGCAGTCTGCTGGGCCCCACCTGAAGCTCTGCTTTCAAAAGGTTGAGAAGAAGAGGAAGGGGCTTTCCCTCTCCTGGGCCCTCCGCCTCTGCCTGCTCCCGTGGGGCCCAGGGCCTCGGTCCCCAGGGACAAAGGAGCCCGGGCTGAAGCTCTAGGCCCCTTTCACATCGAGACTGGGGACTGGCTAATAACCCCGAATGACTCACAAAAAACAGGAAAGCTATTGCAAATCTTCACATATAAGCATTCAGCAGCCACCCCCACCCGCGGCTCTGAGAGAGCCGAGCCAGGCCTGGGCTCTGGAGGGGCAGGGCACCCGCCAGCCGGTGTCCCGGGGTCTCCTGGCAAGAGCAGGGCTCGAAGAGGAGGTCTCAGGACAAGCCCAGAGGAGCCAGAGCCAGCCTGCTACTCACACAGCGCCGCAGCCGCAGCCGGAGGGTCTTCAGCTTCTCCCCCAGTGAGTTCACATGCTCCTTGATGTCAGGCCCATGGTTCTCAGCCTGTGGCATCACCTCCTCCAGGTAAAACTGGATCATTTCCGACAAGGCTTGGCAACCCAGGTAACCCTGAGGGCGGAAGCCAAGGTGGGTGGTGACTCGGGAGGAAGGGCTACACTGCCTGAGAGGATGGCTTTGTTCCCCAGGGACCTCGTTCAGTGGCCACCTCCCCCTGGAACAAAGCCCTTGGCAACACCCAACCCCCTGCCTCCCCCTGGCTATATGCTGAGTTAAGATCTTCCCACTTCTCCTTTTTTTGAAGTGAAGGAAGCAGACCCAGCTCCCTGCAGGCAAAGAAGCAGAGCCTCCCTTAGGCACACTGCTCGCTCCCTGCCCCCGTCAAATGCACTCACTCCAGCCCTCACCTTAAAGTCATCCAGCAGAGACTGGGTCAACAGCAAGTTGTCCAGTTGGTCCTTCATTTGCTGCAAGAGGAACACAAGGAGAGTGAACCCAAGGTTTGGAGCAATGCTGAGAACGACTGTCTTTCTGATAGCCTTTTATTGAGAGACTTTTTGATTTTTAATCAACACAGCCCTGTCTCCAAAAGGGAAAGGAGAGCTTTTGAAACAGGACATTCAACGGCGCTGAAGCCCTTAGTGAAACCAGGTCCTTCCTCAGGGGATCAAGTTCTTTTAAAAACCTGGCTGATTTTGAAGGCAAGGCAGAAGCCTGCCTGGGTCCCAGGCTTCTTTCTGTAGAGCTGCATCACGTGTGCAGGACCCTCATTGCCAACCCCTCAGCACCCTCTGCTTCGCTGTCTCCTCCCTGCCAACATCCAGCTGCAGCGCTGACCGTTCCCTGGGAGTGGCAAGCATTTTCTCCTGCAGGTCTCCCCCGGTATGTGCTACCCACAACCATCTGTCTTTCAGGTTCTGGAAGCCCTCCAAGCTGAGGCAACTTTTGTATCCCTGCCACGGGGTTTTGGGAACATCTTCACCTCCAATCAGATCTCTCCCAGCCAACGAGGCATTGAGCTCCAGAGGACTCCTTTTCAGATTTCCTAGCATAGGCTAGATAGTGCCTTTTCATTTTTAAAGACAACTTTTCTTGCACAATCTGCTGCATCACCAGAGCTCAGATTAACTCACTGAACCCACAGTTTGACCGGGGACTCTGAAGAATTTCAGCTTCAAGGGGAATGGGTGCTGAGGGTGGAGGTGAGTGAAAAGGAGGCTCTTGTGAGTGCCTACAGAATGGCTCTTCCTGCGGTCCTAAGGGAGAAAGGAAGGACAGGAGGGCTTCATACTCACAAAGAAAGTCTTCACTCTGCCGAAGGCAGCTCGGAGCTCCCGCAGCATGTGGGGCAGGCTGGCTGGGAAGTGGGTACAGCTGCTGTCAGACGGGGTGCTCGGATCTCGGCTGGCTGCTGCCCCAGCCAGGAAGATCAGGCAACAGAGCAGGGCTGAGCTGCTGGGCATGGCGGAGCTCTGTCTTCTTCGCTGAGTCGGACTTGTGGTTTGGTTTTGCAAGAGCGAGCCCCTGTAGGCCTTCACCTAATGTGCCCCCTTTTATATTGTGTGAGGCCTCCCATTCACAAAAAGCCACAGTGTCACAGATTTCCTGGCAAAGGTTTCTTTGCCCCTCCCTTCCCTAGACCTCTCCAGCTTTGCATCTGGTGAACCTCTTACTCAAAAGTTTTTAAATATTGCATCGTAAGCAAAAGAGATGGGTGAAAAATGAACTTCTGCATATGGCTATTTTTAGGAGAAACTACCTCTCTCTCCCTTTAAAAATAATGTCAACTTCTCTTAATTAAAAAAAAAAAAGTTGATTTCCTGGGGTGAACAGCTGTTCTGTACGCAGAGACCCACAGTTGTGGGTTCCATTCACGTGTCTCTAGATCACAGTGACGAGGGCAAATTGGCCATTCCAGAATACAATGTGATTAAGAAATAATATCAACTCCTCAACCTGGGTTGATATTCAGGGCTTCTTCTTGCTGGGTTGGGATGTTACCTCAACTTTCCAGGCCTCACTTTCCCCAAATGAAAACAAAGATGTGAACTCAATGTCCTCAAAGCTGCCTTCTGGTTCTTTTATGTTCCAGGGCTACTCCTCAAAGTGGCCAGCTTCCCAGAGGACAGTCAGGGGCATGGAGTGTGTTCCAGATTTCTTCCCTGGCCCTGGGTTCATTTAGACTCTCAGATCTATGCTTCTAACCCCCTCTGCTGCCCCATCCTCAGGGGGAGTTAGGAGGAGTAGTCCATGCTCACTGGAAGCTGTGCCTCCGGTTACCGTGGCCCTCGCCACCACTGCGCAGTGAGCTAGCTGAGACACAGAGGTGTCAGGTACCCTGCGCATGGGCGCTGAGGGAGGGAGCCAGAATCTGCACTTAGGCCTGCCTGACGTTCAGGCCAACTGTTCCCTATTCTACACTGGCCCCAGGGTGCAGAATGGAAACTTTGCCTCTTTAGGCATTGTTGTGAACTGCTTTGGCTGGAGACTCACACTTGAAAAATGGGGAGAAAGAAGCAGAAGTAACAAGGAAAATAAGTTGAGATTCTATGGAGGCTGGATGTGAGGTCTCTTTCTTCCCTCTTCCCTATCCTTTCTTCTTCCAAAGAAACCTTAGTTGTCTTTCTTTGGATTTGCACGTGTGTGTGTGTGTGTGTGTGTGTGCACGCACATGCGCGTGCGTGTGTGCAGGGGTGGAGTAAGCCAGTTGTAGTGAGGAATGTTGCTCTACCACTAGAAGGAAAGGGTGGAGACTGTGCCTTGACTCCTCCTTCTGCAGAGGCTTCTCCCCACCTCTCCCATGAATCAGATCCAGGGGCCAGGAGGCCTGGGCCCCGCCATGGTTAAACCCGGGCAAATCACTCGACCCTCCTCTGCCTGTTTTCTATCTATCCCGAGGGCGCAGCAGTGCCTGCCTCCTGCCTGCTGGGGGGCCACTGGGCTTCACATGGGCAGGGGATCAGGGAGGTATCTCATGGATCCAGACGTAGGGTGTCTCCAGCGTTTCTGTTATTTCCTTGCCTTCCTGCATCAGCACTGGTGGCCCTGGGTTCTGAGCCTTCCCCATTAAAGAAGCTCACTGCACCAGACAAGGAGGGCGAATGTACCCGGGCTGTTGTGAGTGGCAGGGGCAGGAAGCAGGGAGAGGGTCCAGGCCCACGCTGTTCCTCGTAGGGCAGGAGCAGCGGGCTGTACCCTCACTTCCCACACTTTGGGGAATGTCAAGGCAGAAATCTAAGACTCATAAAGGGAGAGGGAAGTTTTAGAAATAGGCATGAAACTATATTCCATATCCAGTGATAAACCATAATGGAAAATAAAATGAAGAATATATATATGTATATGTATGTATAACTGATTTGCAGTATAGCATAAATTAACACATTATACATTGACTAATGCTTTAATAAAATTAAAAAATTATACAGTTGTAGAACTGACTCAGGAATTGCTGCTCCTGCCATATTTACACTGGGCTTAGCTGAGAGTTCTGACTTTGGCCACTAGGAAAAAGAGCGAAGGGGTCAGGGGCTGGGTTTTGCACCTCTTCTGCCCTGCCCCTCACCTCTTGGCTCCTGGGTTTTCTGGGTTGTGTCTGCTTTAACCCGCGGGGCTAACCTTTCTCTGAGATGGGTCTTCTGGGTGCAGACTCAGCCTGGCAGGTCCCTCAGGCCAGAGGCCCTACTTCTGGACCCAGGTGGTGCAGACCCCCTCTTACCCAGTTTGCCACCGTGCCCTATGCCCCTCTATGCTACGCAATCGACAATAACTGGTGCTATCATCCGTGTACCCCACTGCCTCTGCTGGTCAGTGCGAGCTCTCTCAGGCTGGCACTGTTTCATTATCCTATATACCTGGTGCCGAGTATAGGGTCTGGACTGTGGAATGTGCTAGGCACATAGCTTCCTTTTTCCTGTGTCGGGATGGGCATAGGAGAGTATCCTGTGAGCCCAGAACGGGGCTGCAGGAGCCTGGACCTGGGCAGGTCTAGACACAGGCAAGCACTCAGAAACAGGGATAGCAACTCAGGAAGGCAGGCTGTCTCTTCTTTCTTCTTACAATTTCAAATATTAAAGACATACTCACACAGACATGGACACACACACGTGCATGCAATGGCAGGCAAAACGAGGAGGAAAGAGCCATTTCTATCTTTCTTTCTTCTACAATCCATTAGGTAGGGTGAGGGTAAGCTGCTGCCTTCTTTGTTTTGGAATGTGTTGCCAACTACTTCCGGAGAATGCAATGGCACCCCACTCCAGTACTCTTGCCTGGAAAATCCCATGGACGGAGGGGCCTGGTGGGCTGCAGTCCATGGAGTTGCTGAGGGTTGGACACGACTGAGAGACTTCCCTTTCACTTTTCACTTTCATGCATTGGGGAAGGAAATGGCAACCCACTCCAGTGTTCTTGCCTGGAGAATCCCAGGGATGGGGGAGCCGGGTGGGCTGCCATCTATGGGGTCACACAGAGTCGGACATGACTGAAGTGACTTAGCAGCAGCAGCAGCAGCAGCCAATTACTTCAAGTCATTTGTTGAATTGTTGATCTTCCTCCACTGATTTGAAACCGTTGTCCTCTCTCCTCTCAAAATTTTCACAATCTGAATGGTCAGAGACCATTTAGGCAATCTCCTTGATGAAATTACTTAATTAACAAATGGAGACAACAATATCTTCCCTATCCATATATCTCATAGAACCAATGTGCCAAGATGATATATGAGAAGAGGTATGCACATTTTGGGAAAAGTTAAGATCCTCTGCTTATATATTGACCAAACAGTAAGAACAACAAAGATGACCCCCGTGTCTCAAGACCGTGAAGGTATCATTCATCTGAAAAGGCATAAAATCCACTGGGAAAAGTCCCAAACTCACAGGGTCACATAGATGAGACATAAATAAATGTCAGCGGTCTGCATGTTCGATTTGGGCTGGCCTTTCCAGCCCAGAGAAGAGCCTGAGCTGGGGAGGAAACAAGTGAGCAGATCCCTGTGGATGGACAGTGCCTCAGTCTGGACACATTCCACCTGTGGCTCTCAAGACAACACAGCTGCCGCTTGTTAGACTGTAGGCTCCTTGAGAGCAAATGACCTGAGCCCAGTTACCCCTCAAGTCTAGACTCACGGCAGATGTCTGATGTGTGCTCATTAGATAGAATTTAAGCGAATCTTTTCCCATGCAGACTAAGGGGAAATCAGAGGAACGTGTGGGAGGGGAAATGTCTCTTTCTTCTCCCCCTGCTCCAAAATATTCCCTAATGCCAGTATTCAGCTACAAAGGAAAGACAGCCTGACTCACTAGACCTTAAAAGGAAAGGGATATTATTTTTTGGTCTCCATTGACAAGAAGTTCAGAGGCAGGTTGTCCAAAGCTAGCACAGCACCCAAATGTCACCAGAACCAGCCTTTTCTGCCATCTTGCTTTCCTACATGTTATTTTAAGATGCCAGGGATGAGGGACATGGGTAGAGACCAAAGGCTTTAATAATTTTTCTGGAATGTTCCATCCATGCGTTTCACCACTTTAGCTACAGAGGACTCTAGGCAGACAAAGTGTGGATAGATTTTGGAGGGTGCAGTCTAGAGTGTACAAGGGCTTAGAAGGAGTCACCTCGTGGCCACCCTCATGCTCAGCAAAAGGACAACCTTCTTGGTAGAATTGCCCTGTGCGCCTTGCAACAATTCTGTCCCAAGAGTGGAAAACAGATGGGGAGCTGCGTGGGCCTGCCTTGTGGAATCTCAGCTTGCTGGATTCAGGGTTCAGCCAGTGTGCCTGTCAACAGGGTCACCACGACAGTAGCAGGCAGCTCGGTGATAAAAGCAGGGAAAGTAGGAGGGTGCCCACCCAGAACCAGGGGGCTGACGACTCCACAAAGAACCCCTCGGGGCTTGGCCCTTGCTTGCTCATTTGCAGCTATTACTTCAAGGCTGATAACAGAGTTTCATTTCTTCTTCTTCAGGACATCTAAAACGTACCACAGTTTCCCCAGCGTGAAATTTCTAGTATTCCCTTGAATAACCCTCTTTGGCTCCCTGAACCATTGGTTCCTCAGGGGCTGTGCGGCAACAAGCCCAGTCCAGGGCACAGACTATGGCTTCACACCCTCCACGTGCAGCGGCAGCGCGGGGGGGAGGGTGGGTGGGGGAAAAAGGGACAGGGTTCTGCCTGTGACTTTGACCTTGTGGTTGAGGTGCTTCAGAATAAAGACCTGGTGGGTCAGAGCTTTAAAAGGAGCCCCAGTTGGGGCTGGCCCCTTGGCTGAATCTAGCAAGGGTTATGCAAACTGGAGTGGGCGCCCTTCCGAGGACCTAGGCCGGCAGACGCTGCAAACCACAGCGGAAGGGCTGATCTTTGGACAGCCAACGTGGAATTCCCCTTTGTGCAACGGTGGCGCCAGATCAAGCAACTTGGATTTTCCTTAGGGGACGGACACTGTGTTCTGTAATTTCTCACGTGAGAAATTTGGCTACAGGGGCCAGGACACAAGGTGTTGGAGACCCTGCCACCCAGAGAATACAGCTCTCTCTGCTCAGTCTGCATGACCATCTGGAATAACAAGTGAGTTCCTGAGCCTGAGGCACAGATGGATCCTTCAGCTCCAAAGCTGTCCTTCTCATGGGATTCAGTTTACTCAAATTCCCCTGAATGGCTGACACCTCAAATGTATCATGTCTGAGCAAGTCACGTGACTTGTGTAGTCACTCAGGGGCCCATGCTTTGCTCTGCTGTCACTGTCTTGAAATTCTTAACAACTGTAGAACATTTTCATTTTACACAGGGACCCAGGATGATGGTGCCCATTTTTATCAGTGACTAAATACATAGCTTCATCTCAGCTTCATCCAGTGGCATGGTGCCCTCACTCAGGAAGGGGACCACTATGTAACCAACATACATGCTGGATGCTTAGAAATAGCTTGTTGGTTCCTCTCTCTCTTAATAACCTATGTCCAATCTATTACAAGGTCTTGCAGAATTTTCTTCACAAACATCCTTTTTTTCCCCTTAAGCTTAAGTTGCCCTGGTTCTTCCTTGCAGTGTGCAGGCTTAGTTGCCCTGTGGCATGTGGGATCTCAGTTTCCCAACCAGGGATCAAACCCACACCCTCTGCACTGGATTCTTAACCACTAGACCACCAGAAAAGTCCCCACAAACATCTTTCTAATCTTATAACTTCTCTCTGTTTCCATCAGCAGCAGCAGCAACTGTCTGGTTCAAGCTAACATCTTATCTCTCCCGGGCTCAAACAAGTGCCTGGTTGATATTCTAATATCTGTTTTCCAAACTGTTCTCCTCTTTGTAGCCCAAGGGATTATTTTCAAAACACCAGTCTGATCATGACTCTCCCTTTCAATGATGTGCCACTTTCCCTTCCTTAGTAAAATAAGGACCCATGTTCTTAATGCTGTTTACAGCCGCCTGTATCCTCTGACCGTGAGTGTTCCTTCTGCCTCACCTTCCAGCACTGTCCGCTTCTCTGTGCATCCCAGCCTTACCGGCTTGCCTCTTTTATTTTTTTCTCAAATGATCTGTGCTCTCTATCCTACTACAGGCCCTTTGCGCATGTCTCCCCTTTCTAATCCCCTTTCTGGATGGAAAGAGATTAGAGAGAGGGGATTCCCCTCTCTTTATCCTTCAGTTCTCAGCTTAGAGCTTACTTTGTCAAATGAGTTTTTCCTTATTCCCCTGTCAAGGTTGAGCCACCTGGGTGTATCTCCTCAGGACACCCTGCTCCTTTTCTCTGTAGTACTGATGTGAGCTTGTAATTACTTGCACAGCTACGTAGTCACCTGGTTGGTCTCTATCTCTTCCATTAGACCGCCCTCTGCAGGGGCAGGGCGCATGTCTATTTTTGATTATTGCTGTTTGCTTGGTATTCAGCACAATTTTGGGCACATCCAAGGCTCTCATAAATATTGTCGATGACGGAGCATGACGGAGCGTGCGCCTCCTGAACTCTCTGTGGCTGTAAGTGGCTACATTTGTCTACTATCTCACATAAAGTAGAGGGTGAAAGTAGCCTAGCAGGCTGTGCTCCATGGGGTCCCAAAAGAGTCGGACAGGGCTTAGTGACTCAGCAACAACAGCAACAAAATCCACGCCCTTCATTTTACAGATGGGCAAACTGAGGCCTAGAAAAGACAGTGACTTTATGCTAAGTCACTTCAGTTGTGCCCGACTCTTTGTGACCCCATGGACTGTAGCCCACCAGGCTCCTTTGTCCATGGGATTCTCCAGGCAAGAATACTGGAGTGGGTTGCCATTCTCTTCTCCAAGGGATCTTCCCAACACAAGGATCAAACTTGGATCTCTTATGACTTCTGCATTGGCAGGTGGGTTCTTTACTGCTAGTGCCACCTGGGAAGCAGGCACCAGAGATAGTTAATAACAAAGGTGAAATCAGAACTCGATTCCTTTTGCATTCTTCCGAAATCAGTACTTAATTCCTTGACTGACATGAGTGTTAAATCACTGAGTTCTCATGGTCAGCACCAATGGCCAGGGGGAGTTGTCTAAGATGTGAGCAGCAGTGATGAGCAGAAGTGGAAAGTCTGTGAAAATAAACTTTTCCTCCATAAAATAGTGATAACTCTATTATGCACTTGCAGGGTGCATAGTCCGTTTGCTTAGGAGCTGGAGATGGGGGTGAGAGTTACTTAGATATTTTTGTTTTAGGGAAATATTTCAGGCCCTCGACTATTTGCACACAGAAAGGAGTATCTTCTGTATATTGTCTCTAAGATGCGACTGCAGTGACATAACGGCATAGTTTGGCTCACCCTCCTGCCTGGCACCCTTGAAGCACAGTCTCCTTCATGAACCTCATTTAACAGAGCTGAGGGCCTGCCTTCAGCTTGCCTGCTCTGACCTTCATCTGTAAGATGGACCCCAACTCTAAATCCTCAACCCCACTGCATGTGTGCTTAGGTGCCAGCCGCACTAACGTGGGACAAGCCGGCCGCTCCCTCAGTCCTGGACCGGCGTCACTTCTACTGTGAGTGTGTCATTTACACACCAGCCTGAGGTCGTCCATTCTCCAGGGCAGGGAGTCACTGTGTTCAGTGTGGTCCTGGATTCCCTTAGTCAACTCTTCTCAAACTATTGGGATTCAGGACTGCTTTACCTTCTTAAAAATTACTGAAGACCTCAAAGAGCTCTTACTTTGTTAGATTATGTCTATCTATATTGATCATGTTAGAAAAGAAAACTAAGAAAATTTTTAAAAAATCCACGTATGGCGTTCTAAAGAAAAACAATTAAAAACCCACTACATGTTAAAATAAATACCATATTTCTAATGAAAAATAACTGTATTTGCTAAGTCGGAACACATTTAGTGAGAGGAGTGTACTGTCCTGACACAGTGTTGCAAATGTCTTTGCATATCTGGTTTAATAGAAGAACTTACACTCTGACATCTGCTCCCACAGCCAACCCACTGTGATAGGTTTTTGAGGTGGAGGCATATGGAGAAAATCCAGCCTCACAGAACTATATAGTTAGCAGACAAAAGTCCTCCTACAACATGTCCTTGGACTAGGCTTTGAGAGATGCTGGCTTAAGGAGCTGAACCTTAATTAAGACATTTAACAAAAATGTCTGTGTGAGGATGAATGGGAGGAGGGTGATCAAAGTCTGGCCTCCGAGAAGGAGTAGAGGATGTATGCGGAGACCCCTGACCTGCAGCGAGAAGGGAGACGCCCATTGCTTCACTGCTGTCTCCTTCACGCAGAATTTCCCAGTAGTCTGTGCGGTTCTTCAGTGTGACATCGCCTCTGAGCATCACGTGTGTCCTGGGAGCAGCAGTGCCTCACACACGCACCTGTGGTTTCAAGTCAGAACCCCTAGGAGTCTGGGGGCTGCTTCGCCATGCCCTACCTGTTACTGTGAATCCCCTTCGCCAAGGGGCTGGGCCCCCAGGATCAGGCTGCGAGGGCTGGGGGCAGTCAGGGGGCTGGGTAGTGGGGGGACTCTACTGCAGACTTATTTCTGACTCTACTTTCCATTTGCACTTTTAATTCTTCTCCCTCTCTTGCTCTCTCTCCTTCAGTTCTGAGGGCCAGTTAAAAACCCTGCTTTCTTTGGCTAGACTTGGGCTTTCTCAGTTTTCAGAAAAGCTTGGAAAATAAAAGCCAATATTTCCTATTCTAACAGGCCAGGATTCATTTGATCAAATCAATACAATTTGCTTTCCATTTTCTTCAGACCAACTGCACAGTTGAGTGGCAGACAAAGGCAGAGGGCTTTGATTGATCTGGTTAATTCAGAAATCGCTTTGAATGGCAGGCACCCTTTGAGGAACTGGGTCAGACATGGTGTGCTCAAATTAAAACTTGGTCCCTGCTTGCCGTCTGACTATGGGAGACTCTATAGACTGAGTGCAAAGAGGTCCTTTTTTTTTTTTTTTAATTTTTAACAGAGATGGACTAAGAAGTCCTAAGACGCTTTAACCTTTTAAGTGTATTTCATAGTAACATATTCACTAAACCATGAAAGAAATTTGAGGAAGTCCAACAAGGTTCTGATACTTTTATGGTTACACACATCAACGCTTAAGCACGTTGTTCTTTCAAAAAATTGAACAGGATTTTGTGCCTGGCTTTTGGGTAACTCACGACTGTTCCTCGTCATGTGCTTCAAGCAGAAGGTTGGATGTAAAGTAGTTGGCGGACTGGTTTCACGGAAGCGTGGCTAAGAATCTTGCAGTCAAGCTTCCCTGTGTGGCACAGCTCGTATGCCTCTGACAGCAAGGCCGGCTCTTTGACAGCAAAGCACCCAGCTTTCCCACTTGCTACCACACCCCCTCGCTGGGTCCAAGTGTTCAGTTACTGGAAACCACTTGATGTGCCCTGCCTTTGGGCTGGTCTTTGCAGGAGGCAGTGGTGGTTAAATGTGTAGGCCCTCCAGTCTGACTGAATGTGCAACCCAGCTCTGCCCCTTTAGCACTGGTGTGACCCTGGGCAAGTCACTGCGCTCCCTGGGCTGCAAGGTCTCCAGCTGGTTGATGCTTTTCTGCGGGCCTGTGCCCCTGTGAGAGCTGGAGGTATCTCTTCATGGACCAAAAGTCTCAGGCCAAGATAGGTTCTTCACCCAACATTCTGAGGCTGTTACAGAGGGCAGAGATGTCAACCCCAGGGTCGAAAGAGCTCTGGCTCCTGTCCAGAGGATGGCTTCCAGCCTTGGCTTCCACTGTGAATCCTGGACCTAGCCTTTCCATCTGTCGACTTTGCTTTCCACGCTGCTGTGTGGGAGGTTTGACAGAGTGGTTTCCCTAGGGTACTTTTCAGGCATGCTGTGATGCTATGCCCCTCCCCTGCCCCAGCTACCCTCTCTGGCAGGAGTTAGCTGGCACGGGTGACAATGATGCACAGCTTCCCACTCACTCGCCGGATCCGCTAGGTCAGCTCGAGAAGGGGGCCCTCCGGCCCTTTCCAGAGATGCTGCCCAGCTCTGGAAGTGCCATTCTGTAAGAGAAACAAAAACCTTTCCCTTGGGCAGCTTTTGCGTGTGTTCACCTGTGTTTCCTTCTCGCAATCCTGGCCCCCAGCTTTCTTGAGGTTGCAGTTTCGTTGTGAGTCAGAGATGCTGAGAGCAGTGGAAATGAGAGGGGCCTCCGCTGGTCGGGGAGGACATGATGCTGCCTTTTCCTCAAGAGCGAGGCCTGGGGCGGGCGGTGGGGGCGTGGGAGGGAAGTGAACACCTTCCGGAAGTGGATTTCTCACAATGACTGTCTCTGGGAGGAAAGAATATTACTGGAAAGCCCTAGAGATCGCTTCGGCTCTCTCAGAAGGGCCTTTACGTTTTCAGCTTATCTGCCCCGCGAGGTAAAATGTCTGTCCTTCTGAGGCTGGCCAGGAGCAGGCCGTGGCCAAGGAAGCAGTGTCCTTGATTGGCTGGCTCAGGGCCGGAGTCTCGGAGAACGGGTTTTCTCGGCGGCAGGGGTCCCACGTCAGGCTGGGGTGGGTGCCCATGGCAGCCGGGTTGGGCGCTGCCTCAGCTGCGGTTTCCCAGGGCTGCAGTCTTTGAAGCCGCGAGGAGGTCTCTCAGACCCTTCGTCACAGCTCCGGGGGGGAAGGGAAAAGAGGCGAGGCGGAAGGACCAGACCGGAAGCAGACGACCAGACCGGAAGCAGACGACCAGACCGGAAGCAGACTATCCGACCGTGGTGGAAACCTCTGCGGAGGAACGCGCTCCTCATGCAGGCCCCAACGCGGCCGACTCACGGAGCCAACGAAGGCAGCTCCAGGGGGCAGAGAAGCAAAGATCCGTTGGTCAGAAACACGCGGATAGGGCCAAGGGACAGCAGGCCACCCCCAAACTAGGAATGCCCATTTCCACAAACTCAGGTGGCGTCCGTACGTTCGTTCTTGCCCTTCTGAAGTCAGGAGCGCCTTCCTCCAGGATTCTGCTTCTGAGACCTCTGAAATGAAGTGACCAGTTCCTCTGAGGGCCTCTGGGGCAGATTCAGGGCCGGGAAGCGGCCGCGGGGAAGGAGCCGAGCGGTTAAGGGTGCTGACCCCCGTGGCTGGGCTCTGTGTGCGGCTGGGCCGTGAGCTGTGACGGGTTGACCAAGACGGAAGGTCACCTGGGAGCTCTGGGTCAAGCAGGGCAGAAGGCAGGGCTTTCAACCGAGCAGTTTCGAGTGAGGGTGGCCTCAGAGGGGAGAGTAACAGGACCCTCCCAGAACGGGGTCTCAGGGCGAGGGAGCGAGTGTCAGAGGTGAGACCCAGGACAACCGAATCTGTTTCAACTGTTGCCTGTGCGTGCACGCTCAGTCACTCAGTCGCTCAGTCACTCTTTGTGCCCCTTCGGACTGTAGCCCACCAGGCTTCCCTGTCCATGGGCTTTTTCAGGCAAGAACATTGGAGTGGGTTGCCAGACCCTCCTCCAGAGGATCTTCCTCACCTAGGGATCAAATTTGTGTTTCCTTTGTCTCCTGCATTGCAGGTGGATTCTTCACCTGGGGAGCTGTGGGGAAAGCCCCCAAATATTGCCCGAGGCTGATCATATATCCAATAGAGAAAGACTCTTTCTTGTCAATCTTGTAGACCCTACCTCCCAAGAACCTGAGCTGAGATTGGTGCGATTTATAGTAGAATACAGCTGCATAGTAGGCCAAGAACAAATCAGCATTTGAAAAATGAGTTTCTATGATGACATTGTTCCAAAAAAGTGACTTACAAACAACTATGTCTAGGCCAAAAGCTGACCTGCACCGAAAAGCACAAACACGCACCTAGTCAAAGGCTGCCAGGCGTGCTGTGTGTCAGGGAGGGATGGTGATGTGGACTTAGGGCTGGGCATATGGAGGGCAAGGGACAATTGGATATCCTCAGTGGGATGTCATAGGCACACTGGCCTGGCATCTCTGCCGCTGGAATCCAGAGCCCCACCTACACGTCTCCCAAGGAAGCCCTGTCATATCTGTGAGATGGAAGAAATAGTAATACCCATCTCCTGGTCATGAGAAGAAAGTGGCATCAAAGCTTGTCACTGCCTGGCCCGTAGTGCATGCTCAAGAGCCATTACCTGGCGGGCAGCCCAAGGCTTCTGTATAGCCCTGCTATACCTCTCACCCCATGACTACCAGGACAGCTATGACTGGTGATACTCCCACAATTTCGCTTTCCCTTCTGGGCCTCTTGAAATGACTCTGAACGTCCAGACAGTGGTGCTAGTGGAGCAGGGCAGGTGGGGGGTGGGGTGGGGAGTGCTAGGACTAGGGAGGGCCTTCGGTGGAGGGAGACACACTGGGGAGTAGCGTGTGAGAGCTTCTGGTCACTATGACCACAGCTGGGGCTTCTGTTTCATTTCAGGTAAAAGCAGAAGGTTTAGAGTAAACTGGAGGTGAGGAGGAGGAGCTGGTGGCATGTGACAGGCCACGGGGCGCCCAAGTTTGCTCCCGTGCGGGCTGCCGTGGTGGGAAAGCTGGGGTTGAGGCTGCTGGGGCCACTGCAGCTGAGATCTAGGGCTGCAGAAATGGTGAGGTTGCTGCCCGTCACATGGATGGGCGCGCTGAGCTAAAGGCCACATGTGGGTTCGCTACAGGTGGTAGTTACTGCTATCACCATGCTAAGGACAAGCAACTTAACCCTTTATGTTGATTGTTCCCGATCAACCCCAGGTCGCCAAGAGAACAGATAGAGTCCTTGATGTCATTTTTGATTTTTTCAGAAAAATTTTTACAGGCTTATCTCCCTAATGTATCAGTATCATCACCAAACTCCCATTTGCAGGAACCATCAGTGGCTGCCCAGGTCCTTCAGAACAGACCCCAGCCACCCAAGCTTGGCATTCACACTTCCAAGAAGGCCTTTGCAGCCTTCTTTCCCACAGATTTTCTGCACATGGTCTCTGGGCAAAACAAAGAAGCCTGTTGTCAGAAGATGCCCTGTTCTCTGTTAGCATCTGGCTTCCATTCATGGCTTTACTGGTCTGCAATGACTGCACCCCTTCCCACTTTCATCCAACTGAATCTTCCTGAGCCATCTCTTCCATGAGCCTTTCTTTACCAATCCAATCCCACTGAACTCCCTTCCTCTCTCTCTCCTTCTTTCTTTTAAATCCTCTACCGCTTTTGCTGTTGTTGTTTAGTTGCTAAGTTGTGTCCAACTCTTTGAGACCCTGTGGACTGGAGCCCGCCAGTCTCCTCTGTCCGTGGGATTCTCCAGGCAAGAATACTGGAGTGGGTATTGGGGTGGGTTGCCATTTCCTTCTCCTGGGGGTCTTCCAGACCCAGGGATTGAACTCGCTTCTCCTGCTCTGGCACGTGGATTCTTAACCCCTGAGCCACCAGGGAAGCCACTGCTTATGACCATACATGGCCACCCTTGGCACCACCACCTCGAGTTGGGAATACATACACCACCTTTCCGTGTGTATGTGTGTTTGTGTTTTGTCCTTGGGGCTGGGACCCATGTTGACACATGCCAGGGATAGGGAGGAGAAAATCCAGCTTGAACAATCTAGCAAAATATTTTGCTCATTTTGGCTAGCAGATGAGTTTAAGATTCTCAAATGGCAAAGATCTGGGCCCAGGAGAAGGCGACCCGTTTGAGTTTTACCTTTCTTCTGTGTGGCTATGGAGATGTCTTCCAACTTCATTGAGCCTCAATTGGTGTCTCTGTGAAATGGGGAGACTCCTCTCTTGCAGAAGATCAAAGATGCCTGCCCATAGGTTGAAATACTTTAAGGCCACAAAATAGCCAAGGATGTGGAAGAGTTAGCCCCTTTGTGGTCTTATCCTTGACCCAAGGAGGGAGGCCCTGCTGGCTTTTCCCAGAACCAACAGCAGGAGTTGGACCTGGATGTGTCTCCTCCCTTACTAGGTCCCAAACCTCCAAGTCCCACAGCCCTTTCCTGGGTTTTAGCCTTCCCAGTGCCCTGTGTGGCAGTCTGTCAGACCTCACTTTCCTTTCTAGGCCACATTACAGCCATGGGGATTTGAGTTTTTCAAAGAGCTTCCTTCTAAAATCCCCCTCTACCCAGGGTTCCCAGGGATGCCAAGGACCTTCCTTCTTGTGACATGGCTGGGGAAACACACTGGTCTGCAAACTTCTTATTCATCTTCTTGATCTGAGATGGGAAGTTTGAGCAATCCAATCTATTGTGAGTGTGAGTGTGAGTGTGTGCTTGTGCGCGTGCATGTGCATGTGACTCTCTGCAGCTCTTCTATGACTAACTGATGCCAACTGTCTGGTGCCAGGTTCTATGTGTCCACCGTGTGCCATGGCCTTGACATAGCCTGACCCGAGGGAAAGAGCCCTTGGAGCCCTGCTGATGCCCACAGTTGACTATGGCCTGCCCTCATTGGCTTTCCTTTATTATTCTTTGATTCCTTATTTTGTGCCAGGAATTTCATAAAAATTATTTAATTTTAAATTTCACAACCACCTCAAAAGTTTAATCAAATTTTCAACCCTATTTTATTTATTTATTTATTTAAAATTATTTGTTTGTTTGGCTACGCTGGGTCTTAACTGTGACACCGTGGATCTTCCGTCTTTGTCATGGCACTGGGAATCTTTGGTTGTGGCACGTGGCCCTGCAACTGGCCACCAATTAAACCCAGGCCCCCTGCGTTGGAGAGCAGTCTTAGCCCCTGGACCACCAGGCGAGTCCTGTCAACCCGATTTTAAAGAAGAATAAAATGAGCCTCACCCTGGGTCAGAGAGTTCACAGTGATGGAGGCAGAACTGTGAACCCAAACTTGACCCTGAAACTTAGACCTTAATAAAAACTATATCATGTAGATTCTTACAAGAGCAAGAATTTTCTCAAAGTAGCCATACCTGCGTCCTGAACTTCCCTCTTGGGGAACTATTAAAGTATTCCTCTACATTCCTTCTAAACTGCGTTCACTCCCACTCCACCCACCCTCCCAACCCAGTGCTTCAGAAAGCATCGCCCATGCAGTCAACAGCATCTCTAAGCATCTTCCAGGAAGCCTCTCCCAAAGAGGCTTCCCTCTTACCTCTACCAATGAACGGTAGAGAGAAGAATCGGTCCAGTTCAAATCCAAAGGGCTATTGTCCATGTAGATGATTTTCCCAGCCTAACCCTTAAAAATTCTTACACTGAAGAAGAAGCAGGAGTCATCCAGTCTGGATCCTTGCCTCCAAGGCATGAGCAAACACCAAACTCCTTAGCTCTAGTCTTTGTCCAGTCTTTTCCTAAAGTCTTTCAGAAAAGATTTCATAGTGTCCGTGATCTTGTTGGTCAGAAAACTTTCTTCAGTCCAACAAACCTACTCTTCTGCTTTCTATCATGCTGTTGCTAGCTTCATGGAGCACCAAACAGGCCAGATAACCAAAACCTTCCACTGCTGTTTGCCTTGGTAAGTGGAAATTATACAGTCTGCGTGTATCTAGAGCATGTGTGCTGTGCTTAGCTTCTCAGTCATGTCCCAAGTGCCCTTACAGGTATGGCATCACTTGGTCCTCCTAGCCACCCTAGGAGGGAGGCCAGGCTAGGGTTCTTGATGCAGTTTTACAAATGAAGAATCTATGGCTTAGAGAGGTTAGATAACTTGCTTGAAGTCAGTTAGCTAGGATGTGTAGAGTTGAGACTTGACTCTAAGTGCTTAGCACTATTAGAACTGGCGGGGATTTGGAGTTTATTTTCCAGTTGACTTCCATATTAATCCTTTCCTTTTACAGATGAGGAAACTGAAACTCAGAAACTTTAAAGAATCTGCCTGAGTGGCAGAGTGAGAATTAGAAGTTTGGTCTAGTCGGTTCATTTCTTTACCCCATCACCATACTGAGATAAACAAAGTAGCTTAAAAAAAAAAAATTTTTTTAAAAAACACCATTGCACCTGAAATTAATATGAAGTTATATGTCAATTTGGAGAAGGAAATGGCAACCCACTGCAGTATTCTTGCCTGGAGAATTCCATGGACAGAGGAGCCTGGCGGACTACAGTCTATGAGGTTGCAAAGAGTCGGACACGACTGAGCAACTCTCTTTCTTTTCTTTCTTTATATGTCAATTAAAGCTCAATTTGAAAAAATGCTGGGAAAAGAATCTGAAAATGAATGAATATATGTAAATGTATAATTAAATCACTTTGCTATACTCCAATAAAATTAAGAAAAGAAAAAAGTAAAAATGTGACAGGGGTTTGGTCTTCCCCTCCCATCATCCTTTCAGTGCCCCGGAAGAAAAGCAGGACCCCTGATCCTCACAGGCGCTGGTCAGCCCCTTTCTCTGGTTGTGGCTTCCAAAGGCATGGAACAGCAGCCCCCTCCACTGCAGTGAGAGGAAAATACGTGCCACCTTTCAAGTAGAAAAAGAGTAAGAAAAAACCCCAGGCTCGGCAACCATAGAAGATAAACAGCATTGAATCTCAACATGGTTCATCGGCAGAATTTTCCCCAGAGCCAACGACCTGTGGCAGAGTGATATTTTCCACGTTGGCCACTGTGATTTGGTTGTGGTGCACTTGCTTTCTTTCCTTTCGATGGAGTCAGGCTCTGACGCAGGTTCAGGGCCCTGGCAGGTGTCTGGGGTTTACATGGCCATCTCTGGCCTCTGACACCTCACCCTCGCCCCGCCTCCTCTCGCTCCCTGACACAGACCTGCTGAGGCAGAAGCAGCTCGAGGTGCTGGAAGGGCGTCAGGGTTTGCCATCTCTAGAACCCCTTAGAAGATGCCTGCAGCCTGAAGGCAGACCGGGGCAGGATGGAAGAACAGAGGCTGGATTCCACAGGAGTTTCTCTTAGAATACAGCAGAGAAAGTTGAGGGGATTTGATTGATGATGTTTGATATCTTTACTCACTCCTTCTTGCTAAGGTCTTCTATTTCATGTGGTGCTTGTGTGTGTGAGACATTTACGGACCCGAGGGCTTTTCCAGGGCTGGTCAGATTTACCAGGTGCTGTAAATCATTGTCTCTGCTGGTCACCAGATGAAATATTGTCATGCCCAGCAATAGTCAGGTTCCAACTGGAGGGCCGGGGGGACCTCTTCCATTTCCTCCTTGGGAAGAAGATTGTTTCCAGGCGTGGTGATGGCACAGGATAGAGAGATCAGTGAACTTTTGTTCACGATTAGGGCAAGGCTGGGAAAATTCCCAGCAGCCCTGCTGTGGGCTGTATCCAGGGGGCCCCAGGCCTTGACTTTAGTTTTCTTCATGTTGTGCTGGGCACCAGCTCTTCCTGGGTCCTGTGCCCAGCCCTCCAGGGCCCTCTCCTGGGTGTGTTTTCCTTCGTCAACACCTTCACAGGTACCAGGTGTGCCCTTTCCTCCTCCTACAAAAACCTCATTTTCTTGAAGGTTATTAATCAACTGAACACTAAAAAATAGGTTGTAACTGCAATTTCTCACCCTCCCACGAAAACTTACGCAGTTTTCACTGGTAGAGTATCTAAGTAAACAGGAACATTCTTGGCTGTGTGTGTGAGAGAGTATTTGAGGGCAGGGTTGGGGGAGGCCCAGGGCCTTCCCAAGCTGGTTGGATTTATCATCTCAGCCACTCTCCCCAGTATGCAAGATGAGTAGTGCCAGTCATAGGCAGTTTACCCACTTCCCTGGAATTGCCCTGTCCCCTATCTTGGCTTTTAATGGCCAAGTTTGTTCTAGGCTTTTGAGGAAGCCTGGGAAAGAGAAAAAAGTCCACCCTGGAAACAATATACAAGCAAGCCACCCACCACCCACTTCCTGAGTGAAGGTGGCTGAGTACTCCTGAGCCAGAGGCAGGGCTGAATTCCTTGGCTTCTCTGCTTGACCAGTCCCACCCTGGGTGTGGCCTTAGCCCCTTCCCCATTGCTTTAAAGGCTCTGTGTAGTTAACAGTGATGGCTGCTCTCAGACCCGGCTGGCCTAGGAAAAGCTCGGTGATAAACACCGTTGTCCTGGCCGCCCCTTCAAAGCAGCACATTAATGTGAGTTCTCCTGTCTCGTTTGCCATCACTCGGTCAGGAATGGTGTGCATCCTAACGACAGTGGGGTGAAGGGCTCTCAGGACCGATTACAGAGCAGATGGGAAGGCTTCGTGCTGAGAGTGGGTTTGTGGGACGCTCAAGCTGGCCACTGAAAATCGCTTGGAGGTCCCGGAGTTGGCACCTGACTAGGCCTTCTGTGCATGGCTTTTCTGGTTCCCGACATTTCAGTCTCTCCATCTCAGGTGGAGTTTGTTGTCTGAGGTGTTTGTAGGGTGGTGACTATATTAAAAAGAATGTGGGGCAGCACGTGAGCTGTGTCCCGGGAGGGGAAAGGCATGAATCAGGAGTCATGTAGCAAGACAGGGTTTTCCTGCAGGCTGCCTTTGGTCAGCACGGGTCCACGGTTCCCTTGAGGGATTCCCCGACGACACGATGCAGCGGCCACACTCTGGTAGAACACGTCCAATTCCCCCATCTGGCCTGACTCATTCCAGCCCCCAGATTGCTCAGTGGTGCTCAGACCTCCAAAAGGTGCTGCTCGGAGACTCAAACAGGGCCCCAGCAGGCTCCCCCTTACCCACCGCAAGACTGAGTCGGAGGCTGAGCAAAATGGCTCATCCTCTCAATTCTGGGAAAGAACAATGGGGTATCCCGTTGACTCTCCAGTTCACACCGGGAACCTCAAAAATGGGGAAAAGCACAAGGGCTGGAAAAATATTATAATAATTATCAATGCTTTCTGAATCTCTGACACGGCTCGATTAGTCATAGCCGCAGTTTGGGTGGCTAGATGATAGCACCTCTTTGACCTCCTTAACAGTTAGTTAGTTGGTGATGAATAATTAACCTCATCCAACCTCTGGGCAAGGGAGAAGGGCGTCTGGTGACTAGATGCAGACGCTGAGCCCCAGGCAAAGGAGAGTGGGACCAGCTTGAAACCTAGCGTGGCAAAGGTCCTTGAGGGAAGGCTCGTTCTAGTGCTCCTGAGTCATGAGGGTGAGTCCCGAGGTCAGAGATCATCACTCAAGGTCCTGAAGACCTCCGGGGGGCTTCCGGGCAGTGTCTCCTCCTGACATCAGGATGCAGATGGACAGTGTTCTCCTGCACCTTGGGTGCCATGGCGTAGCCAAACTTTTCCTATCACTGTTACCCTCAAGCTCCTCCCCAGTTTGGCCACTGACAAAGATGCCTCATTCATCACCAGGTCAAATCCAAATTCATATAAACACCTCATTTTCCCTTCCTGCAACATGGAAATAAAGTTACCTACCACTCTTGTTGGGAGAAAATGAAATAACAAGTAGAAAGCGCTTGGCGCCTTGAGTGGTACAGAGTGGGCACTCAGCAAATGGTGGTTTCTTTCATCTCAGTTTCTCTCTGTCCTGTCCCTTGCTCCCTAAGCCCCTCTTCCTCCCTTCCTGCCTCCAGACATTCACTGGTCACCAGCTGTGGGGCCACTGCCTCAGTTCTGGGTGACGTGCCTGTCTCTGAGCCGCTTACATTTCAGTTTGGCCCTCGATCATTAAATAACAACTTCTTGAGTCCTTCCTACTTGGGGCGTGACCCCCATGTAGGCGGTAACTTCTTAAATTAGGAACTGGGCTCATTGCCTCTTTTGATGCACGTACCCAGCAGGTCACTAAGAAAGTAGTAGGTATTTTAGAAGAGACCTAAGAGGGTAGGGATGGGTGTGTGGCAATGGAAAGTTACCTAAAATGATGGGGAAACCAGCTGGGGCCCTTCTGTTTGGGGATTTCCCCGGACCACATTTCATGACCTGTGCCTAGCCCCTTGGGCTTTATTGAACTGTATCCTATCACACTCCCTACTCTCTACACCTATTTTGCCCATGGTGCCTGTTTGAACTGACAAAGATGTAGTGGAATGGAGAATGTTGGGATATCAGGGCAAAGGCCAGTGAGTGCATCTTTCAGGGCAGGATTCCTGGGGGTGGGTGGGGCAAAACCTTGTGCTCTGCTGGTTTTGAGCACTTTGAGTGTTGGTTTCACTCAAGGCCTCCCAAGCTCTACCCCATCTCTGTGCCCACTGAAGCTAGGCTGGCTGTCTTGTACTGGACCATGTTGGTCTCTTGGGAGGGTCTCTTCTCTCTGTGCAAATAGCTCAGACACAGGGGCCAGTTTAGATCCAGGCCTTGGGGCCCATTGAAGAATTTGAAAATGAGAGTAACATCTGGCCTCCAGGGCTGTTCATTGGGCAGAGGTCTGTGGGGAGGGGTCTGTTGTTAGAGGGGATGGATGAGTCATCTTAAAGCCTTTGTGCATTTTTTGACCCAGCCCCATGTCCCTGACACATTTGTTTCTCTGCATCCAGATGTGTTTGTTTTGTCACTTACGCACATTGTCACTTACTGCTGTGGGGCTGCTTGACAGAGAAGATGCTGGAAGGTCCTGGAAGATGCTCCATCGGCATGGGTTTTGAGTGGGTTCCCAAGAACCTGGCCTAGCCCCACCTATTTTCCATCTGTTTTCTATTCTACTCAACCCAACCCACGCATGGACTCTTCCCTAAACATTAGGATTATAACATGTAGAATGCTGGAGCTGGAAGGGACAGTAGAGACAAGCTAGCTTATCTTCTTCCTCATTCTGTGGGAGGGGAGACAGACCCAGGACTTGGGCATCACTTGCTGGGAACCCTTATGGCGTCCACACATGGATAGCTGTGAGTTTGCCTCCCCTGGGATGAGAGCCCACCCTCGGGTTATGGCCCACAATTCATTCTTGTTTTATCTCGTTGTGCCTGAAACAATGCCTCTTACTCCTTATTCCTTTTACTACCAGTCTTAAAACTCACCTTCTCTAAGAAGTCTTCCTGATTAATTCAGTTCATTCTCCATCCTTTATTAGGTGGGTGGGTGCATTATATTAATTTTCACTTAGTGTTGTTTTTTCCTCCAGGAGCACCTGTAGGGTTATTTCAGTGTGTTCTTTATTATCTTCTTTAGTCTGGCAACTCTTAGAGGGTAGAGTCCATTGGCTTGCTTCCCCCACCATTCTAGGGACACTTGAAAGGCATCATTTTCTTCCTGAGGATCGTCACCCTTTGCCCAGAGCAGGGCTACAAACCCGGGATGCTCAGAGTCCAGGAGCTGGCTGGCATTGCCTGACGACCCGGATCGCAAAGACTTTCTGTGCTGAGGGCGAGGCTGGGGTAAGACTTCTAGGAAAACACATCTCTGACTCCTACACTGGGGTCAGGCTCTAAGCGGCAGGGTCCACCCCCTGCAGTGCAAAGGCTTTGTTACTGGGCAGGATGTGAACATCCTCGATTTTTACTTAATGGTCAAAGTTAAGTAACTTGTCTGGGGTCACACTGTGACACATTATTGCCAAACCTGTTCCTTTTGCCAAGTCAGTCCTTCTTTGTACTTTCCTGCCCAACCCATGTAGAATTCTAAAATTCTCAGGCCGGAAGGGAATCTGTAGTGGGGTTTGAGTGGGATGGAGATCTTGTCTTAAAGCAGAACACATGGAAGTTGGGTGCACCAAAGGATTCCACTTTTACCTGTGGTCACCCATCTCAGCATTGCATGCTTCAGAAAGCTCAGCTGTTCTTGCAAATGACATTTCTGCTAGTATAATTTGATCTTGAGTCCCTTATTGTGTTTTTCCTGCCAAATATGGGAATGGGCTGGTGTCTGCTCATGTACCTAAAAGTATTAATTGAAAAGTTGTCTTCCAACTTGAAGCACCTAAGTACCCTGATTTTATTTTCCTTGCTCAAGGCCCAGCAAGTCTTCCTGTTGCCCCTTCCAGACTCACTGCACTCACCCACAAACCCTGCCACAGATGATGGCAGATGGCCACGTCAGGCCACATGCCCTCATGGATCGGCTTCCTGGGTCATGATGGGGGCCCTCGAGAGAGTGTAATGGTTTGTAGGAAGTGCAACATTCTGGGGTACTGCCTCTCACTCTTTCTCCAAGTGACTTGGAGATGAAGCAATTTCTGGAGAAGTTTAAGAAACTTGAATGTCCTTAAGCCCAACCTCTGATTTTAGTGATAAGAGCACTCATCTCAGAGCAAGCCAGTGGCAGGGCTAGGGATTGACCAAGGCCACACACTTGGCTACTCAGAGAACCCAGAACCTGCCATGTGTGGTTGTGTTGAGTTGGAGCTGAAGGAGGAACACAGCTGCCGTGGGCTTTGGGGACAGGCGACTTCCCCTGAACCACCTACTGCCTACCCCTGCCTCTCCATCTGGTCCTTGGCAGAGTCCAAGCTTCCGTGGGGACAGTCCTAGCTGCTTCCCGATCCAGAGAATCGTATTGAGGGGCCATGTGGCTTTGGTTCCACCTGTAGACGTGCTTTTGCTTTTTCTGAAGCTTTGCTAAGTCGCTTCAGTCGTGTCCGACTCTGTGCGACCCCATAGATGGCGGCCCACCAGGCTCCTCCGTCCCTGGGATTCTCCAGGCAAGAACACTGGAGTGGGTTGCCATTCTGAAGCTTTGACCCTGCCTTTAATAGGACTGGGCCTTACCTTGATCTGCTGTGAAATGGTGAGAACTCTCCTAAGTTGCTAGTCTATTGCTCCAAGGCAGGACCCCTGATAAATGCTTTGAGGTCCACAGAGACAGGAGTGAGGGGAGAGGCTTCTCTGACGAAAAGGCACGATCCTCAGGAAAGTCGGGGGCCAGAGCATTCAAGCCCAACAGCTGTGCCTGCAGTGCCGACTCCCATAGTGCATGGGTGTCAGCCTGACAAGCATTTACTGGGTTGGACCTTTTTTTCTTGATTTATTTCCACAATAACTCTAAGAGGTGGTGTCTATTTTTATCTCAGTTTTACAGAGAGAAACTGGAAATTAGAGAGAAAGCTGAAATAACTTGGCTCTAGCTCACTCAGCTAAGAAGTGGTGTGATTCAAGCACAGGCAGCCTGACCTTCAGTGCTCACTCTCGCTATATTGCGTCCCAGACTATGGCTCGAGGCTTCCTGCAGGATGGAGGGTGAGTTCCACTTGCCCCCTGGAACCACTACATAAAGGGGTTGTGTGTCCTCAGAGTTGAGGAAGGGGAGTGATTTATGAGGGGTAGAAGCAAAGGGATCAAGCTGAAGCGGTTTGGCAATGGCTGGGTTAGAGGAGAGGCAAGAAGGGCAGGAATAGCTCCTTTCCCTTCCTCTCTAGCGGCCTTGCTGACGCTCTTCACCTGGCCCGGTGTCTCTCCCGGGCTCACCTCTCTGGCCTGCAGGGGTCTTGTCCCAGGCATCACTTTCATGATGTAAGTGCTACATTCGTGGAACTACAGTCCTCTGGGGACTTCAGTTGGTATGGAAGTGACAAGGACGGAAGAAAGGAAAGAAGTTTAAGTTTGAGCTTCTGCCTTTTCTAAAGGCTTCAGGGTCTCCCACTTGCACTAGCCCTTTTCAAAGCCCTGGACCTAGTTTATATTAGTAGTTTTATATGTGTGTGTGTGTATATATATATATATATATATATTTGTTTTCTTTTTTTCTTTAAAGAGAGCACTCCCTCCAATTGTATATGCCTCAGGGCCCCTATCAAACCTGACTGTTCCCCTCCGTCACCCGCTCAGCCAAATGTCAGAGTCCCACAACCTCCTTGAGAAACACCGCAGACCCCTCTTTTCCTCGTGGAGCCCTCCCACACAGTATGAACCTTGATTGAAGGTGTGATTCGCCTCTGAGTAGCTGGGTTAAATTTTTGTAAAGAGGTTGCTGTGTGAACACTTTTGCAGACCTCAAAGCCACCAGAGGATGGGAGCTGAGTCTACTTTCTTTGTAATGATGACTCTCTATGATTTTCTCCATAGATAGATGTTTGAGTGTTCTCATGGGATTCCAAGAAGACACAGAGGGAGCATTTACGTACGAGTCTATGTGTCCTCACCATGGACACCTGTGGATGTGTGTAAGCTGCATGTGTGCAAAAACTTCTGCACTCTGTTCCATAGGATGAGTCACTTCTGTTATAGGGATCTTGGATGTAGAGTCAATGGCTGGGACATGGAATACACAGTTTATTCTAGGGATTTGGAAGAGTGGGCATCCAGATACCTGTACATCGCCGGGAAGGCCTCTGCCTGGGCCACGCCAGTGTCTGGCCGCTGGGCTGCTGGGTAGGTTTAGAACCGGGGGGACCCCTGGACGGGAGATGCTAAGGGAAGTGAGGGAATATGGAGTGAAGTGAAGGTCAGTAAGCTCTCCACTCACACCCCTTCTCCAGTAGCCCCATCCTGGCAGTGGCCCATTTCTGCACACCTACAAAGACATCTCCAAAATGTGTTGGTCACTGTGGCACAGTCTGGTTGGCTGAAACAAAAAAGAGGGGTATTTATTGTAGGGCGCCTGGGGTGTCTCAGAATACCCAAGGGCAGGAGCAGCTGCCGGTCCCCGAGGGCGGGAAGCAGGAGCTGAAGCCGCCAGGAAGCAGGCCTCTGCCTTTGACTTGCCGAGGTCACCCGGCCACCCCTTTCTGCTTTCCTTGCTGCCCATGCATACTGCTCTCTCCCCAGACCAGCTGTCTCTGTGCCTCTGAGACAAGGCTACAGCAACACAGCTCTGGAGACGACTTGTCATCAGGCCTTCAGTATTTGGTCAGTGCTCTGAAGGCTCCATCCTGGCTTTCAGAGATACTGCAAGTGGCCACCCTCCAGTCAGCTACATCCACGGGACCCAGGTCGTGTGGCTTCCAGGGTCACAACACACTGAGAAGACATTACAAATGGTTCCCCAAGTCAACCAGCTCAGCCTCCATGAAGACCCCTGCCCAGCTGATGGGAGACCCCAGCCCAGCTGACAGGAGAAGCGCCTCTCTCCAGAGTCCCCATGGCACTTTACCTGCCCCCTTCTATGGCACGCATTGTTTCCTACCTTGTGTGAGTATTGCTTTTACAAACATCTTATCCCCTCATCCCATGGATCGCTAAGCTTCTCTTTTTCTTTATATGCCTCACAGCTTGTGCAGAAAACCTGGGCAGCTACTGAAATAAAAAAAGGTTTTAAGAGGCTGAAGTAACTTGGCCAGGTCATTTATTTCGCTTCACTGTGTTGAGTTGATTCAATTCAAATCATTCAATCAATTAACTCATACAACCAAATTTTATTGAGCGCCTTCTGGATGCTAGGCACTGCCCTGGATGCGCAGAAGCTACAGCACCAAGCAAGACAAAGAAAGTTCTCACCCCACTGAGCTTCCAAGTGAGCGGAGATCATCAGCAAACTAGACTACGGACAGTGCCCAGGCAGAGATGTGGGAATTCCCGACACTGCCTTGAGGAGCCCACGTTCCTCGGGGGTCTCGGACGAACCATTGGATACATTTCTGGGTGACAGGACGGTGCTTTCAAAGGATGAAGGAGAAGTGCTGTCAGACTTCAAAGAGAGAGTGATTTACCACCAGGGGTAGAAGGAGGGAACCGAGGGAGGTTTCACTGAGAAGCGGGACACGTGACTGAACTTGCAGAGTGAGTAGGAGTATGCCATGGAGAGGTGTGTGTGTGTGTTTGTGTGTGTGTGTGTGTTGAGGGGATTGGGGGAAGGGAAAAAGAGGGGAGATTGACAGTGATAAAACCCTTCCAGATAGGCTGATGCAAAAAAGATTTTAAGCATTATGGAATGGATGCTGTTCCAGAGACAGCTACAGCTTGAAAAGGCGCACGCATCCTGTACTCACTGCAGTGCTAGTCAGGACAGCCAAGACATGGAGGCAGCTGAGATGTCCACTGATAGATGAGTGGGCAAAGAAGACGTGGCGTATATATATGCATGTAATGGACATTACTCAGCCCGAACAGGTTGCAACAATGCCATTTGCAGCAACATGCCTGGACCTAGAGACTATCATACTAAGTGAAGGAAGCCAGGCAGAAACAAACATCATGTGATATTTACATGCGGAATCTAAAAGAATGACAGAAATAAACTTATTTATAAAACAAAAATAGACCCCCAGACAGAGAAACAAACTTATGATTATGAAAGGGGAATGGGGGGTGAGGGATAAATTAGGATTTGGGGATTAACATATACACACTGGTGCTTAGTGCTCAGTCTCTCAGTCCTGTCCAAGTCTTGTGACCCCATGGGCTGCAGCCCGCCAGGCTACTCTGTCCATGGGGTTCTTCAGGCAAGAGTGCTGGACGGGGCTGCCAAGCCCTTCTCCAGGGGATCTTCCAGACCCAGGAGTCGAACCCATGTCTCCAGCATCTCCTGTTTTGAAGGCAGATTCTTTACCACCTGAGCCACCAGGGAAGCCCATGAATACTGGAGTGGGCAGTCTATCCCTTCTCTAGGGGATCTTCCCAACACAGGAATCGAGCTGGGGTCTCCTGCATTGCAGGCAGAATTTTTACCAGGGAAGCCCTCATATACACACTACGCTATATAAAATAGATAACCAACAAGGACTACTGTGCTCAATATTTTGCAATAACCTATAAGGGCAAAGAATCTGAAAAAGAACAGATATCTGGATCACTTTGCTGTGCACCTGAAACTAGCACAACATTGTAACTCAACTATACTTCGACTAAAAACAAAAGAAGGAGCTGCTGGTTCCGGAAGACGGTGAGACGGTCAGTGTTTATGGAGCACAAGTAACATGGGGAAGAGAATGATGAAGTTAGCCAGAGACCTTGCCCAGCCTTGTGTGTCGAACCAAGGAGGCGATAGGTACGTAGCAATGGCTAGCTGCCCTGGCAACTGGAGGGCAAGGATGTTGGCTGATTCTGGCATGGGACCTGGCAGAGCCTGGAGACCAGCAATAACTCTAGGCCAGGAACAAACATATTCTAGGAGGCCTCAGGATGAAGCATTACACTGGCCTTGGGGTTGCTGACCTCTGGCTCAGAGAGAGGGCTGGATGATGAGAAGAAGTTTTCACTCCCAAATTGCAACCTTCCTCAGAAAGCACTGAATTTTCCTACTTTTATTCCCTGGCGAGTGTAGTGAGATTTTCTAAGTCTTGCAATTGAATTTCAAGAATCAAAAGAAAAGCTGTTCATTTGTAGTTTTTCTTTTTTCTTTTTTTTTAAAGCCAGCAGAATTGGGGGCTGCCATACTTACATGTCTTATAATCCTATAGTCCCTGACCCTTCAGCTCAGTCCAGTTGCTAAGTCCTGTCTGACTCTTTGCAACCCCATGGACTGCAGCACACCAGGCCTCCCTGTCCATCACCAGCTCCCACAGCTTACTTAAATTCATGTCCATTGAGTCAGTGATGCCATCCATCCATCTCACCCTCTGTTGTCCCCTTCTCCTCCTGCCTTCAATCTTTCCCAGCATCAGGGTCTTTTCCACTGAGTCATCTCTTCGCATCAGGTGGCGAAAACATCTGAAAAGACAAAGTATCTCTAGAAACTGCTCCTGTCCTGGGATGCTGTTCCTCATGGGACCTCAGGGCTATTCTCCCTTATCTCAAGATACCTGGGCAGAGGTGGATCGTGGCCAACTTCTTGAGACCGTTCCATGGTCAAAGTCACACCCTGGGCCCGTTCCACCTTTTCAGCTCTGCCTCCATCCCCTCCCAACTCCAAGTTAGCCTCCAGCCGTGTTGGCTCTCTTGCTAACTCCGATGTTCAGGTCTCCAGGACACTTGTAGACAACTTTTCCCCTCATCTCTGTCTGTCAAATATCCTGTTCCTGTCAAATACTCCTGTTCAAGGTCAAGCCCAAAGGTCCTTGTCAGTGTGGAGACTTCCCCAGCCCATTTGACCCAAGAGCTCCCCCTTCTGTGTTCTCTCAGCACTTTAGACTCACCTCTGTTACTGCATATACACAGCCTTTTGTTCTTATGTTAAGTCAGCTGAATTTGTTGACTAAATCTCAATCTTCTCTGTATCCCGAGGCCCTAGTAACTGTACCTGACAAACAATAGGCTCTCAATAAATACTGTTTTTAAAAAAATTAATTAATTTTAATTGGAGGATAATTACTTTACAATATTGTGATGGTTTTTGCAATACATCAACATGAATCGGCCATGGGTAAACATGTGTCCCCCACTCCTGAACCTCCTTCCACATCCCTCCCCACTCTATTCCTCTGGGTTGTCCCAGAGCCCCGGCTTTGGGTGCCTTGCTTCAAGCCTCGAACTTGCACTGGTCGTCTCTCTTACGTATGTTTCAGTGCTATTCGTTCAAGTCTTCCCACCCTCGCCTTCTCCCACTGAGCACAGAGGTCTGTTCCTTTCGTCTGTGTCTCCTTTGCTACCCTGCTGGTAGGATCGTCGGTACCATCTTTCTAAGTTCCATACAGATGCATTAATATACGGTATTCGTCTTTCTGTTTGCGACTTACTCTGTTTGTTGATGAGGGGTGGTTTATCTCAGCATCTCATCTATCAGGGTTGGGTATAAAGATGACTTTGGGAAGAATTCCAGCGGTAGAACATGAGGAAAGGGCATTACAGGTGGAAGAAGCAGCATGAGCAAAGTTACCAAGGAGGGAAACAGGCAAACATGGGAGCCTGGAGGGAAGGAGGGGAGAGGAGAATGGCAAGGGCCAAGCTCCATATGCCTTGCTGAACCAGGGCATTGTGATCTTGTCTGAGGGGGCTGCTATTCCCAGAGGAGGAGACTGAGCCATCGAAAGGTCAATCAGCTCATGGGCTGGTGATGGACATGGGATTAGATCAATCCTGTTCGGCTTTGAAGCCCATGACTGATCAGAGCCTTTGGGAAGAGTAAGCCACTCAGGTTGGCTAGAGCCTAGAGTAAGTGAGGAGGAGCAAGAGGAGGGAAGTGTGGAAGGACCATATTACAGAGTTACATTTCTAGCGGTATCTCGTGTTGTTGGACTGCCTATCATGTGCCACAACCCATGTCAGGCACTTTAAACATGTTATTGTATGAAAATGATAGCAGTGCTCTTACGTGATCAAGCCCACTTTACAGATAAGAGAACTAAATCTCAGAGAGGTTCAGTAATTTGCCCAAGGTCACACAGCCAATACGTGATGGACCAATGACTAAATGCGGATCTTTCGATTCCACAACCCACTTCATTGCGAAAGAATTTAGCGAGTGATCATCACTTAATACTTCGATTCTGAATGATATAATCGGGTATGGATTTTTTTTTTTTTTTTAACTTTACATAAGCAAGTTCCAAGCCTAGGCTTTTCTTCCAACACCATCTTTTCCTTCCTGTATGTTTCTGCTCACTAGGCCTACTTTCTTGCCCTGTGCCCTCTGCCCAGATGGGCAGAGTGAACTGCCCAGGCAAAGTGAACTTCTCGCTTTAAAAAAAGACCAATTTTCTGGCAGATTAGAACTTTTCTTGAGAAAGAGAATGGGCAGGAAGGTGAGGAAAATGTAAAAAAAAAAAAAAAAAAGGGGGGGGACCTGGCTCAGATCTCAAGAAGAGATGGAGCAATGGCTTTGGGAGGGCAGGGGGAAATTGTCACTGTTTACATATACATTTCTTTTTTAGGCATTTAGACCTGAATGGGTGAAGTTCAAAATCAGCTTCAGTCAGAATTACCTGTTCCTGCTTGTTCAGAAGGCAGGTTTTGTGCCCCTACCTCAGATATTCAGATTTTTTTATTTTTGGTGAAGCCCAAGAGTCCGTCTTTGTAAACAAGCAACCCAAAGATTTTATAAATAGAGAACACAGCCTTCGGTGACACGGTTACACCCACGGGCTTTAGCCATTAGTGTGGAGAAAATTTGAGGTGCCAGGAACTTGGGGCTGGATGGCTTCCAGGTTCCTTCCCCAGCCACAGGCATTGACCTGTGGGCTTGTGTAGGAGTCCAGGTCTTTCGGAATTAGTGATGTGGTTACAGTAGCAGCGTGACTCTGTGGATGGAGGAAGGTGCGTCGGATGTGAGAGTCTCCCTCCATGAGCCCATGTGCGTCATCTCAGTCACAGCTTTACTCTCAAAAACAAGTCATTTTTGTTCCTGTCAGCATCTTGGCCTGCAGTGGAGGGCAAGCTGAGATGCAGGGGCCCAGACACAGGCTTCAGGTGATGCTTCGGGGCTTGGCTGCGGCTGGGGGGAGCAGGAAAGTATTAGTCGACTGGCTCTAGGGGATTAGAAAGTATGACTCAAAACACATTGCCAGAGGAGGTAAGAGCTATCTGCTTGCATGAATTTTAGGGACTGTAGTATTTTGGGTTTTACTTTTTATTACCAGGGATAATAGAGGTCAGAGCCCTCCAAGGAAGTCAGTTTCGACCTGGATGCACTTCCAAACAATCTGAAGCTTTAGAACATGGAGCCATCCAGATCTCACTCCAGATCTACTAAATTCAGGGCTGGGATTTAGGAATCTGAGTGAAGCTCCCTGGATTCTGGAGCAGCTGCTGGACTGGCACTGCTCCAGGGACTGAAAGACACTCCAGAAAGGTGAAAGAGAAAATCAGTCCAGCTTGAATATTGCAGTATCAAGTCATCTGTACTTTCCTTGCCCATCTTTGTCTTTTCCTTTCCATCCCCACCATTACATGGCAGGAAGCTCAGAAAAGCCTCACCTGTCATTTCTCCTATAAGGCAACACAGGATATATCTATCTGTGTACAATCCAGAAGGGTTTGATGCATTCAGATATTGTACATATATTAATTTTCATTACACTTAAACACGAGTTACTTGCTAATAACACTGGCCTGCTGACTTTGTGGATGACTTTGTAGGATGTGGGCTTCCAGGCCCTGGAAGTCACAGAACCACGTTGGTCGACTTCTATTTGAGCCATGGTTTAGAGAACCTGTGCTGGAAGAGCTGGACAAATGAACCCTGAAGCCCTTCCTAACACAGGCATCCCACAGCTTCAGTGTTAACCATTCCAAGTGTTCCTTTCTTGACTTTCGTGTTTTCTACACCTCCCTAGCTTCTTTACCCAGATATAAGCCCCAGGTTGGGTTCATCTTAATCAAATGGGTAGTGAGAAACTGAGAGTGACTAGAGATGGAAGAAATTAGAGCACATGAAGTCTCCCCAAGGGTGCATCGCTTGAGTCATATGCGGCAGCTTTCGTCTCAATAACAAGCTCTTACTGATGTCGTCATCTTTCCAGGGACAACTCAGCCAGGAAGAGATCTGGTGTACCTTGAGAAAGTCACAACATGAGAGGCGCGTGTACCTTGTTCGTTGTGATACTATTGATGATAGCCAGGACACGCAAGTAACCTAAATGTCCACTGCCAGAGGAATGGATAAAGATGTAGCACATATACACAAGGCAATATAACTTAGCCACAAGAAGGAGCAAAATCGGGCTGTAGAGATGTGGATGGACCTGAGAGTGTCATACAGAGTGAAGTAAGACAAAGAGGAAAACAAATATATATATTAATGCATGTATGTGCATATATTTTTCTGGATCTGGAATCTAGAAAAATGGTACAGCTAAACCTACTTTCAGGGTAGGAATAAAGAGGCAGACATAGAGAACGGACGTGTCATCACAGGGAGGAGGACAGGGGAGGGTAGGATGAATTAGGACTGACACATATACACCACCGTATGTAAAATAAATATCTAGTGGGAAGCTGCTGTATAGCACAGGGAGCTCAGCTCGGGGCTCTGGGAAGACCTACAGGGGCGGGGTTAGGGGTTTGGTGGGAGGAAGGTCCAGGAGGGAGGGGATGTATGTATCCATGTAGCTGTCTCACTCTGTCATTCAACAGAAACTAACACAACATTGTAAAGCTATTATACTCTAGTTGTTTGTTTTCTTTAAATGATGTTCCTGATTAGAGATGCTTGATGCAATGACTCAGGAATCAAACAAGAGAGCAAACTGCCAAAGAAACCCCCTCAACCAGGCTCCTTGTTTGCTTTCTGAATCTTCACTGGTGGGTGGAGGAGAAGAAGATGTGCTGGGATTTTTTCCACCTAAAATTCTCTATTTGTTTGGGCCCTGAAATTCCACAATATCATAGGAAAAGTAACCGTACCCTTGAAGGACTGAATGGGCACTGACTGCTGTGGGTGGGGTGATCTGAGTCCCAGGGGAGGCTCTTGGGAAGAAGACTCCACCGGCCTCTTTCCTTTCCAAATCACACCCCTTCCTCAGAGCTGCACTCAACCCTGAGCTTGTCTGTGAACATTGTTCTGATCATGCAAGCCCCAACTGATGTCCCTGCCACACCTGGTTCTGATTCTAGAGTACACTTGTATTCTTACAATTCATTTAGCTCTTAATCATTTATGCTTTTCTGATAGTTCTCAATTAGCTGTTTTGGATTTTTATGTATCTTTTCATGCTCATTTACTTTCTCAAGGATAGTGTGAACAAGTTAATGCATGTACATAATTTATTTCCATTGAAAGAAACTGTTGAATTGTTGAGTATCAGTTTATGGTAGCCATTGTTCAAGGTCCTGGGCAATATACATATATATTTTTCTGATATATATATATACACATATATATACAGATATATTTTTTCAGATGATAGGTGCTATAAAGACAGAGTCTAAGGGAAGTTAAATAATATGATAAGAAATAATTGATCAGGAAAATGAATGAAAATTTCACTCATTTTTTTGTTTACTTATCAAAAGTATCATATGCTAGATGCTTTAAAAATTTTACATCTCTGTGACTAGATTAAACCATTACAAAAAGGAAACAATCCAAGTGGAAAAATACTATTAGGCTGAAAAACATGGTTATTGAATTAAACTGTAAAATGGAAGCCACGAGTTACAAATGGACACTGCAGGAAACTAAGTCAGTGAGTAAAAGATCAACTCAAGATAAATTTCCTAGAACACAGAAGAAAAAGATAAAGAAATGAAAATGAAAGAATAGAATAATTGCGAAAGACGGATATCAAAGAGCCAACCCACACGTAACAGGAGTCACCAAAATAATTTGCAGAATAACTGGTAGCAGAAGCCATATGTAGAACATTATTAACCTTCAATAACATTTTGTTTTTGAAACTGAGCCTGCTTATAGTATTAATTAAGAATCTTTGCTTTGTGTTAGGGTCCCAGCTCAAACTGGCTTAAATGAAAGAAGGGATTTTATTGGCTCATATAATGAAGCCCACAGATTCACCAGGAATCTATCTCTCCAGCTCTGGTTTTCCTCTCAGTTAGTTTCATTCTTGGCTACTTTGTTCCCATGGGGTGGCTCCTTTTTGCTCCTGTATTCTTCTGGTTTCCAAGCCCAACGGGAAGAGAAAGGTGTGTATCTCTAATACTTGTGACATTAACCTTGGGTTAATCCTCACTGATTCTGGTCTGGCTTGAGTCTTGTACTCACTCTTGAATCAATGCGGGTGCAAGGAGGGCTGTTGCGTTCGATTCACTGGTAGCACACTCTCCTTCCTAGCATGAGGGGATGTTCAGATCTGTCTAGTGCCCACAAAGACTGCAAGTGAGGGAGAGACAGGTTCCCACAGGGTAATGTGGTTGTGGATTCCAGAAGAAAGGGGAATACATGCTGAGCAAGCTAAACAACATCATCGGGGGGTAGATAATAAACGAACTGCTCTTGATCTAAATCTAAAAGGTTACCAAAATCCTATAAATACGTTTGCCTCAGATTTCTCCTTCTAACTCCTGACTCTAAACGCGATCTATGGGCTGTGTGTGCCAAGTCGCTTCAGTTGAGTCCGACTCTCTGCGACCCCATGGACTGTAGCCTGCCAGGCTGGATTCTCCAGGCAAGAACATTGGAGTGGGTTGCCATGCCCTTCTCCAGGGGATCTTCCCGACCCAGGGATCAAACTCGAGTCTCTTACGTTGGCAGGTGGGTTCTTTACCACTAGCTCTCCACCCTGGAAAGCCCTAAATGCTATGACACAGGGGAATTCCTTCCTTGAATTGTGGAGGAAAGGTTGTGTGACTCAAGAATTCTTGGGCAAACTGATGCTCATAGTATATGTACTCTTAAAATAAAGTTCCTAGGACACTCCTTGAACAAACTGGTAAAAATGTGTTCCAGAACAATAAGGATAAACTAAGAGTAAGTACATATCATCACCACGTCCTGTAGTTCCACCTCTGAAATGGGTCCCTTTTCCACCATCACCTGTCACTATCATTTCTCATCAGGACCATCGCCAGTCTGTGAACTTGCCTTTGTCTTTCACTCTCAACCCTTCCAAGCCATTCCCTATATATTACCCAGTGGTCTGCTAGTAAATTAGATCACATGTCCTTGCTTAAAATAAGTTTGGCTTTGTATGGTGTGTAGAATACATTCAGGCTCCTCACCATGGCTAGCCTGTGCAGATTCAGCCTCCACGAATTATCCCCAACCCACTGTCCTCTGCTCACCTCACTGCAGACACATAACTACCTGTCTGTCCTTTCTGCTAACGTGCCAAACTCCTTCCTCTGTAGGGCCTTCACACATGCTGTTTCTTCTACTTGGACCTTTCCTTTTCTCCATTCTCCTTGGTTGGCTCCTCTGTCATGGTGTTTGAACTTACACCACTTGCTCAGATGTTTTCTGATCTCATAATCTAAAAATAGACTTCCTTCTATTTTTCTTGGCATCCTTATCTCAAACCACTAAACACAGTCTGCAATCACACAGGACTTGTGTTTACTTCTGTTATATCTGTCTTGTCGGGAGCCTGACTCCATGAAGGTAGGGACCTATTTTGTTTGCCCCAGAATTAACAGGTTTTAGTACTTTGTGGGATACAGGAGTGGTACAAAATATATATATATATATTTTAGGAGGCAGGAGGGAAGAACCATCGAAATGAGGCAGCTACATAGAAATAAATATATACTAAAAAGATGTTGAGGGAGTCAATTCAATTGTAATTTCTAATGTGATGGCAAAGCAAACATTTTTCCTATTTAAAGAGATGATGTAAAAAAATGGAGCTGGGGGAAGATTTTAAAGTTCTGAATTAAATGAGCAAACTCAGTATATAATGCCCTGTGTTCCTGATTTCAGGCCAGAAAAGTGGATACAGACTAAGGTGGTGCTGCACACACAGTATTTGCGACCTTGAGGGAAGGATAGGATTCAGTAACAGGGAGAGGTGAGAAGGCCCTTCCTTGTGAATGTGTGAGTGTGTGTGAGTGTGTGCATGTGTGTGCTTAGTGAAAGACTAAGCAAGCAGAGCTCTGCACTTGAGATGAGCAAGCGTGGGGGGAGCGGGCAAGGAGCCCAGCGAGGCTTCCATCGCCAGGGCGCTCAGCGCGGGTTCAGTTCAGTTCCGTTCAGTCGCTCAGTCGTTCCGACTCTGCGACCCCATGAACTGCAGCACGCCAGGCCTCCCTGTCCATCACCAACTCCCGGAGTTCACTCAGCCTTGCCTCCATCGAGTCAGTGATGCCAGCGCGGGTTAAAACTCAGGAAATAAAAAGCTGCCGCGACGAGGGCAAAAGCGGCTTCCTGGTGGGGCTCGGTGGTCTGGCCTAGTGCCGGCAGCAGCCGGGCCTCTGGCCCCTGGACGCCGAGGCCGCCTTGCAGGACAGGAACGAGGGCTGGGCCAGGGCTGGGCCGAGCCGCTGGGAGGCTGCCGGCGCGGCTGGGGCTGCTGCACAAGGGAAGGCTGAGGGCGGGGGCGGCGCAGATGAGGGGCCCTGAGGAGCCCGGGAGACAGGAGGGGAGGCAGGAGGCTCTGGAAGCAAACTCGCACAGGTCCTCACGAACCC
>SJXQ01007810.1:2346243-2362107 GCA_006408695.1 Aepyceros melampus
TGCCGTCTGCAGCCCGGGCACCTGAAGGAACAGTGTAGAGAGGGCCCGGAGCACCCTCGGGGCTGGCCCACCTGCCTCTGCCCTTTCGTATCTCCGTCACTTCAGCTAGTTCACATCTCAGGACGGCTCTCCTGGCAAGGAAGGCGGGATAATGTTCCCCACATTCTCCCGTGAGATCCCCACCGTTGCAGGCTTTGTCAGCTGTGACGTCAGTTATGCTTGGTCCTGGGTGGGGGGCGGGTAGGTGGGCATCAGTCTCTGGAGATGCCGTCTGTGGGCTTGGGCTCCGCGGCTTTTTTTTCCTGCCAGGTCCTTGCTTCAGTCCAGCCTCGAAGGAAGACTGTGCTAACTAAGCTAAGCTGAGCAGGACATTCCTCTGTCCAGGCTTCAGCTCTGGCAGGGAATTCAAAAGACGATTTCATTTGCCACCCTGCCTCTGAGAAAGTCTGCAGCACACCCATGCCAGCTTCTGGGCATCTATCTAGTTTTAGGAGACTCACCAGAAAAGGCGAACCTGTGACCTCTTCACCAGGTGTAGCAGCCTGGGAAGATGGGGTTGTAAAAACATTTGCCACCAGATGGCACCATAGCAGGCCCTGCACAGGGCGTGAGACCCACACAGACCAGAGACAGCCAGTAGCCGTAGCAGTGGGCTGGCAGTGGTGAGAAGGATACCTTTCCACTAAAGTGACTTATAAGGTGCGTTTCTTCAATTCTAATGAGATTGATGGGAATTTCCTCAGATTAATCAGTGAATGGTGAGTTGTAGCTCTGCAATTGCCACATATGGACTCAACCATCTCATCTGTGCTTTTGAAAACCTTACCGCAATTTTATCCGGGAGCAATATCCTTCAAGGGGATGCCCATTCCTCTCAAGACCCATCTCAACCACACTTTACTGACCCTGGACTCAGAATTAGAGTCAGATCACAGCTTTGCCTAGAGGAGATGAGTACAAAACCTGACTCAGGAAGAAATGGTTGGTATACTACAGAAGTGGCAAGATTTTGTAATGTATATTGGAAGAAACCTGGAAAATATATGTAGGAGTATATCCTAAGGATGCTAGACTAAAAATGATAGAATACAGCACTTTATCAGATCAAAATTATTGGGTACTTTTGTTAGATATTCTGGATTTAATGTATTAGCCCTTGCAACTGGAAATACCGCCAAAATTTTCTTGGTTGGCTGACTGAACCTTTTAGACTCAATAGTGGCATACGCTTAATGAGGCTGGAATGCTAGGATTTCCCTGATAAGATGCAGAGAAAAACATTCAAGGCTTAGAGAGACAGGAATGATGAAGTGACTTTATCATATGCTATCCACACACCTACCCCCCACCTCTATCAACCTGAGGGCCCAGAGGACAGTTCATTAAGACACTGAAAAATACATTGCTGATGGTAACACTTGCATCTCTGAAAAACTCCACAGTGGCTGCTTTTTCTAAGCCAGATGTAGAGATGAAAGATGCCTCCACTGACTCAGGCTCCATTTTATGGGCATCTATCTAGTTTTAGGAGACTCACCAGAAAAGGCGAACCTGTGACCTCTTCACCAGGTGTAGCAGCCTGGGAAGATGGGGTTGTAAAAACATTTGCCACCAGATGGCACCATAGCAGGCCCTGCACAGGGCGTGAGACCCACACAGACCAGAGACAGCCAGTAGCCGTAGCAGTGGGCTGGCAGTGGTGAGAAGGATACCTTTCCACTAAAGTGACTTATAAGGTGCGTTTCTTCAATTCTAATGAGATTGATGGGAATTTCCTCAGATTAATCAGTGAATGGTGAGTTGTAGCTCTGCAATTGCCACATATGGACTCAACCATCTCATCTGTGCTTTTGAAAACCTTACCGCAATTTTATCCGGGAGCAATATCCTTCAAGGGGATGCCCATTCCTCTCAAGACCCATCTCAACCACACTTTACTGACCCTGGACTCAGAATTAGAGTCAGATCACAGCTTTGCCTAGAGGAGATGAGTACAAAACCTGACTCAGGAAGAAATGGTTGGTATACTACAGAAGTGGCAAGATTTTGTAATGTATATTGGAAGAAACCTAGAAAATATATGTAGGAGTATATCCTAAGGATGCTAGACTAAAAATGATAGAATACAGCACTTTATCAGATCAAAATTATTGGGTACTTTTGTTAGATATTCTGGATTTAATGTATTAGCCCTTGCAACTGGAAATACCGCCAAAATTTTCTTGGTTGGCTGACTGAACCTTTTAGACTCAATAGTGGCATACGCTTAATGAGGCTGGAATGCTAGGATTTCCCTGATAAGATGCAGAGAAAAACATTCAAGGCTTAGAGAGACAGGAATGATGAAGTGACTTTATCATATGCTATCCACACACCTACCCCCCACCTCTATCAACCTGAGGGCCCAGAGGACAGTTCATTAAGACACTGAAAAATACATTGCTGATGGTACACTTGCATCTCTGAAAAACTCCACAGTGGCTGCTTTTTCTAAGCCAGATGTAGAGATGAAAGATGCCTCCACTGACTCAGGCTCCATTTTGACTGGGAGGGATGGAGCTTCCTTATAGCAGAGTCCAAATAACAGAATTCAACCACCAGAGAAAAGAGCATACTTATCCTGACAAGCAGCAGGGGCATAGTGACAATCACTAATTTGAAACCTGGGGATTGTTAGTGGGACTAGTTGATCATGGCACATCTGGGAATGAAAAAGGTGACTGCCTACAAAAATGGTGTTTGATTTATACAAAAAGCCTGTGTGTGCATGCTTAGTTGCTCAGTCGTGTCCGACTCTCTGTGACCCCACGGACTGTAGCCCACCAGCCTCCTCTGTCCATGGGATTCTCCAGGCAAGAATACTGAAGTGGGTTGCCATGCCCTCCTCCAAGGGATCTTCCCCACCCAGGGACAGAACCCAGGTCTCCCGCATTGCAGGCAGATTCTTTACTGTCTGAGCCCCCAGGGAAGCCCCCAAAGGCCGAGTGCCCAAAAACCTGACTTGAATGGCCTCTCATTCAGTTTACAGACCTCAGGCCGTTCCAGACTCAGAGTCCCTTGATTGAAGGGGCACAAAATGACCCACCCTGTGTCTTTCAGTTAGGACTCCCCCCACCCAGTTACTCTAGTGCTGGCTTAATGGATCTGAGTGCCAAGTGAGCACAGTGGCAGGGATGGGGACGTCTATGTGGGCTCAACAACACAGACTCACCCTAATCAGGGCTTCTGTCAGTGCTGCTGAGTGCCTAACTTGCCAATTAAACTAAGCCCCTGATGTGGCTCCATTTCCCAAGGGGCAGCCCCTAGGGGCAAGTTGACTACATCGCACCCCTTCTGTCATGGAGAGGAGAAAAAAATTTCCTCCCTGGAGGAGACATGTATTCTAAGTACATATTTGCTTTTCTGCCCAAAAATCTTCTGTCAGCACCATCTGTGATTACAAAATATGGTGTACTATACACAACGTTGCTTCGATCAAGAGAGTCATTTCAAAAGAATTGCAGCAATAGGTTCATGCTCTGGGGATTAGACCACACACCCCACATACCTCATCCCCCAGAAGCAGCTGGCCTAATAGAAGATCAATAACCTACTGTAATTACGGTACCAGTTGAGAAATTACACTCTGAAAGGACAGAGGTTCTTCCTCAAACAATGAAGATGACATTTTGAATCAGAGACAGATATATAGTCCTGCATTTCCCACAGCCAGACTACATGGGACTGGGAGTTAGAGGTGGAAGCATAAAGGCTCCTCACACTTTTAAATCTCATAGTCTGCCCACAGATTTTTTTTTTTTTTTTTTACTTCCAGTCCCTGTGACTTTGAGCTCTTCTGGTCTGGAGGCTTGATTCCCAAGAACCAAATGCTTCTACCAGGACGTGCCCCATTATTGCATTGATTTGGAAGATGAGATGGCCACCTGGTCGTTTTGGGTTCCTTATGCTACCTAACCAACAGGCAAAGGAAAGAGTTACCCTGCTGGCTGGAGTGACTGGTGTTGACTACCAAAGGAAAACTGGGTTACTGCCACTCAGTGGGATCAGGGAAGACTGTATCTGAAATGCAGGGTGCCTTTTTGTATTTTCACGTCCAATAGTAAAAGTTGATAGAAGATGAACTTTTTCCCACTCCACTGTGAAAGCTGTAACCAGTGATGATTCAGACCTTTTAGGCAGGATAGATTACTCCATCATATTAAGAAAAACCTCAACCATCTTAGCTACTGGATGAAGACAAAGGAAATATGAAATGCAATATGAAAGAAGGAAGTTATAAATATCAATATGGCCTGATGACCAGTTATGGGCCTGCTTATTAAATGGCAACCCACTCCAGTGTTCTTGCCTGGAGAATCTCAGGGACTGAGGAGCCTGGTGCGCTTCCATCTATGGGGTCGCACAGAGTCGGACACGACTGAAGTGACTTAGCATATATAATTGTGTACACTAGCCATTTTCTTCTTCTCTCTTTCTTATTATTTTCACACGTTTGTTGGAAGCTTACAATTTGGCTTTTAAGAAGCATATATTCAGATGAGATTGTGACTGAATCTGAGAAATAATGAATGTTGCTCAGAGACGGGTGTAATGACAGTTGGGACTTAAAAAAATATAAATTTGGGGAGAAGACAACACTGTCTTGGCTTATATGGATAAAAGTTACATTTTGAGGAGTAAACAAAAAGGTTTTTTGTGGTTATATCAAGGTTCAAATTTTTGTAGTGCTGTGGATGCTGAGTAGTGAAAGATATGGCCTGTATCAATTATGCTATTGTATCTCAACCCCAAACTTTTTTTTTGAATGGGAAAACAACTTTATTTTGTTCAGGAGAGTGGGCAAGTGTCCACTCTCAGAGTGCCTAGCATTGCTTCTTGGTGCCGTGGCCTTGGTAACCTTGAGCATCTAGGATCCTGAAACTAACTCTGAAAATCACAATTTTGCTTTTCCAGTTGGATCACCTGATAAGGACACTCGGTGGAGACTGCAAAGCTGAAAGAGGAACAAATGGATTTTTCCTGGCTGTGTGATTCTTGAGGATTTCCTGTATGATTGTATTTCTTATGAATATTACCCCAGCAAACTTCTTCACTGTAACATAAGCATTTTCTTCTTGTGGCAGTAGCTGAATCCAGTTGGTGGTTTTTCTAACATCTGCAGAATCAGCCTTCTTTGCTCTTCCCTGGGTATACCAGCAATAGCTAGTACATGCCCCATTCACAGAGATCTGGGTCCCAGTCCCCTGTGTCCCTTTTCTGAACTCAGACATTTAACATTGGCTGAGCAATGCTTCCTACTAAGAGGTCTGAGTTTCAGTTCCTCAGGACCTCTCTACTAAGTTTTAATAATTCCAATTTTTTTTCCTTTTTGCATCCTTATATCTTAACAGTTGCAACTTCTATGATTTTACAGTTCCCTATGAGCCCTTTTTGTTACTTTGATGGTTAGTTTTATATGTCAACTTGGCTATAGTGCCCAGTTATTTAATGAAACACTAATCTAGGCATTGTTGTTGGGATATATTGTAGATTTGGTGAACATCTGTGATCAGTTGACTTTATCTTTATTGTTGACTTTATTTTATTTTGGCTGTGCTGGGTCTTTGCTGCTGCATGGGCTTTCTCTGGTCATGGTGGCACTGCTCTCTAGTTGTGGGGCATGGGCTTCTCATTTGCATTGTAAATTTATTCACATTGTAAATCAACTATACTTCAATAAAATAAATAAAATAAAACTAATAAAAATTTGTTTATACATTAAGAGATTTTAGTTCCGTTTCTCTGGAGATCCCTAACAGTTATCTACTTAAGATCTTTATATGCACTAACATGTATTAAACTCTCTCTATTCAAATAGTGGGGGCTTCCCTGGTGGCTCAGGGATTACAGTCATGGAGTTGCAAAAGAGTCAGGCACAACTTAGCAATTAGACAACAACGTTCAAATAACTGGTGTGGTTTTGATTTCCTAAATGAACCTTAACTGATTCAGTGCTGAAGAATTGATGGAGTTTTAAAGAAAGACTGCCATACTAAATGTGAATTTAAACAGCTAAATTTGGTAGAGAATGCATCCAGTGAATAGAATGTTGCTTAGGCAGAAAAGACAGATGTCAGGTGTGTCTGGTTAGAAGTGTTCTTGTAACCTAGTGTGTTAGGTTAGAAGACTAGCAAGAGACAGTGATTACCACTCTGAGCAGTTAAGCAGTATTTTGCAGAGTGTGATGGAGGGAATCAGAGTTTCAGAAGAAATCAGTTAAAAAGCTCAATTAGAATACACTTGGAACATAAACAGATGCTTGAAGAACAGGTGCTTTATACAAATAGCTATGAATTCTCTAGAAGGACATCCTAGTGCATAAGAAAAACAGAACAGGACACTTTGGATCATATGAAAGACTAGAGTTGGATCAGAGTGGATCCACAGTGGACCAGAGCAGAGGTTCCTTATCTGAGATACTGATTTAGGGTTTAGTTTTTTAGAGAAGATGTTCCGTTTATCTATTCCTATGCATCCAATCATCTAAAGATATAGAAGCTAAAACAGCAACCACCAGCAATTTAGCTGCTGTTTGAAACACTAACAGGTTGACGTTGTTTCCACGTAATGTTAGCTGAAACAGCTAGGTTTGGGTAGGTCCATCTTTAGATGTCTCATTCATATAGCTAGAGCTGTCTCTCCGGGAGTCTAGTTTCTAGACTTGTCTAGGCTTTCTAGTCTAGGCTCTCAAGATGCTGGGCTATGAGCCACCTCTCCATGTGGCTTGTCTCCAGCAATTTGGGGTCACCTATGGCATAGTAGTTGGGAATCAAAGAACAAACATCCTCAGAGAGAAAGTAAAAAGTGATAGGGTCTCAAAGTATGGGCTCAGAAAATGGCACAGTGATGCTTCTACTGAATTCCATTAGTCCCGTAGTTACAAAATCCAGATTCAAGGACAGGAGATGAAAGTCTCACTTCTTAGTGGAAAGAGGGTCAAGGAAATTTGGGAGTGATGTCTTTAAACTACTGCAGAGGAAATATAAACAGGAGTAATCAAAATTTTACTTTCAAGAATGGCTAGCTGACCAAATTACCTGGTCAAATGTATGTGGTTTTCTTTCCATGGGATGAGTTCTTAGTCATATAAGTCCTTTTGAAATACTGAGTTAAGGTACCCCTTTCTTTGTTGTTATGCATGTGGCTTTCTGAATAGGTCAGTTCTACATGATTAACAACATGATTTGGGGATTAGAATGAGCAAAATGGAAGCAAAACAATCCTATGTAATGGATAGCCTTAACAAGAAAATGCTGCTACTGCTACTGCTGCTGCTGCTAAGTCGCTTCAGTCGTGTCCGACTCTGTGCGACCCCATAGACGGCAGCCCACCAGGCTTCCCTGTCCCTGGGATTCTCCAGGCAAGAACACTGGAATGGGTTGCCATTTCCTTCTCCAATGCATAAAAGTGAAAAGTGAAAGTGAAGTCACTCAGAAAGAAAATGACTCTAAGGCAAATCATAAACATGTCTTGGAAGTAGTCAGATAAAAAGGATGTATTATGTATTGAGGGAAATGATGAATTGATACTAGATTTCTTACTGGAAACAATGCAAGTGAAAAGACAGTGGAGCATTATCTTTAAAGGACTGAAAAAAATCTGTCAATCTACAATTATATAACTAGTGAAAGTAACTTTTTAAAAATGAAGATAAAACAAAGACTTTTTAGATGTACAGCGGTTAAAAGAATTCATTGCCAGGAGGCCATGTTAAAGAAACTCCTTTAGGCAGAAGAAAGTTGATACTAAATGGGAGTCTAAATGCACACAAAGGTTTAAAGAACACTGAAAATGGTGCTACATGAATAAATGTATTAATTTTTTCTTTTCAAAATCTCTTTAAACAATAGTTGTTTACATAATAGAAGTAATGTACTTTTGGTAAAATAAGCATGGGCAAAATATGACAAAAATAGCATAAAGTCTGGGAGTGGAGAAATGGAAGTATACTATTGTAAGGTTTTATATTTAACATGAAGTAGATTTCCCTGGTGGCTCAGACAGTAAAGCGTCTACCTACAATGTGGGAGACCCAGGTTCAATCCCTGGGTCAGGAAGATCTCCAGGAGAAGGAAATGGCAACCCACTCCAGTGTTCATGCCTTGGAAATCTCAAAATATGATTTGGAAGTAGACTGTGATAAGTGAAAGGTGTCTATGAAACCTTCAGGCAACCACTAAAACAACAAAACAAGGAGTTATATGTAATAAATCAGCGTGCTAAATGCCTTCAGTCATGCCCGACTCTTTGTGACTCTATGGACTGCAACCTGCCAGGCTCCTCTGTCCATGGGACTCTTCAGGCAAGAATACTAGAGAGGGTTGCCATTTCCTTCTCCAGGGGATCTTCCCAACCCAGGGACTGAACCCACATGTCTTACAGCTCTTGTATTGGCAGATGGGTTCTTTACCCCTAGTGCCACCTGGAAAGACCCCAAAACCAGCAAAGGAGATAAAATGGAATTCTTCTCCTCCTCATCATTATTGCTATCATCACCATTTTATGAATTCAAAGGAAGTCAGAAAAAGAAGAAGTTAAAAGCATAAAGAACAAATGATACAAATACAAAACAAACAGAAAGTCATTAAGATCTTTCTTGTATAGTTCTTCAGTGTATTCTTGCCACCTCTTCTTAATATCTTTTGCTTCTGTTAGGTTCATACCATTTCTGTCCTTTTTTGAGCCCATCTTTGCATGAATGTTCCCTTGGTATCTCTAATTTTTTTGAAGAGATCTCTAGACTTTCCCATTCTATTGTTTTCCTCTATTTCTTTGCCTTGATCACTGAGGAAGGCTTTCTTATCTCTCCTTGCTATTCTATGGAGCTCTGCATTCAGATGTGTATATCCTTTCTTTTCTCCTTTGCCTTTTGCTTCTGTTCTTTTCACAGCTATTTGTAAGTCCTCCTCAGACAACCGTTTTGCCTTTTTGCATTTCTTTTCCTTAGAGATGGTCTTGATCCCTGCCTCCTGTACAATGTCACAAACCTCCTTCCACAGTTCTTTAGGCACTCTATGAGATCTAATCCTTTGAATTTCTTTGTCACTTCTACTGTATAATCATAAGGGATTTGATTTAGATCATACCTGAATGGTTCAGTGGTTTCCCCTACTTTCATCAATTTAAGACTGAATTTTGCAATAAGGAGTACATGATCTGAGCCACAGTCAGCTCCCAGTCTTGTTTTTGCTGACTATATAGAGTTTCTCATTCTTTGGTGGCAAAGAATATAATCAATCTGATCTCAGTATTGACCATCTGGTGATGTCAATATGTAGAGTCATCTCTTGTGTTGTTGGAAGATGGTGTTTCTATGACCAGTGCATTCTCTTGGCAAAACTCTGTTAGCCTTTGCCCTGCTTCATTTTGTACTCCAAGGCCAAACTTGCCTGTTACTCCAGGTATCTCCTGACTTCCTACTTGGACATCTTATTTGGGTATTAGTTCCAGAAGGTCTTGTAGGTCTACATAGAACTGTTCAATTTCAGCTTCTTTGGCATTAGTCGTTGGGGCATAGACTTGGATAACTGTGATATTGAATGGTTTGCCTTGGAAATGAACAGAGTCATTCTGTCACCATACGATGATGGTGTGATCACTCACCTAGAGCCAGACATCCTGGAATGTGAAGTCAAGTGGGCCTTAGGAAGCATCACTGCGAACAAAGCTAGTGAGGTGATGGAATTAAAGTTGAGCTATTGCAAATCCTAAAAGATGATGCTGTGAAAGTGCTGCACTCAGTATGCCAGCAATTTGGAAAACTCAGCAGTGGCCACAGGACAGGAAAAGGTCAGTTTTCATTCCAATCCCAAAGAAAGACAATGCCAAAGGATGCTCAAACTACTGCACAATTACACTCATCTCACATGCTAGCAAAGCAATGCTCAAAATTCTCCAAGCCAGGCTTCAACAGTATGTGAACTGAGAACTTCCAGATGTTTAAGCTGGATTTAGAAAAGGCAGATGAAACAGAGATCAAATTGCCAACATCTGTTGGATCATAGAAAAGCAAAAGAGTTCCAGAAAAACATCTACTTCTGCTTCATTGACTACATGAAACCTTTGTGTGGATCACAACAAACTGTGGAAAATTCTTAAAGAGATGGGAATACCAGACCACCTGACCTGCCTCTCGAGAAATCTGTATGCAGGTCAATAGCAACAGTTAGAACTGGACATGGAACAACAGACTGGTTCCAAATTGGGAAAGGAGTATGTCAAGGCTATATATTGTCACCCTGCTTATTTAACTTATATGCAGAGTACATCATGTGAAATGCTGGGTTTGATGAAGCACAAGCTGGTATCAAGATTGCCTGGAGAAATATCAATAAACTCAGATGCACAGATGACACCACCCTTATGGTAGAAAGCGAAGAATACTAAAAAGCCTCTTGATAAAAGTGAAAAAAAGAGAGTGAAAAGGCTGGTTTAAAACTCAATATTCAAAAAATGAAGATGGCATCTAGTCCCATCACTTCCTGGCAAATAGATGGGGAAACAATGGAAACAGTGACAGACTATTTTCTTGGGCTCCAAAATCACTGTGGATGGTGAATGCAGTTTAAAAGAAACTTGCTCCTTGGAGAAAAGCTATGACCAACCTAGACTGCATATTAAAAAGCAGAGACATTATTTTGTTGACAGACATCTGTCTAGTCAAAGCTATGGTTTTTCCAGTAGTCATGTATGGATGTGAGACTTGGACTATAAAGAAAGCTGAGCGCCGAGGAATTGATGCTTCTGAACTGTAGTGTTGGAGAAGACTCTTGAGAGTCCCTTGAACTGCAAGGAGATCAAACCAGTCAATCCTAAAAGAAATCAATCCTGAATATTCATTGGAAGGAATGATGCTGAAGCTGAACCTCCAATACTTTGACCACCTGATGCGAAGAAGAACTGACTCATTGAAAAAGACCCTGATGCTGGGAAAGATTGAAGGCCGGAGAAGGGGACAACAAGGATGAGTTAGTTAGATGGCATCACCGACTTGACATGAGTTTGAGCAAGCTCCAGGAGTTGGTGATGGACAGGGAAGCCTGGCATGCTGCAGTCCGTGGGGTTGTAAAGAGTTGGACATGACTGAGTGGCTGAACTGAACTGAGCCGAAGGGCAGACTTAAACCTAACCACATCAATAATCACATTAAATGCCTAAGTGCCTTAATTTAAAAGCACAGCTCATCAGATTGGTTTAAAAAATAAGACTGAATTATATGCTGCTGTCTACATGAAAAATATTTTAAAGATTAAAATGTTAAAAGTAAAAGAAAACAGAAAATGCCAAAAAATACACCATACTATATACTAGTCAAAAGTAAACTGGAGATTACACACACAGACACAGACACACAGACCCACATTATGTTTACAACAGAATTAAATTAGAAATCAATAGAAGAAACATATTTTGAAAATCCCTGAATATTTGAAAACTAAATAACACAATTCTAAATTTGTGGACTGCTACTAAAGCAATACTTAGGGGGATATTTATAGCACCATGTAAGTGAGTAGAAGTTGCTCAGTTGTGTCCGACTTTTTGTGACCCCATGGACTGTATAGTCCAAGGAATTCTCCAGGCCAGAATACTGGAGTGGGTAGCCTTTGCTTCTCCAGGAGATTTTCCCAACCCAGGGATCGAACCCAGGTCTCCCACATTACAGGTGCAAATTCTTGTATTAAAAGAATTTCCTCAATCTGCTAAAAGGCACCTTTGAAAAACCTGTAGCTAAAATCATACTTAATGGAGAAAGACTGAATACCCTCTTCCTAATACCAGAAAAAATAGAATGATATTAACTCTCATCACCTGTATTTAATACTCTACTTGAGATCCAAGCTCTACTACAATGAGGCAAAATAAATACACACATAAACAAACAAACAAATGAGAAGAAGATTGGGAAGGAAGAAAAAAAGCTGCCTTGCTCATGAGTTGGAAAACTCATGTTGTTGATTTAGCAATTCTCCCCAAATTAATTTATACATTCAATAAATAACCAAAATTTCCAACAGAAAAATTCCAAAATTCATGTAGAACTTCAGAGGACTGAGAATACCCAAAACAGTTTTGAGAAAGAATACATTTACAGGGCTAACACGTTCTGATTTCAAGATGTGTTACAAGTAGTTATCAAGGCAGTGTGTGAAACAGAATAGTGTCTCCAGAAAGACGCCTGCACACATCTGAATAACTGTTTTTTTTTTAAATTTGTTTTTAATTGGAGGATAATTCTTTACAATGTTGTGCTGGTTTCTGCTGTAAAACTGAATCAGCCATAAGTATACACATATCCTCTCCCTCTTGAGCTCCCTCCCACCCCACCCCACCCTCTACTACTACCACTAAGTCGCTTCAGTCGTGTCCGGCTCTGTGTGACCCCATAGACAGCAGCCCACCAGGCTCCCCCGTCCCTGGGATTCTCCAGGCAAGAACACTGGAGTGGGTTGCCATTTCCTTCTCCAATGCATGAAAGTGAAAAGGTAAACTGAAGTCGCTTAGTCGTGTCCGACCCTCAGCGACCGCATGGACTGCAGTCTTCCAGGCTCCTCCGTCCATTGGGTTTTCCAGGCAAGAGTACTGGAGTGGGGTGCCATTGCCTTCTCCGATCCCACCCTCTAGGTCATCACAAAGCACAGAGCTGAGCTCCCTGTGCTATACTGCTGCCTCCCGCTAGCTAGCTATTTCACACGTGGTGTCAACGCCTCTCTCTCGGTTAGTCCCTCCCACCCTCTCCCTCCCCCTGCCGAGTCCACAGGTCTGTTCACTATGTGCGCATCACTATTCATCCAGGCAAGAACACTGGAGTGGGTTGCCATTTCCTTCTCCAATGCATGAAAGTGAAAAGGTAAACTGAAGTCGCTTAGTCGTGTCCGACCCTCAGCGACCGCATGGACTGCAGTCTTCCAGGCTCCTCCGTCCATTGGGTTTTCCAGGCAAGAGTACTGGAGTGGGGTGCCATTGCCTTCTCCGATCCCACCCTCTAGGTCATCACAAAGCACAGAGCTGAGCTCCCTGTGCTATACTGCTGCCTCCCGCTAGCTAGCTATTTCACACGTGGTGTCAACGCCTCTCTCTCGGTTAGTCCCTCCCACCCTCTCCCTCCCCCTGCCGAGTCCACAGGTCTGTTCACTATGTGCGCATCACTATTCCTACCCTGCAGATAGGTTCATCAGTACCATTATTCTAGATTCCACATATATGCTTTAATATACAATGCTTTGTTCCCCTTTCTGACTTAACATCACTCTGTATAACAGGGTCCAGGTTCACCCACCTCACCTCACTACAACTGACTCAAATTTATTCCTTTTTATGGCTGAGTACTATTTCATTGTACATATGTAGCATAATTTCTGTATCCTTTTATCTGTTGATAGACATCTAGGTTGTTTCTGAACCCTGCCTACTGTAAATAGTGCTACGATGAACACTAGGGTACAAGTATCTTTTTGAACTATGGTTTTCTCAAGGTATGTGCCAAGTAGTGGGATTGCTGGGTCATATGGTAGTTCTATTCCTAGTTTTTTTTTAAGGAATCTATACACTGCTCTTCATAGTGAGTATCGCGTTGCATTCCTACCAACAGTTCAAGAGGGTTCCCCTTTTCTCCACATCCTCTCTACCATTTATTGTTTGTAGAGTTTTAATTTTAATGATGACCGTTCTGAACAGTGTGAGGTGATAGCTCATTGTAGTTTTAATTTGCATTTCTCTAATAATGAGCAATGTGGACATCTTTTCATTTATTTGTTGTCTATTTTTATGTCTTCTTGAAGAAATGTCTGTCTAGGTCTTCCACCCAGTTTTTGATTGGGTTGTTTGTTTCTCTGATATTGAGCTACATGAGCTTCTTGTGTATTTTGGAGATTAATCCTTTGTTAGTTGCTTCAATCCCTTTCTAAGGGTTGTCTTTTTGTCTTCCTTATAGCTTCACTTGTGATGCAAAAGTTTGGATAACTGATTTTTGACGAAGACATAAAGGCATTCAGTGAAGAAATGATAGTCTTTTTCTAAATGGTGCTGTAACAATTGGATATCCATATTTTTAAAAAATAGACTTTGATCCTTACCACACACTGTGTGTAAAAAAGCATCATAGATTTAAGTGTGCAACTTAAAACTATAAAACTTCTAGAAGAAAACATGAGAGAAAAATCTTGTGACCTTAGCTTAGGCAAAGATTCCAAAGATTCACACCAGATGCTCAATCCATAAAAGAGTAACTTGATAATTGGACTTGTTTATCTAAAACAGATAAACCAGTAGATGTTTCTCAAGCAAAGAAGGGTTTGTTTGGGATCAGTGGAGAATGGCAATTCGAGGTCTGCCACCATGGTAGGAAAAGGAAGTTGGGAGGGATATAACACACAGAGTCCATGGCTTTTCATTGGCTAACTTCCTGCTGGGAAAGAAGAATGTTTCTTCTTTCTGTTGGGCTCTGTTACCATCACAGGGAGTGGGAGCTCCCCTTTCTGGACTCATAACTCTATTTAATAGAGGTTTCTGCTTATTAATTTCTAACAGATGTCACCAAAATAAAAAATTTTTGCTCTTTAGAAGGTACTGTTAAAATAATGTAAAGACAAGTCACAGAATGGGGGGGAAATAGTTTCAAAACATGTATGTGATAAAACATGTGTCTTCAGAAAACATAAAGTATTCTTAAAACTTTGTAATAAGAAACTTCGATTTTAAAAATGGGCAGTTAAGGTCAGAAACTATAACGCTCTTAGAGGAAAACACAGTCCACCTTTGATATACATCACAGTAAGATCTTCCACCCACCTCCTACAGTGGGAAAAAAAAACCAAAAGTAAACAAACGGGAGTTAGTTCAACTTAAAACTTTTGCACAGCAAAGAAAACAATAAACAGGATTAAAAGACAACCCTCAGGATGGGAGAAAATAATGGCAAATGAAGCAACAAAGGATTAATCTCCAAAATATACAAGCAGCTCACGCAGTTCAATATCAGAAAAACAGACAACCCAATCAAAACATGGGTGGAAGAGCTAAACAGACAGTTCTCCAAAGAATACTTAAAGATGGCCAGCAAACACATGAAAAGATGCTCAATGTTGCTCATTATTAGAGAAATGCAAAAAACTGTCCTGAGGTATCACCTCACACTAGTCAGGGTCAGAAAGTCTATTATTAAAAAATCTACAAACAATAAATCTTGGAAAGAATACGGAGAAAAGGGAACTCTCTTGCACTGCTGATAGGAATGTAAATTGATGCAACCACTATGGAGAACAGTAGGGAGATTGGAGATTCCTTAAAAAACCAGGAATATAACTACCATATGACCCAGCAATCCCCCTACTGGGCATATACCCTGAGGAAACCATAATTGAAAAGATGCACGTACCCCAGTGTTTGTTGCAGTACTCTTTACAATAGCTAGGACATGGAAGCAACCTAGGTGTCCACAACAGATGAATGGATACAGAAATTGTGGTTAATATGTACATTATACCACTCAGCTATAAAAAGGAATGCATTTGAATCAGTCCTAATGAGGTGGATGTACCTAGTGCCTATTGCACAAAGTCAGAAAGAGAAAGATAAATATTGTGTATTAATGCATACGTGTAGAATCTAGAAAGATGGTACTGATGAAGCTATTTGCAGGGCAGCAGTGGAGACGTAGACACAGAGAACAGACTTGGGGGCACAGTGGGGGAAGTGGAGGTGGGACAGATTGAGAGAGCAGCAGAGACTGCTCTCTGCTGAATACCATATGCAGAACACATAACCAGCATGAATTTGCTGTGTGACAGAGGGAGCGCACCCCAGTGCTCTCTGACAACCTGGAGG
>SJXQ01007810.1:2362551-2426436 GCA_006408695.1 Aepyceros melampus
CCCCCCCCACCCCCGCCCCCCGTGCTCCAACTACAGCAGGTATGGTAAAACTCTCCCAGGTACCTTGTGGATGTCTCCAACAGCTTGACTTGACTTAGGGTGTTGCTGTGTGTCCATTAAAAGGACATATATTATTTAGGACTGTGCAATCGAAAAATGACTTTGCTGTCTAGGATTAAGTCACACGTTAATATCAGCTCAGTGACATTGTAATGCCCACATGTGAGGGAATAAGATTGCGTCTCTTTTTCTCTTTCTCCATGGTAATAGAGAATAAGGAGGAGCAGGAGATGACTGTAGAGGGAGAGTCAGTGTCAGACTAAAGAGAAGGAGCAGACTGGGGCAGGTTGGCCCACTGCTGACCAAACGGAGAAAGAAGAGAAGTGGTTGGATGTGGGCTTTCTGTAGGGCAGACCCTTTGCTGCATATAAGGAACAGGACTGGAAGGGGAGAGGTGAGAGGGTGGAGGAGCAACTATGGCATGACCTGAGCAAATATGAGACCCAAGGAGAAAAGCACAAGTCGAGATATCTCATTCACACTTTAATTAATATAACTGGCTGAATGTGCTTGAAATCTCTTATGAGGAAGAAGTCTGGAGTTACCAAATCCAGTTCCTAGTTCAGCTCCTAAATTTTCATCCACTCATCTGAGACCAAGCAGTCTCCCAATAATTCATATTCTGTTTGTTGTAGGGATAACTTTAGTATGTATGTGTTGGGGACCACTTTCCTTCCTATGTGGAGAGCTGGGAGGTTATACAGTTATAGCCAAAAAGCAGAGTTTTACTGTCAGAGGTCCCTCAAGTGATACAGCTTGAAGCCCTTGATTGCACCATGTAATAAGTCATAATTCCAAAAAGTGAATATGTAGTCAGTACTAGCTTCTATCTTGAGGCTACCTGGATGGCCCAAGCATGTCCACATGCCCTTTCCGTAAGTCTGAATGTCAGTGGAATGTGCTCTTTTTCCCACAGCATAGGGATTTCTGACGTTGAGGGTAAGCTTTGGGGCTCCTCTGTGTAGCACTGGGAAAATCCTGCTCCTCCATAGTCTCACTCTTTCCATTTCTGAAATGAGAAGTTTGCAAGATTAAGGCTTCTTAGGAATGCCCTGCAGAATCTAAAGGATCCTGAGATGCGGTCCCCTCCGTCTGCCTCGTGGACCAGCAGGGCTTCTCTTACATATGTGTATCATATTGGGTGTCCACTGAATGTTTTGTTTGAACAAAGAGCCCACAGCTAAAAACATGTTTAAAAACTACTGGGCTATATCATCTACAATATTTGCTGACCATTTGCTATGTGCCAGGTATTGTTGTCAAGAAAACAGTGGTGCAGAAAAGGAAAAACATTTCCTGGGAATTCCCTGGAGGTCCAGTGGTTAGGACCTGGTGCTTTCACTGCCAGGCCCTGAGTTCCATCCTTGATTGAGGAACTAAGATCCCACAAGCCGTGTGACATGGCCAAAAATTAACAAGTAACAAACAAAACAGATTTCTTTGTTGTATAGCTATAATTTAATATCAGGGGCATTTGACCTTCCACCATAGACTTGGCCGTGGACACAGAGACCATATCTTCATCTTCAGATGGGCAACTGTGATGTATACTTCTGTACACATTTAACTTCCTGTTTTCTAGTAGTCTCATTTCCTTGTAAGAACTTGAAGCCTAATTGCTAAATATATGGTGTTCAAAGACTCCCAAAGTGTTAAAGGAATGTAATTTTCCTGATCAGGAATTAGGGCAATTGAGCTGACAAAAGAAGCTTTGTAAAAATGACTTGTTTATTTATAGGAAAATTCTTCTGAAATATATAAAAATAGTATCATGTTTTGTGAATCTTACTTGACAGATTTTTTTTAATTTAAAAAAAATATTTTACAGGAAGAAATTAAAATTTTATTGTAATCATACAGTTAACACATTATTTGTATGGTCTTTTTCATCTTTCATCCACTTGTTTGTATTTGAAACAAAGAAACTAAGATTGAGGGCCTGTTCTGTGACAGGTATTTTTCTGGGCACATTCATTTTCATCTCTTGCTTCACTTAATCACTTACTCTTCGGAGCAATCCTGCAAGAGCTATTTATCAACTTTTAAAGATAGCAAAATCAAAGCTTTCCAAAGTTCATAGAGCCAGTAAGAAGTTCACATTTGAAATCCACAGCTGTCTAATCCTAAAGCCCATTTGTATTTTCCCTACCACTTGGTGCAACCTCTCCACTTGCCCAATATTATTTGCTCATAGTTCTTTGCAATCACCTTTGGACACATCTCTGAGTAATCATTAGGAAAACCAACGTGATATTTTATCACTTCAAAGGTCACCAGGGAGTTATCTAACTCTCTGTTCAGAACTGAAACAAGGAGTGTGTACATTACCTGTTTTAGCATTCAGGAATATTGGAATGCCAGTATTTTAGGTGCTAAAATCTTCTGTTCTGTTGATAATGTTATCTTGTGCAAATTGGCTACCATGTTGCCTTAGATTAAGGACACAAAGTCTTTTAACAGTAGGATTTTTACATAAAGCAGTTTAAGATTTGTAAGGAAAAAAATTTTTTTTTCCTTTAGATTATTCCATTCAGGGTTTTTTGCATCCAAATAAAACAAGGATAATTAATGAAGATTAGTAAGTTTTATGGCCTCAAGGTCTTGATAATTAAAACTATTAATATACAATATCTTTGAAAAGAGCTGTAAAATTCCAGATCATGGTGGTTGTTATCAATAACAATTTTCTTAAGTATATACATATATCCCCTCTTTCTTGAGGAGATTGTTATTGAGAGTAATCACCATGAAATCTGGAATTTTACAGCTCTTTTCAAGGATATTTACAGAAACCAATACAGCATTGTAAAGTAATTATCCTCCAATTAAATACACACTGCTGCTGCTAAGCTGCTTCAGTCGTGTCCGACTCTGTGCGACCCCATAGACGGCAGCCCACCAGGCTCCCCCATCCCTGGGATTCTCCAGGCAAGAACGCTGGAGTGGGTTGCCATTTCCTTCTTCAGTGCATGAAAGGGAAAAGAGAAAGGGAAGTCGCTCAGTCGTGTCTGACTCTTTGCGACCCCATGGACTGCAGCCCACCAGGCTCCTCCACCCATGGGATTTTCCAGGCAATTGTACTGGAGTGGGGTGCCACTGCCTTCTCTATAAACACACACACACACACACACACACACACACACATATATATTTATATAATTAAAAAATAAACTCCATCCAACTAGGTCCTGCTGTTAAAGAAAGCCTCTCAGAGGAGGAAGCGCTTGAAATGAGTATGGAGTATTATGGGGGAGAACATTCGAAGCAAAGACATCAAAGAGACAGAGTGACGTATTTAAGGAGCTGTGTATTAATTACCTTTTCACAGCTCATCTTTGTATTTCTATCACCTCATATAGATCACAGCTCGTACTATGTACTAATTAAAATGCTTTTGAAAATTAAAAAAGACAACAATTTTCTTAGAGAATTTTCACTTTGTAAAACAAAAATAAGCTTCTTTCTTCAAAATTCTTATACCAGCATACGTCCTCTATTTGGCTTCTAGTGTTGACATTTTCTGTTTTCCATCTGAACACTGTCTTACTGCCCTTTTCCCTCTTTAGTTTTGTGAACTGGACTCTGTAAAACTGAATGGTAAAGATGCAGACTCATCAAAACAATGTTGAAAAAGTACAGACTCGGAGTACTCACACTTCCCAGTTTCAAAACCTACAATAAAACTATAGTAATCACGATAGTGTGGTACTGACATAGATACAGAGATCAAGAGAATGGAATTGAGGGTCTACAAATAAACACTTACATTTATGGCCACATAATTTTTAACAAGAATACCACGAACATTTAATGGAGAAAGAATAACCTTTTCAGTAAATAATGCTGGAATAACCTCCTGCAAAATAATTAAGTTGGACTCCTAACTCATGCTTATATGAAAATTAACTCAAAGTGAATCATACACCTAAATGTAAAAGCTAAAACTATAAAATTCCTAGAAGAAAACATAATAGTTAATATTTGTGACCTTGGATTTAGGCCCTGGTTTTTAAAAGCACAAAGGACAAAAATAAATAAATTCCACTTTAATAAAATTAGAATTTTTGTCCTTCAAAAGACACCATCTACAAACTATAAATGCTGGAGAGACTATGGAGAAAAAGGAACCCTTTTGTACTGTTGGGGGAATGTAAATTGATACAATCACAATGGAGAATAGTATGGAGGTTCCTTAAAACACTAAAAATAAAACTACCATATGACCCAGCAATACCACTACTGGACATATACTCTGAGAAAACCATAATTCAAAAAGACACAGGTACCCCAGTGTTCATTGCAGCACTATTTACAATAGCCAGGACACATAAGCAACCTAAATGTCCATCAACAGATGAATAGATAGAGAAGATATACAATGGATATATATTATATATATATATAAATGGAATATTACTCAGCCATAAAAAGGAATAAAATTGGGTCATTTGTAGTGATGTGGATGAACCCAGAGTCTGTCATATAGAATGAAGTATGTAAAAAAGAGAAAAACAAAATTGTATATTAACACATATGTATAGAATCTAGAAAATTGGTACTGATGAGCCAATTAGGACAGGAATAGAGATACAGATGTAGAGAATGGACTTGTGGACAAGGTAGGGGGAAGCAGAGGGTGGGACAAATTGAGAGAGCAGCATTGCTATATATATACACTACCATGTATAAAACAGCTAGTGGGAAGCTGCTGTACAGCACAGGGAGCTCAGCTCAGTGCTCTATGATGACCTAGAGGAGTGGGATGAGGGGAGACGGGAGGGAGGCTCAAGAGGGAGGAGGTATACGTATACGGCGGCCGATTCATATGGATGTGCGGCAGAAACCACAATATTGTAAAACAGTTATCTTCCAATGAAAAATTAAAAAACCTAAACTTAAAAAATGGGTAAAATATTTGAACAGACACTTCACCACAGATATGATATTGGATGGCAAATAGACAGTGGAAAGATGCTCAATATCATGAGTCATTAGAAAAAGCCATGGTTACCGGCGGGGAGTGGGGTGGGGTATGGGGAAGGGAGTGGGGCAGTACAGAGGTAGGCAGGGGAATAAGAGGTACAAACTCTTAGCTATAAGATAAGCTACAAGGAATACTCTGTCATGGCCTATGTGACAAAGAAAAGTGGACACAGGTATATGTATAGCTGATTCACTTTGCTGTACATTTAAAACTAACACAACATTATAAATCAACTATATACTCCAATAAAAATTAAAAAAAAATAAAGGAAGCTGAAGGCTATATTGTACAACATGGAGAAGGTAGCCAATATTTTATTATAATAACTTTTTTGTTTTTGTTACTGTTTTATGCAAATGGAATATAACCTTTAAAACTCATGAATCACTATATTGTACACTTGTAACTTATGTAATATTACACATCAACTATATTTAAAAAAAAAACAACCTGATAGGACTTCCTTGGCGGTTCAGTGGTTGAGAGTCCACTGGCTAAGGCAGGGGACACGGGTGGGATCCCTAGTCCAGCAAGATTCCAGTGTCTGGGGCAGCAGGCCCGTGTGCTATGCCTACTGAGGCTGCGCTCCAGAGCCCGTGAGCCTCAGCTCCTGAAGCCCGTGTGCCCTAGAGCCTGTGCTCCAGGACAAGAGAAGCCGCCGCACTGAGGAGCCCACACGCTGCAACCAAAGAGCAGCCTGCAGGCAGCAACGAGACCCAGGGCAGCCAAACACTGCAACAAAAAGACAAACAAAAAAACTCCCTGACATCTCCAACCACACACGCTCACACAAACCCCAAGATGATACTACCAGACTGGAATTTATTAGAATGGCTAAAACTTAAATAGACTGGCCTACCAAGTTTTGGCGAGGATTCCCAATGCTGGAAACATAAAACAGTGCAACCAATTTGGAAAACGGTTTTGCAGTTTCTGAAATAACTAAACAGACACCTACTGCATTACCCAATCATTTCACTAAAGGTATTTGCCCAAGAGAAAAGAAACCGTGTGTCTACATAAAAACTTCTAGACAAATACCAGCTTTATTTGCAATAGCTTGAAACTTCAAACAGCCCGATGTCTGTTAGAAGGTGAATGGATAGAGAAATTGTGGGATTCATGGATACTTAAACTCCGGCAGCTGGTGATGGACAGGGAGGCTTGGAGCGCTGCGGTCCACGGGGTCGCAAAGAGTCGGACACGACTGAGCGACTGAACTGAACTGAACGGATACTGCTCACTAGTAAAGAGAAATGAACTATTCATCCACGTGACACCATGGATGAATCTCAGGGATGAATTATAGTAAGTTTAAGGCGTCAGACAAGAAAGACAGTATCTTATATGATTCTGTTTATATAATATACTAGAAAATCCAAACTAACTGCTGTTGTCAGAAAGCAGGCCAGTAGTTATCTTGGAGGAAGTGGGAGCGGAGCCACAAGTGAGAGGGGCAGGAGAGAAGGATTGCAATGGAGCAGGACAAGTCTTTTTAGGGAGCTGGATTAGTTCGTAGTTTTGATTGAAGGGATAGTTTTATGAAGGTAGATGTGTCAAAGTTTGTAAAATAGTAACATTAGTTATAATAAAAAAGGTCAGCTGATGCAGAAGTTTACAAAGAAGATGGGTGAAGGTTTTCCCTTCTCTCCAGATCCTACTTAGGGTTAGAGTTTAGCATGTCTTAACATCATTGAGACCGGAGCTGTCCAATTTGTAACCCCTAGTCACAACTGGCCGTTGACATTTAAATTAATTACAATAAAAAATTCAGTTCCTCAGTGGCAACAGCCATATTCAAGGGCTCAGTAGCCATATGTGGCTAGTGGCTACCATACTGGTCAGTGCAGATTATAGAACATATCTGTCATCAGAGAAAATTCTCTTTCCCAGACTCTGTAGGGATTAGGGGGTTATCATAGCTTTATAAAACATCTTAGCAAACAACTTAGATCTCTGCCGGCCATTTATTGAGCAATCACTTTGTGCCAGACACTGCTCTTTAAATGAATTATCTTTAATTCTTACAAGGAAAGACTAAGGCTCAGAGAGGTTTAAGTAGTTTTCAAAACTATTCTTCCCTGGTGGCTCAGATGGTAAAGCGTCTGTCTACAATGAGGGAGACCTGGGTTTGATTCCTGGGTCGGGAAGATCCCTTGGAGAAGGAAATGGCAATCCACCCCAGTACTATTGCCTGGAAAATCCCACGGACAGAGGAGCCTGGTGGGCTACAGTCCATGGGGTGGCAAAGAGTTGGACACGACTGAGCGACTTCACTTTCCTTTCACTTTAAGTTTTCTAGCTAAAGTATAGATTCTCATTTATCTCAGCCCAAAGCCTAAATTCAGTCCAAAGTCTGAACTCTGAGGTGATTCTCATATATCCTACGGCTAGGCCACACCTTTTAAATTCTATACTTGTGAAAACTTTCTTTTTAGATTCAAACATAGAGTCTTATATTATCCCTCCAGTTGTCAAAATATTTTAGGATTCTCATTCCATCATTTCATATGCGTACTAACCTTCCAAGCTTCGTATCCTCAGTGACTTTGATAAGCCTTGTCTCCTAACTTTCATTCAACCAAGTGATTGATAAAATCATTGACAGGACAAGGGGAAGGGTGGAATTTTATGGCCAGCTATTAGAACATCCCCTTTAGGTTGACATAGCTTTATTAGTCTGTACCCTTTGAGCTACTAGCATCCTACCTCATTCCTGGCTGGATATACAGTTTCTGGGGGTGTACTCTGTATTTGGAGCCTAGAGGCCCCTTAGTACCATCTAGAATTATATACTAATATTTACTGGCTGATGTAATTAGCTTTCAGATGTTAGCAAACAATGCATACTTCTAACCAAACATGGGGCCTGGGAGGATCCAGATATTAGCACCTAGTGATGATGCTTCTCATTTACTTACTCAGCCCTACTTCTCCTCCATGGCTGCCGCATGTGGGACATGGATTGGTGAGAATAGCCTTTATCCTATCTGGCATCTGCTCGGATGGCTTGAAGGACAGCAGGGGCCTAATGTGGTGAGACTTCTCTGACATGAGCTCATTAAGTGCAAATTCTGAGGATCTAGTGATCTTGCCTCACGCCCTTCTATGACCCTTCTTCCCACCCTGCTTTCAAACTCTGTCCGTGTTGGCTGACATACGTTTCTCAGGACTTACCATCTTCAGCCATCTGCAGGCCTCCACCTAGCATGTCTTTCTTTGTCTTTCCTTGACTAACTCCTACGTGTCCTTGAAGGCTCAGCTAAGCGTGCACCTCCACCTTCTCTGATATCCTTTACCCCATACACTTTGGTTTACATTAAGTATCTCTCCACTGTGTCCCCACCACATGTGTGTCCCTTTCAGAACACTTAACTTCTGTGATCATTGTCCTTTTGTCTTTCTGTCCATCTAGACCCTTAGCTCTTTATGGGAAGGAACTGTTGTGTTTTTGTATGGCCAGTGTGTGGTGGTAAAATAAATTTTCATGTATTGAGGCATGGGGAAGTCATTCTGACTTGTACAGGAGTTAACTGGAATAGCCGGTTTTTTGGCCTATCACACATACCTTGTACATCTGCTTAAACTGTTAAAGGGCACACTGACCAGAAGTAAAGAATTCCACATTAAAAATAAAGATTAAATGCCTCCTTTTCTGGGACACAAATGCTGGTACTCTTTTGACAATAAGACTCCCTTCCCAGGTGTCAAGGCCATACTGACTTGCTGTGTATGTACTGATCTGTTTTTTTTTTTTTTTGAACCTTGAAGGAGTGTATTGCTGACTTGCTTGATATTCTTTGTTCTGACAAGACATAAAACTGCTAAAAACCAGACTTCAGAGCAGTTCCTCAGAGTTATTTGAGAGGTTGTCTTTCAGACCACAGTCCTCAGTTTGGCTCAGATAAAACTCTTTTCTATTCTTATTATAGGTTATTTACTGATGATTTCGTGGACAGTGGGATATAGTAGATATAACCCAGCTAAGCATGTTGAATTGATGAATGACATGATGCTAAAGCAGATTTTGTGTGTTAAAACGATGCTGTCAGAATACCAGACTAGTAACAGGACCCAACACCTGGAAAAGGGTCTCAGCAAAGCGGGTTCTCTTGGATCCAAGATTGGATGAGCTCAAGTACATAAAGCCTTTGGAACAGTGCCTCACACGTAAGTGTTTCCAGCTGATACTACTGCTGCTGCTGCAACTGCCCTGGCCTCTGCAACTTTCAGAGGTAGAGTGGTCCCTGTCAGAAGTTCCTTTTGTTCTCACACCTGGCTTTTCCCAAGAACAGGCCCTTGGACGTCACCACTGGCCCCCTCCCTGCTCCTCCTCCCTCAGGCTCTGGGAGTTCCCTGAGGTTAGAATTCCGGAAAGAGGAATCCTCAGGAAGAGGAAATGTGTTCAGGGCTAACAGAGTATGGGGTGTGTCTTCCTTTGGTATAAGCTTAGTCCCTGCTTCAACGCCATCTCTTCTTCCCCGTTGGCTTCCATTGCAGCAGGTGGATACAGGTGTTGCCACTTGCCAGGCATTTCTGAACCGCCCCAGGCCTGGAGAGCTACGGGGAGGCAGAAAGGAGTCAGGGACAGGCTCCTTAGCGTCTGCTACCCTGGGATCTGCTCCCAGCTCCCTTTTGCCCTGGAACCTGGGGTCCTTTGGGGGAAGGCTGGTGGGAAAGTGCACCAAGTGGAATATAACTGCACTCAGGGAGAGGGCTTGGTCTGCGCCTTAATTTGGGGGAGCTGCCGAGGCTCTTCAAGTTGCCTCAGGCCTTGCTCTTGCCCTGACTTTCTGGGTAGCAGGCAGCTGAAAAGTCCCAGATTTTTCCTCATCATGTCCCAGCTCCACCTTGCCCGGAATGTGGGGAAACTTGAGCACGGCAGTTTTTTCTGAATTGTGATTAATAGTTGGTGCTGGGAAAGCTGGGTTCTGGGCCAAGCTTGAACATTTTGAGGGAAAGGAAGGATGAAAGTTTCCGAGATTGCTGAGAAGAGGAGACGGGGCAGGGTGCCGAGGAAGAGTTTGGAATGGGGCCCTGAGGAGCACTCATGGGGACACTAAGAAAGGCCAAGAGCCCGACACGTGAGGATGCAGACGCGAGGGCCTCGAGGGCTGCAGCTCGGGGCGAAGGTGGGGCAGGACTCCTGGGGGCGACACTGCAGTCTCGAGGGTGATCGGGAGCAAAGAATCCATTTCCTCCATCAGTTTTTTTTTCCAGTGCTCCTCCACCATATTTCCAGTTAGATCTCACTTCTGTCAGGACCCCTTCCTTGGCCTGTGGACCTAGTTAGGCTCCTGTACAGCTTCTGTCTGTGAGGGCTTCTCGTGTGGTTCAGATGGTAAAGCGTCTGTCTGCAGAGAGGAGACCCGACCCAGGTTCGATCCCTGGGTCGGGAAGATCCCCTGCAGAAGGAAATGGCAGCCCACTCCAGTTCTCTTGCCTGGGAAATCCCATGGACAGAGGAGCCTGGTAAGCTACAGTCCATGGGGTCCCAAAGAGTCGGACACAACTGAGTGACTTCACTTTCTTTCCCTTTCACAGCTTCTGTCAGGGCAGCACAGTTACAACCCTTCCCTCACCCCAGAGTCAGACTCTGCGGTCTAGACCCCATGTCCTTCCTTACTAGCTCTACGGTCTTGTTCTAACAGTCAAGCTCTTTCAACCTGAATTCTCTCAGTCCGTAATGTGGCTGAATATAGGCCCTCCTCCCAGATGGTACCAGTTGTAAAGGCCCCTTCTGTTAATGCAGGAGACATTCTTGCCTGAAGAATCCCCAGGGACAGAGGAGCCTGGTGGGTGACAGTCCATAGGATTGCAAAGAGTCGGACACGACTGAAGCTCCTTAGCACACACAGAGTTGTAAGATGAAACAATACGTTGGAGGGTTTTAGCACAGAGACCAGCTCCAGAATGCGCAGGATGATGTAGTGGCTGCGGCTGGTTGAAGACCTGTCTCCCCTGTTGCTCCAAGGCTTGCAGGGGCAGGACTGTTTGTGTTCTCCCCCGCTCCACTGTCAGAACTGAGTGCGGTGTCTGGTAAGTTGTAAGGGCCCAGTGAGTGTTTGGTGAATGAATATATCAGCGACTAAGACAGACTCGAGTTAGGGCCCTTGTGAGGGTTAGGACCTAGAGTTACAGTCGCTGTGTGCACCCCCTAAACATTTTTCTCTAATGATTCCAGGTTAGAAAATGTTCAGTCACTCAGTCATGTCTGACTCTGCAACCCCATGAGCTGCAGCTCGCCAGCCCTCCCTGTCTATCACCAACTCACGCAGTTTACTCAAATTCATGTCCATTGAGTCAGCGATGCCCTCCAACCATCTCATCCTCTGTTGTCCCCTTCTCCTCCTGCCTTCAGTCTTTCCCTGCACCAGAGTCTTTTCAAATGAGTCAGTTCTTCTCATTAGGTGGTCAAAGTATTGGAGTTTCAGCTTCAGCATCAGTCCTTTAAATGAAATTCAGGACTGATTTCCTTTAGGATGGACTGGTTGGATCTCCTTGCAGTCCAAGGGACTCTCAAGCGTCTTCTCAAACACCACAGTTCAAAAGCATCCGTTCTTCTGTGCTCAGCTTTCTTTATAGTCCAACTCTCACATGTATACATGACTACTGGAAAAACCATAGCTTTGACTAGATGGACCTTTTTGGCAAAGTAATGCCTTTGCTTTTTAATAAGCTGCCTGGATGGTCATAACTTTTCTTTCAAAGACACCAAGGTTATTCTTGGATGGAATGACTATGAGTGACTGTTTTTCTTTTCTTCTTTCTTTGGTTTCTATGATTTTTCTGTACCAAAACAAAGATGACTTTTCCAATGGGTAAAAAAGAGAAAACCTTCTAGGCAAAAACTATGCACTGTTTGGAATGGAGAAGTGAAGCAGGATAAGAATGAGAAGGCGGTGCAGAGGATGGCTGGGTTTCCACTCTCTTTCCCATCAGCTTTCTCAGCCTCCAAGGCCCATGAGGGGCAGGTCTCACAACTTGATGCCTGCCCAGGGTATTCTCAAAGCATAAAACCAAGGAGACATGGTTCCTGCTTTTCTTATCCTGAGAAGGATGTGATTGAAACAACTTTGAGCTCTAAGAGGACCTTCATAGGTTCAGAGGGAAAGAACATTCTCAGCCCTGAAATCTTGTGGTGCCAAGAAATGATCAGGAGTATGTATAGTAGGGGGTGAACAGCCTTCCCCAAGGTTCACCCTGAACCCACCTCTTGATATCAGTGGAGTATTGATCTCCAGAGGCCTGGAGTCCTCAGGCTGGAGGAAGGGCTGGCGGCTGCTCCATGGGGAAAAGGAGGAGAGTGGTCTTGAAGAAAAAGACCTGGACTAAGAGCCAAGGTGATTAGGTTGGAGTTCTAGCTCTACGTGGTTGCTCCACTAATCAATGAGCCTCAGTTTCCCACCTGGACAAAATATAAGGACATCTCTCTACTTAGGTGGAATTTTGAGTATAAAGTGCTACCATATGTGGAAATGCTTTGGAGTGCATGGAATGATGGTCTGATGCTATTAACGTTTGTGAAAGTGAAAGTCACTCAGAGTCGTGTCCGACTCTTTGCGATCCCATGGACTATACAGTCCATGGAATTCTCCAGGCCAGAATACTGGAGTGGGTAGCCTTTTCCTCCTCCAGGGGATCTTCCCAACCCAGGGATTGAACCCAGGTCTCCTGCATTGTAGGCAAATTCTTTACCAGCTAAGTCCAAGGGAAGCCCAAGAATACTGGAGTGGGTAGCCTATCCTTTCTCCAGTGGATCTTCCTGATCCAGGAATCGAACCGGGGTCTCCTATATTGCAGATGGATTCTTTACCAAGTGAGCTATGAGGGAAGACCAACTTTTGTGGATGGGAGAATTATTGGTGGAGAAGAGGAAAGCAGAGTGAGTTATGCTCCTGTTGCTTGCATTTTCAGATTAAAAAAGAAAGCAATTTGTTGAATTTCCTCCTTTAGCTAGGATCTGTCCTACATATCACCTTGTCAATTCCTCATTTGCCCCATGAGAAAACCGAGGCCAGTAGAATACAGCCTTACAGGACTTGTCCAAGGTCACACAGCTGGTACGTGGCAGACCAGAGCTCAGATTTAGTTCTTTCTCAGTCCAACTTGTGGTGACCAATTTATTTTGGTTTGCCCCAGACTTTTCTGTCTTTAAGATTGAAAGTCATGTGTCCTAGGAAATTCCTTCTTCTCAGGAAAACTGGGATGGTTGGTCACTCTAGGTCCAGGGCTCATTCCATAAACTCAGCATCATTGGCTTTGCCACACACAGTGGGGGCTGTAGATCTAATAAGAGCCTGGAATTATTCACTCTTGCTTCTTCCTAAGGGAAGAAATGACCCAAGCCCCAGCCCCGTGAAAACCCTTCTACAAGCAAGACTACCATGAACAAACCCAACAGAAAGAAGGATGGACAGCTCTCTTCTAGCATCAGACCAATTTCCTTTCTGTGGCTTCCATCACCGAGCAGGTTGTAACTTGCTCTTCGGTAAATATAGGTAGGGAGAAAAGGCACCTCTTCTTTTCCAGATGAACACCATTCCCTTTGTATTTATCATCCTTTACACATGCATACAGCATATAATTTGGATGTAGGCAGCTAGAGCAGAAATTATCACCCCCATTTCTCAAGATGAGGAAATGGGCGCAGAGAGGTTGGCCTGTCCAGAGTGACACAGCCAAGTGTCGAAACTAGATCCAAATCCAAGTCTTTTTAGGATTTAAACTAGAGTTTGCAGACCCCTGAAGGTCTATAGATGGGTATCAGAGGAAAAGTTTGTGTGTACATGTGCTCTTTGCTGGGGAGTGGGGCATCTCACATATTTCACCAATTTCTCAAAGGAATGAATTAGACTTCTTAGATCCACAGTCGGTGCATGATTGACTTTTTTCTATGTTTCAATATTGATTTTATTACAAGAAAAGCTTTAGGGATGGCAAGTTACTCTGGTACCTAAAATGTGCTTAAGTGTTTCAAGGGCACCAGACGAAACTAATTGATTTTACAGAACTTTGACACAGCTAGTCAAATTGATTTTTTTTTCCTTTTCCTATCTGTTAATTTTTCAATGTCTTTAAAATGTCATGTTCAGAATTTTTTCTTCTGTGGCCACATTTTGTTTAATTTTACAACATAGATGCACACATCAAAAGAGAAAAAGGCCTGTTCAATTCAACTCTCCAATACTGCCTTCAGTCCTTCCTGGGGGCTCGCTGTTTTGTACACTGAGAGAGAGGCATTCAAATGCTTTAGGCTTGGCTTCTCTGATTTTTCAGTGGAAGTGCTTCACTTAAGGGGCATAGAAAAATAGTGTTTCTGTGCTATGAATCCAGGGCCCCTTCCCACCAGGCTCCCAGCCTAGCAGGCAAACTCTTCATGTTGAACTTACCAAAACCCTGTTGCAGGTGGGTGTGTGGAAACATCAAAGAGCTGTGCAATTGTCTCTGTTTTGGGGAGGTCCCATTCCCTGTCTTTGGGCTTCCAGGTGGTGCTAATGGTAAAGAACCCACCTGCCAGTGAGGAGACAAGAGACCTGAGTTCAATCCCTGGTTCGGGAAGATCCCCTGGAGGAGGGCGTGGCAACCCATTGCAGTATTTTTGCCGGGAGGATCCCATGGACAGAGGAGCCTGATGGGCTACAGTCCACACCATCTCACTGAGTTGGACATAACTGAAGGGACTTAATGTGCATGCATACATTCCCTGTCATTAATTCCTGCACTTAAGAAATTTCTATGGAGTATCTGCTTGTGCTACATTTTGGAGGTAAACCAGTGAACAAAACAGAGAAGATCCCTGCCATCATGGAGTCTATATCCAAGGAAGAACTTGACCCTAGTTTCTCAAACTAAAAGGGGCCATCTAGTCACTTGCTGAAATGCTCTCTCTGATGGGGAGGAGACACAGCCTCAGTCCATCTCAAGCTTCAGGTCTGTTGGGAGAGATGTTAGAACAGTTCAACCAACCTAACCTCCTAGTGACCAGATCTCAAAATAAGTCCCCAGGTGCCAAGGAGAGACTAAGGGGAAAGAGCACAAGGAGGGTGATGGGAGAAATTCCTGGAGGAACCACATCTTGCTTTAAGTTTGGGCCCTAAGCTGAAAATCACAGCTCACGTCTAAGAAAATCACAGCTCCCACTCAGCATGCTGACTGAATCACTCTGTATCTGAATTTTGATGGAGGTTTAGGCCACCTGGGGGAGAAAGTCCTCTAGGAAAGGAAGTGAAAGCAATGTCTCTGGTTCTCTGAGTGGACAGAATCCTAAAAGCTAGGACAATACCACAGCAGAGGTATGCAGGTTGGGGCTTCCTCCAGGAAACAACAAGAAAGCAAGATGTAGTCCTTGTGCCCTACCCGCTCTCACGCTGCAAACGTTTCACAGCCCCCAGCCTGCTCTCTGCTGTCCCCTCACTATACAGATGCAGCAAGCCAACAGCCTCCAGCCCGAGCCCCTCCTCCGCCCAGGTCTCCTGAGGTGAAGCTCTCCCCAGGAACTCCTTGGCTCCCAGTGCCCAGGGGAGCTCTTCTCAGCGGCTACAGGTCATTTTACCAAGAAGGAAAAACCACATCTGATTTCCACAGAATCACAGTTTCTGCTGACTTGCCTGGATTTGTTGGTTGGGAAGGGCACTCTCAAGCTAGATGCAATATAATTTGTTGCTTTGCTTTTGCTCAGCTTCAAGAGAAGTGTCTTTATTTCTGTGGGAGGAAGGTCTGAAATCAGAAGAGGTGACTAAGGGCATATGAATGAAAAGCACCGGGTTGAAAGTTGAGGGTGTGGGTTTGGGTCCCTGCTCCACCACTATTCAGCCTTGGGCAAGTCACATCTTCTCTCAGAGGCTCACTGTGTCCTCCTCTGGGAGGGAGACGGCTAGACCATCTGCTCCTTCCTGTCTGATAGAGTGAGGTGGCTGAGGATGGAGGTGCTGGAGTCGGGCAGCCCAAATGGCATCCAGCTCTGCTGTTTACTCCCTGGGTGCCCCGGGGCATGCTCTTGACAACGCTGTTTTAGCTTTCTTCTCTAAAACAATGGACACAAAAATATTATCTGCCTCATGGAGTAGGTGTGAAAATTCAGAGTTAATGCATATAGGAACCTACTACAGTGGGGGGGCTGTGCTCACGACTTGTTTTTTTAGCTATCACTGTCAGCCTTGCTGGACTGTGGTGTTGGAAAAGACTCTTGAAAGTCCCTTGGACAGCAAGGAGATACAACCAGTCAACCCTAAAGGAAATCGGTCCTGAATATTCATTGGAAGGACTGATGCTGAAGCTGAAACTCCAGTACTTTGGCCACCTGATGCGAAGAACTGACTCATTGGAAAAGATCCTGATGCTGGGAAAGATTGAAGGGAGGAGGAGAAGGAGACGACAGAGGATGAGAGGGTTGCATGGCATTATCGACTCAATGGACATGAGTTTGGGTAAACTCTGGGAATTGGTGATGGTTAGGGAGGCCTGGCTGCTGTAGTCTATGGGGTCAAGAAGAGTCGGACATGACTGAGCGACTGAACTGAACTGAACTGTCAGCCTTGCTCCTTCCCCTATGAATTTTGAGTTTGTGATGATGGGAAACGTCAGATAAAGGAATGATAAGGGCACATGCAATGTTTGGCCCTGATAACATTCTTCTGATTCTCCCTGGAGCAGGTTGTCACAAGGGCAAGAGAGCAGGACTTTGCCTTTTCCCAGTGGCTTTGGCTGCCCTGGGTAGACCTGGCTTTGAGTGACATGTTGCCATGGAAGAGGAGCTCTGGTGATGGTGAAGGGGAATGAGCATGTCTGTGTGAGTGTTGTAAAGAAACTAAATCTTTATCTTCAGTTACAGTAAGCCAGTAGTGCAGGTGTGTGCTCAGTCATATTAGACTCTTTGTGACCCTATGGACTATAGCCAACCTGGCTCCTCTCTCCATGGAATTTTCTAGGCAACAATACTGGAGCAGGTTGTCATTTCCTACTCCAGGGGATCTTCCAGACCCAAGGATCAAACCCACATCTTCTGGTCCTCCTACATTAGCAGGCAAATTCTTTACCACTGCGCCACCCGGGAAGCCAATAGCTCATTTCTAAAATGAAGAGTTCAGAAACAGAATAAATGTGTGTTCTCTAGAATTATGCAGCTAAATAGCAAAAGGGGACACTGGACGTTGATAGCCGTTGCCTACCAGTCCTAGGAATTGGGGCAGGGGGGACTGGGGCAATGGCCTGCAGGTTTGCGTCATATATATGCCGTCTTAAATTTCATATGTGGAAATCTTCAATGAGAAATAAATTAGAAAGTACAGTAAAATGCAATAAATCATCCTAGGGTCTGTGGTCAGGAGAAATGACTGTTTAGCTAAGGAAGTGTATGGGTTCACATGTCATGTTCTTGTAAAATTCACAAAGGGAAGATAAGTTCCTTCTTAATCAGTTAAGATCAGTGTTCTTTTCTACTCTGGCCTCCCCTCAGGTGACACTGAAGAGATCAAAATAACTTGGGGATCTGAGTAAGGAGCTGTTGACTTGGGGATGTATTTGGCCCTTTGTGGTTCAGTTGCTAAGTTGTGTCTGACTTTTCACGACCCCATGCACTGCAGCATGCCAGGCTTCCCTGTCTATCACCATCTCCCAGAGTTTGCTCAAACTCATGTCCATCGAGTCAGTGATGCCATCTAACCATCTCATCATCTGTCATCCCCTTCTCCTCCTGCCTTCCATCTTTCCCAGCATCAGGGTCTTTTCAAACGAGTCAGTTCTTCACATCAGGTGGCCTAAGTATTGGAGCTTCAGCTTCAGCATCAGTTCTTTCAATGAATTTTCAGGACTGATTTCTTTAGGATAGATTGGTTGGATCTCCTTGCAGTCCAAGGGACTCTCAAGAGCCTTCTCCAGTGGCACAGTTTGAAAGCGTCAATTCTTCGGCACTCAGCCTTCTTTATGGTCCAACTCTCACATCCATATTTGACCCTTGCTGCTACTGCTGCTAAGTCGCTTCAGTCATGTCCGACTCTGTGCGACCCCATAGACGGCAGCTCACCAGGCTCCTCCGTCCCTGGGATTCTTCAAGCAAGAACACTGGACAGGGTTTCCATGTCCTTCTCCAATGCATGAAAGTGAAAAGTGAAAGTGAAGTCGCTCAGTCATGTCCGACCCTCAGCGACCCCATGGACTGCAGCCTTCCAGGCTCCTCCGTCCATGGGATTTTCCAGGCAGGAGTACTAGAGTGGAGTGCCATTGCCTTCTCTGACCTTTAGAGAGATATATTTAGATGGCTTGGAATCACATATGTGTGTGGTTAAGACACTGCTGCTCATCCTGGTGTAAGAATGGCATCAAGGAATATTCCCTCCAGCCACTGTACTGACTTTTTTTTACTGAAAGTGTGTGGATTTGGGAAGAGAAGCAACGTTTGAGATGTTTGGAGCCAGAAAAAAATGTGTTGAAAATTCTTCCAGCCATCGAACACCTAAAATTGTAAGCTAAAGATTTGGTTTTCATTAAAATCTAGTAAAGTGGAAACATTTACTCAATAATGCAATATATATAATTATAAATGAATCACATACATTTTTCTTTTCTAATGGGAATCTTGTGAAGCAGAATTTATGGGAATTGCTGTGAAATTTGTAGGGCACAAACCTGTAGCATCTTTCATGCATGCCAGCTATCAGTGACCAAAACCGAATTTTGAACAACCATACCAAAGGAAAGACTGACTTTTAAAAGTTATCTTTACAGAAAATAAGTTAAAATTTATTGTCATAGAAGAAGCAAACAAAGAGACAGCAGGTAGTTCATTTCTAAAAGTGTTTGAGCTATCTTTCTCAGTTGTGTGGTGTTTGTGGTATTTGTCGCTTTTTGAGATTCGTAATTTGTCACAATTCACTTCTCGTTCTTAGTGAATATTCACTTCTGTCCCTAATTTTGAACTGCTATTTTAAAATTCCTTTTCTTAAAGAGCATCCCATGAGCCGCAGGCCTCATGTGTCTGGCCCTGGCGGAGGTTGAAGTCTGTGGAAGGGTCAGTGGAAAGTAGCCAGATTTAACAAATAAAAATACAGGATGTTCAGTTAACTTTGAATTTCAGGTGGATAGAAACTGAGATGTGTTTATCTGAGATTCAAAGTTAACTGGGTGTCTTTGTATCCAATCAGTGGGAATGTGAGAGAAACAGAAGTCAACCAGGGTGGTGGTGGGAAGGTGGAGGGAAGAGAGGAGAGGGAAAGAAAGAGGGGAGAGGCTTCGCAAGAAAGTCATCTGGACTGAGTCTTAAAGCTGAGTAGGCATTTGCAAGGCAGAGGAGCACAGGGTGTGCTTTCTAGGTGAGGTGTGGAGGCTCATCATGAGGGGTGTGGCTGAAGATGTGGTCAGGGTCAGGCTGTGATGGGCTGGCGTGTCATGGGGAGCAGTCTGCTTCATGCTGAAGGCCCGGGACCACGTGGGGAGCTTTTGGCAGGAGAACACCAAGACAATCGGGACCTGGGGGAGGATGGGTGGTTGGGGCTGAAACCAGATCAGAGACCCAGGACAGAAATCGGGAGGTAGCGCTTGGACTCTTTCCACGACCCATCCTGCTCCCTCCGCCAGTCTCCACAGGGGCTGTTTCAGGGCAGCTGAACCATAGAACCCATTGATGTCAAACAGGATCTGAGGTTCTGCACCACCAGGTGGCGGCTGAGAACCTTGGAAGTGAAAATGGAGAAGGAAAGGCTGGGTTGGTGGGGGACAGGTTCCCAAGGTGGGTCTGTGCTTCCCTTCCCATCAGCAAGGGGTGGTCAGTTTGCATTTCCTCAAGGTCATCAACTTCCTAGGTGAAGGCAGGCAGAACTGCTTGGCTTGGCAGACTGACATCGCCTCCCCTGCTACACAGGCTTGGGCTCCCCACTATTCGGTTCTGGTCCACCTGATCTTGGGGTGGGAAGGCAGCATGGGCTTCGAAAAGGCTAGAAGCCAGGACAAGGAGGTTTGGGAACTGTGTGCCGTGTCTTTGCTGGGTGAAGGAAGGGCTGGCTCACATCTCCGCTTGTTCATGGCTTTAAAGGGAACGTGGAACTGGGTGCTCTTTGATGTCTTTCCTAACTCTCATTTCTGAATTCCAGACAGAGGAGAAATGGTTCAGGCTTAAGGTCCTCCAGGAGAGGGGCTGGAAAGGTGGAGCAGGAAGACCCTGCGTTCACCTCCTTCACCGACACACCGAAAGGAAAACTATTTACAGAGCCACTCCACGAGAACAACAGAAGCGGAAATCTTCTCTCTTTTTATTTTTTATTTTTTGTATTTTAAAAGTTATATACAATTAAAAACAAATTATTACAATCCAGATATATTTACTGAGACATTTAAAATTTACATTCCTGAGTATATATCTCTATGTTGTATCTACTTTATTATATACAGTAGTGTGTATATGTTAATGCCAACCCCCTACTTTATCCCTCCCTCCTTTTCTCTGATAAGTATGTTTGTTTTCTATATTATTGTCAATATTTTGTAATAACCTATAAGGAAAAGAATCTGAAAATATATATATATATGTATAATTGAGCCACTGTGCTATACAGCTGAAACTAACACAACACTGTAAATCAGCTATACTTCAATTTAAAATATAATAAGTAAAAAGACAGGAAAAGTGAGTAATCATTTATATTCTTTCTAAATCTGTATTTACTTCCCAAATGAACTATCCATTCATCAATATCAGTATTTCTTTCTTTTGCAAATTCTTCCTCTGTCGTACTTTCTAGTGTCATACAGTCCTCGCAGCTATAGGATTTTCCTCATGTATCACTGAAGTTAGGCATATAAACCTAAGTCATTTCCTCCAAGTCACCCAGTAGGGCTGCACCTTGCTCAACTCCAGGGCACCTCATTCCCATAAAAGGCACTGGGCGTGGGCCCCCTGGGGTTGCACAACGCCTGGTTCCCTTCTTGTCTGAGCTCCAAGACTTGGCTCTTCTGAGAGGCAAACTACCCTCTTCTGGAGAAGAAATTGCCTTGGCAGCATCCTGAATGGCTCATGGAGCTGGAGTGGAAGGATAGGGGACTGGAAAGTGTGAGAGAGCTGTACCAGCACACATCAAACTCAGAGCATCTCCATCTCTGTCTCCAGTTTCCCTTCATTTTGTCTGTGTCCCCATTTAACAAATGGGCAATGGAGCTCTGGTATCCCAGTGGTGGGTCAGCTGGCTCTAGAAGACCCAATCTAGGCTAGACAGAACCCATATCTATGGATCAAATCCACAGTTTGATTGCAATCCTGGGAGGAATGCCATTCCACCTCAATCTATTTTCTTGTCTTTCTATATCAAGTGCTAGTAGCGAGGCTTAGGATGGAGAAAAGTAATTTCTTATTGTACCTCTTTTCTCCTAGTTTAGGAACTGAAAGGGGAGTGCTGTAAAATTAATAACAAAGCTTATCATTTTCTAATTGCTTATTATGTTCCAGGCCTTGTGCTAAAGCTTACATTTAATCATGTAATCTACACACCATGCCCGCATGGTGAATGTTCATCAGGCATAATTAGCACCATTTTGCAGATGAATGCACAGAGGCACGGAGATTAACTGGCTTGCTTTTGGTCTGACAGCCAAAGCAAGCAGAAGCAGTCAGCCTGAGTTGGCTGACTCCAGAGTTGCAGTCCCAGTTACTATGATACAGTGTATACTGGAGTGGAGCTATGAACACAGCACGTATTTTTCCTTTCTCTACAAGCTTCCTGATGTGACATCTTTGTCCTGAAATCAAAGTTGGATGAGAACACACAGTCTGAGCACAAGGTGGTGAATAGAGGCTAAGAGTCAGCAGTGTTGCAATCCACGCATCATCTGTGAGCTGAGCCGGCAGCTCAGGCAGTGCTGTGAAAAACAGCATCTACTCCCTTGCCCGTCTCCCTCCCTGGAGAAGCAGGAGTGAGGAGGGGAGATCTCTGGACTCAAGACTAGCTCTTCCTCTCCTCCCCAGAAGGCGCACAGAGATACTGAGTCCTAAAAAGGTATCTTCTCCTTTTCCAGGTACCTGGCACACAGCATCAGAATAAATAATATTTATGGAATACTCACCAGGGTCAAGTCCATTAGATCATTCAGAGCCTCATAGTTCATTTTTACCTATTTTAGGAAATTTCAGAGAGGTGTCAAGCAGCTTGTCCAGTATCTCACAGAGAAGAGGAAGAGCCAGGGTTTAAATCTAGAGCGACGCTGTGACCGCTACAGTCGACTGCTACCCTCAACGTGTACTCTTTCATTAAGTCCAAGATGCGGGACCACAAGACGTCCAGCCCCTGTGGTCCACTTCCCGGCATCTCTGCCTGTACAGTGTCCTCAGTGTTCCCTGCCCCTCTTCCTTCCCCGCTGGGCGCTGCCCACCACTCTGTCTCCCCAGGCTGGCCACGGGGCAGATTCCATTCCAGCTTGTTGTCCAAAGGGCCCAGGGGTTTCTTATAATCACACCCCATCCCCAAGCTGTTTCATTTTGGTAAAGACAAACTGTTTTGGGAGTTCTTGTTTGGAGAGGAAACTTTTTACACCCTATCTTTTTTTTAATCACCATCGCCCCAAACCCTGATTCTGAAGAACTGGTAGTGTAGAGATTGTATATTTAAAAAAAGCAATTTAGACAGTCTTCTGGTCCAAGATCAAGGATTCCACTCTCTGTTTCCGACCTGCTCCTGGCTGCTAAGCTCCTCTGCCTCCCAGTCTCATTTTCTCCCTCTGCATTGATTAAGAATGAAAGGGCTGTCTAAGGGACAAGATGCTGAAGAGAGAGAAGACGCCCAAAGAAACCCTTGCATTTCCACTGGAGGAAGAAAAAACCCTCCTGACGAAGTTAAACAAAATAATGCATGTAGAGCTTTTAGCTTGGAGAAGGAAATGGCAACCCACTCCAGTGTTTTTGCCTGGAGAATCCCAGGGACGGGGGAGCCTGGTGGGCTGCCGTCTCGGGGTCGCACAGAGTCGGACACGACTGAAGCGACTTAGCAGTAGCAGCAGTAGAGCCTTTAGCTAGCACCTGGCACACGTTAGGTGCTGAATAGCTCGGGCAGATGGAGCAGACAGGAGCCAGGGCACCTGCAGGATCTCAGGGCTGGCTGTGGCAGGGAGTGGCTGTCAGAAGATTGCTTTCCTGACGTTGCCTGCAGGGTACAACTGGTGACATGCCACAGCTCTCAGGAAAGTGATCTAACTTGGATTTTTCTGTATGGACGCAGAATTGCAAGAAAATCTCATTTGCATAAGTTAGGGAGCTCATTTTTCCTAGAAGCTGCCTGTCAAGACTGAGAAGAAAGCCACATTTCTTAATAATGATTAATCAGCTGTATCTGAAAAGAAAAAGAAAACAATTCAGGAAATAAGATGCTAAGGAAAGGTGGGGAAAAACGATCTCCCCCCAGACGGACCCACCCAGTTCAACTCTGACAGCATTTCCTTGTGTTCACCTGCATAAAAGTGACCAGCCCTTTCCAAGTGGCAAGGAGTGCAGAGAGAAGGCACAGGGGCGGCCCTGGAGCACCCTGTGAGAGGTGAGGCTGGCGGCGTCCATCCTGAGGCTTTGCTCATCACCATCCCAGCCCTCTTCCATTACAGCTGCAGAGAGCTGACCTTCGGTCCAGGTGCTGGGCATTTTGTAGAACGGGGAGGGGTGTTCCGGTTGAACTTTCTAGTCCTTTCTTCTCAATAAGTAGAGAAGCAGAGTGGGAAAGGGGGAAGGAAGAGAGGGAAAAGGAAGGGATATATTTTATTTTCAGAAACATGATTGTATTAAAGTTTTATTGAAGTGTGTTGATTTACAATGTTGTGTTAACTTACGCTGTGCAGCAGAGTGATTCAGTTATGTATACATATATATATCTGTGCTTTTTCATATTCTTTTCCATGATGGTTTATACAGCATATTGACTATAGTTCCCTCTCTTACACAGAAGGACCCTGTTGCCTATCTGTTGTATACACAGTAATTTGTGCTGCTAATCCCAAACTCTCAGTCCTTCCCTCCCTGACCCCCCTCCCCCTTGTCAACCACAAGTCTGTTTTCCATATCGGTGAGTCTGTTTTGTTCCATAGATATGTTCATTTGTGTCATATTTTAGATTCCACATATAAGTACATCTTTTGTCTTTCTCTTTCTGACTTACTTCCCTTAGTACAATAATCTCTAGGTCCATCCATGATGCTGCAAATGCATTATTTCATTCATTTTTGTGGCCGAGTGATATTCCATTGTATACATCCATTCGTTTTGTCAATGGACATTTATGTTGTTTCCATGTCTTGGCTATTGTGAATAGTGCTGTTATGAATAAAGGGCTGCACATATATTTTTGAATTATATTTTTGTTTGATATATGCCTAGGAGTAGGATTGCTGGATCCTGTGGCAACTCCCTGTTTAGTTTATTGAAGAACCTCCATGCTGTTTTCACACCTATTTACACTCTCATCAACAGTGTAGGGGGCTCCCCTGGTGGCTCAGATGGTAAAGAATCTGCCTGCAGTGTGGGAGCCGTGGTTCAATCCCTGGGTTAGGAAGATCCCCTGGAGAAGGTAATAGCAACCCACTCCAGTATTTTTGCCTGGAGAAGTCCACGGACAGAGGAGCCTAGTGAGCTGCAGTCCATAGGATCACAAAGAGTCGGACACGACTAGGCGACACACACACACACACACACACACACACACACACAGAGCAGTGCAGGAGGGTTCAAAGCGAAAGAATCTAGCATTTACTATAAACTTCTTTTAATTCTAAAAACTTCTGGGAACTTTATAGTATATATATTTTTAATCATTTGCAGTTATTAAGTTTATCTTTAAAGATAAGGAGTATTATGGGCTCGGTGGGACCTGGCAGAAGTTTGTTCCTGTCTGTCTGCTGCTAGGGAATCTGCGGGGTCTCCCGCTGAGATCTAGGGGGCGGTGCACGGGTGAGGGGAGCGGCCGCCTGCCCGCCCATCCTGGTTCCGCCGCCGCTCAGGGGCCACGTACCTGGGCAGGTTTCTCCACCTTGGTAAGAGTCAGTTCCATCTCAGGTAAAACGGGGATGGGAAGAGAACCACCCTCCGAGGCTGGCTGGGAGCATGAGATAACCATGGAAAATAGTTGGCATGGAGCCTGAGGCACGAGGCAGGCATGATCAGTGTTAGCTACTACTGTTGCCCGAATCAGGTGCAATGGCTGGAATCACCTGAGGGACATCTTTCTCCTCCGAGGCTCCCATTGGGGGTAAGCAGGCAACACCCCACTGCTTCTGAGAGTTGTCAGCAGAAAAATTGTGCCCCCTTTAGTCACTTGTCTCCCCAGAAGCACCCCAGCTGTCTTTTGAGGGGAGAGAGGATTCTGTTGCCTGCCCTGTCAATGGGGTCTATTTCCTTGTTCTGCTAGAAACAGGTTGCAAGAAGAGAAATCAAGCTCTTTACCACAATGCCTACTCTCCAGTGAGGTCTCAGCGTACACCTGTCCCTTGCTGAGAAGGCTGCTGAGTTAAGGAGAAGTGAGGGAACACAGTTTCTTAAGTAGGAGTCACCGCTTCTCAGCTTCTGGAGACTCTGGAGGATGACCTGGCGTCAGGGGTGGGTACTGCTCATGTTCCCCACAGGCGTGGTTAGAAGTGGGGGCGTCCACAGCCCCCAGCTGGCTTCCTATGCTCGTGGCCTGCCTCTCACCCACTGTGGCACCCACACGCCTTACACAGCACTCATGTGGCTGGAACCGAGCGCTCAGTCTGTACCATGGATGACGCCGGGCAGAGGCCAGTCCAAGCACAAGTGTTGCCCTCTGACTTAATGCTTGGCTCTGTTTGTGAAATGTGTGCTGGTGCTGGGAAAAGTCAGAGGAGGAGAACTCAACAGGCTGTACAATCATGCTTTGAGCACTTTTCTCAAGATATATTACATGATACCACTGAAAGTGGCTCACTGAAAACACAGAAGGACAGAGGCAGGAGGGGGTGTGAGAACTGGGCAGGGGGCGAGGGCAGCAGGGATCTGGGTCTGGCCCTGGTTAGAGGTTACGAGGGGCAAGCACGTCCCTGGCACCTCCTGGCTCGATGGGTGATGGAGGGGAAGCCGCCACCTTGCCATCTGTGGGTCTCCCTTGACACTGCAGCTAATGGATTATTAGAGGCCCCATACCTCCCTTTCCCATCTTCTTCAGCTGGTGACATCTTCATAGTTGGCATCAAAGGAGTGATTTTAAGCAGACACAGTGGGTATGTAACTTAGTTACCAAGGGGGGACATAATAAAAGGATGTCTCCTTTTATTTTAAACATAAAAAAGTGAAATGTGCTCTATGGTTTTTTCAGATCTGTTGCCTAATTTCTAGGGCATATTACCAACTCTGTTTTCCTATTTAATTTGTTTAAAAAAAAAAAAAAAAACGCTTCTCACCCCTGTTGAAAAACGAGCTGTGTTGAGTCATGTGAATGATTTACACACAAATTCAGTCCTTGAAAGTTGGGAGAACACTGTGGATCAGGCTTTCCGAGGGCGGGGGGGAGTGGGTGCAGCTGGGGGGACAGGGAAGGGCTAACTCAACTGATTCAAAGAAACCAGAGAAGGAGACACATGCCCTGAGGTCTGCAGGCTGAGGTCCTGAGTCCTCCTTTCTGGGCTGCCCTCTGACCCGCCTTGCGAGGTCCGAAGGGAGACTCAGTCGGGGTCTCTTGGCCGGAAAGCTCACTTCACCCCTCCCTGCAGGACATGAAGGCACCGTGCGTTTCCCTCTGCCTCCTGGGTGCTGGGCTCTTCCTGTGTTCAGCGCATGCCCGAGGCCTCAGAAGATGCCTGATTTCCACGAACTTGCACCATATGGAGGAGAGCTTCCGAGGAATCAAAACAGCCATTGTGAGTGTGGGTTTGGGGTGAAGGCGTGGGAGCGTGCCTCACTTTACCTCTTAGCATGACAGCCAGCCCCTGCTCATCACTTCGGTGTCTCTGGAGGATGTGAAGTCCTCACTGCTTGTGCCCATTGTGTTTTCCTCCGTAGCAAGCAAAGGACACCTTCCAAAACGTCACCATCCTGTCCCCATCGGGACCCTGCGTGGCATTAAGGTACTGGCCTCTGTCTGCTCGCTCCTATTCTGGCATTTTGTGAGGAAGCAGCCCAGGGCTGAGGGGGAATCTGTGCCTGTGCATGCCTCTTCTCTGACCTCCCTGGACTCAGGCTCCGTCGACTCCTCACGTGTCAGCTGATGTGCGAGGGTGTGCTCCTGTCTCGGGGAACTTGAACCCCAGGGAGGGTGTTCACCCCAACAGTGATTAAGGTGTCACATGCTCAGATGGGGCAGGATTTCTATGGCTTAGAGTGACTTTTGTGGTTTTGTGGGGAAGCTGAGACAATGAGCAGTGTCTCAAAAGCTGAAGAGGCTTGGGGCTAGTGGCTGAAAGACAGGAAGGGTTTGGGGAGAAAAGGTGTGTACGATCAGTGGAAATGCATATCAGGGAACAGAAGGGCAGCTGGGGTGAATTCCCTGGTGGTCCCGTAATCAGGACTCTGTGCTCTCACTGCCGAGGGTGTGGGTTCAGTCCCTGGTCAGGGAACTACGATCCCTCAAGCCATGAGGTGAGACAGAAAAAAAAAAAAAAAAAAGCAAACTTGAAAGCCAGGCTGAGCTGCAGCTTTATTTATTTTTGGTCGTGCTGAGTGGCTTGTGGGATCTTGGTTGCCCAGCAGGGGACCCTGTGTCACCAGCAGAGGAAGCGTGGGATCCTAGCCACTGGACAGCCAGAGAGCTCTGAGCAGTGGTCTGTGATACAGGCCACAGGGAGTTCCTGCGGGTGCTGGAACCAGAGCAGGTGACCACAAAGTCTTAGAAAGACAGTCTGGTGGTGTTCTTCACAATAGACAGCTTGAGGCCAGAAGGCAGGGAGGGAATGTCTAATTGCCAGACTAGAGGTGCTGAGAGTCCGTGTGTTGGAAAACAGCTGACTTACGAGGTGACGGTTCACTTCACAGAAGGGGCCAATGAGAAGTACCTTTAAAAGTGAGCTCCTCCGGTCCTTGATAGCATTCTAGAGAAACCCAGGTCTTTCAGTTATTTATGTGACAGAGTATAGACACAAGATCATTCTTCTGATGATTCTATTAGGCCTGATTTATTTATGGTAAACACAAGGAGCCACTTCCTAAATTCTATTCTGGTCAATGGTATAGGAGACTTACAGGATGTTATAGCTGGAAGGGACCCAAAGGCCATCTATTTTGAAGCCATCATTTTCAAATGACCAAAGGACGTCTCGGGAGAAAGAATGTCTAGTTAGTAGTGGTTGTCAGAAATAGACTCTCAAGTCGCATGCCCCTGTTTCTTCGTCCTCTCAAGGTCTAGAAATAGTTGATGTGGCCTCAGGCAAGCGGTCGATGAGTATACAGTTCATCGTCATATTTATTCTCTTCCTCTCTCCCTCTTTGATGAGACAAAGGTCACAACTTTTTACTCCTTTGGTGAAGGGAATTAGAAGGAGCAGAGGAAGAGGAGAGGTTTTGTGTTGCAAGTGCAGTTTCCATCCAGAAAAAGCTACCTGTCGGGCCACGGAGGCTTTGCTGCCTTAATGCTAATGAAGATATAGTTGTACCATTGCTGTAGACTCTTCTTTTCTCAGGCTGACCTACAGATCTCCTACACTGGCTTAGGGTGGAGCGCAAACTGCAAGAAGGAAACTCTGGCTGGCCAGTTGCCCTGAGCCATGCCCAAGGAAGTCAGGAGCTTTCCTGAGGAGGACCTGCCCAGATGCATGCATTTCTGCAGCTGTCAGTTTCCATTTTTGCACATCTCCACTCCAACCAAGTGATTCCTGAAGTTTAAAAAGAACACACTGGAGGAGAGACGAGCAGTCATCACACTGAAAGGAATACGTGCCTAGCACAAGCCTGACATGCAGCAGTCACTGAGTGGCTGTTAGTGGCTAGAGGCTGTTCCAGAGCCTCAGACTTCAGTACAATGTAAGGAAGTGCTTTTCAAGAAAGCTGTTCAGACATCGCTCCTTTCAAAAGGGAGGTGTCTGATCGCTGGAGGCAGTTAAGCAGAAGTTAGTGATGATATGTCAGGGATGCTGTAGAGAGAATTCTAGCCTATAGCTGGCGCCATCCCCTGTGAATATATCTCCTGGCCACATGAAAAGAGGGTAGGAACCGCAATCTCTTCTTGGTGACTCTGTCATGAGCAGCTTTGGTGTCATAAGAGGACACTCTGAGACCAATAAAAATGTAAAAAAAAAATGGCTTTTAGTTATTTCACTCCTTGTTGCCCCAACCCAAGCAGGCTGCTTTTGTCTCTAGGATAATAAGAGAAGAGGTCCTCTGGGGCTATTCTTAACTTGTGTCTGTAGCCCTTAGATGTGTGCTGCGTGACCAAGAACCTCCTGGCATTTTATGTGGACAGAGTGTTCAAGGACCATCAGGAGCTGAACCCCCAAATCATGAGAAAAATCAGCAGCCTTGCCAACTCTTTCCTCCACATGCAGAAGACTCTGCAACAATGTGTGAGTCACCAGCACCTACTTCCTGCCTGCCCCATGGAGCCCAGGACACGTTGGCCCTATGTGGCCTTCTGAAATGGTTCTGGGCCCAAGGGAAATCCCCTGCCTTGTCATCCACGGGCAGAAGTGCCAGGAACCACTTCTAGTGGGTCCTCCTCGCCCAGGGCTTCCTCCTCCTCAGACCTGGTTTCCTCATGGATAATCTTCCTGGGATGACCAGCTTACCTCAAAGCATCTCTTAAGTGATGCCGGGACTGGCCTATGAGAGGGGCATGTTGAGGATTCTGGGCTTATCATAGGCACACCCCTAGTTTCTTTGTTCCGAGCCCTTGGGGTTTCCATACCAGTCAACCTCTGGGTGGTTCCCTGGTATATAGCCTATCCTATATAAGCATCACCTATACACTCATTGTGATTTGTTAAAAACAAACCTCAGAAATAAAACTGAGCCCCCAAGAGCCAATGCAAACTTAGACCAGGAGAAAACTCCGGGGTTCTGGCCCCATCTCTGCCAATGATTTCCCCGGTGACTTTGTGACAAGCTACTTCACCTCTCTGTGCCTTGGATCCTAAAATTATTAGAAGAGGTCATGACCCCTGTCCCACTTAGGTTAAGATGTACTAATCAATTATTTGATTAACTAGCCCAACAAATGGTCATTGAGCGCCTGCCTAGAGTACTGTTGCATTCACAGGGTGGTGACAAGACAGATTTGGCCCCTGCTCTCCAGGCCTTTCCAGCCCTGGTGAAATGCAAGGTGATTCTACACACAGCCCCTACAGCCCCCTGCTGCCCCAGCCTGGGTTGACTCACCTGACTCTCACCTTGGGAGAACTATCACTCCTCACATAGGAGGTGGTGTTAAGAGTGAGCCAGGGTGGAGAAGTCTTCTGATGGATGCTATCTCCATTTTATCACAACAGAAGCTGTGTCACTGCAGACAGGAAACAACCAATGCAACCAGAATCATCCATGACAACTACGATCAGGTAAGGGAGGGGGAGAGGACAGGGAAGGGAGGGAGGACAGGGGAGGTAGACATGGGGTGCAGCAGCCTGAATGGGCAGCCTCCTCCCTGCTCAAATTCATCCATTTACTCAACAGTATTGATGGCCGGTCTGCCCGGTTCTGTGTCTGCAGAGTGTGTTGGTCTTACCTCATTTGTTAATTTCCTGGTCTCTCCCTCCCCATTATGCCTCCACTGTTTTCTTTTCGCATATCAGAGCTATGTTCAGATCTGAGGGAAAGCACACACTGTTTAAGATAGGGCTGAGGCAGAGGGAGGCTTCCCAGGTGGCGCTAGTGGTAAAGAACCTGCCCGCCAATGCAGGTTAGATGTAAGAGACGCGGGTTCGATCCCTGGGTCGGGCATGGCAACCCACTCCAGTATTCTTGCCTGGAGCATCCCAAGGACAGAGGAGCCTGGCGGGCTGCAGTCTATGGGGCCACACAGAGTTGGACATGACTGAGTGACTTAGCACGCACGCACAGGGCAGAGGGAGCAAAGAGCCCCAGTGTTATGCATGAAGCGTGCTACCTGGTAGTGAGTTTCTGTGTCGCTGTGTCTAGGAACTGTGGTAGCATTCTGTGTGGTAATGAACAGCGCTTCTCATGTAGGTGCGGGCGTTGTACACACACCTCATGAGAGGTGGAGTTAGAAGCACGGTCTCTTACCTGCATCATTTAGAGATTCTGTTGAGATGCAGATTCTGGCTGGTAGACCTGGAATGAGGTCTCAGATTCTGTGGTTCACCCACACCCCCAGATTAAGTCAATGCTTTGAATAACAAGAAGCTGCAAGGTCTGTTCAGAGCTCTTCTTCTTTGTGGAGAGGCTCCATAGAGTAATATCACAATGGCTGAAATTCATATTGTTCTTCCTATGAACCAGGTATTAAGTGCACTAAAGGTCTTAGCAGCACACTTGTTCCTTACAACAATGCTACAAGCCATTGTCTATATTTGATACATTAGAAAACCAAGACACAAACAGGTTAAGTAACCTAACTAACTTTATACCACAACTAAGTGATGGAGGTAGGGCTCGATCCCATGCCATCGGGCTCCACAGGACATACTTTTGTATCTTACAATCTCTTCCACTCTGCTGAGGACGAGCTGGGATAAGTCAGGAGACTTGGGTTCTAGTCTAACTCTGCTGCCAGTCGGCTGTGTGACTTTGGGTAGGACACCTTCTTAGGGGCTGCAGCGTCCAACGGAGACACGCTCTTCTTCCTTCTCATTGCTGAGCCCCTCGGGCACTGTGGCTTTCAGGGAGAATGGAAGCAAGCAGAGCTTCCAGCAAAGCAAGTTAGTTAGTTAGTTAGTTTGTTTTTATGTGACATATAGGAAAAAGAAAAACAGAGGGCAAAGAATGAAGAACTTCTTATTTTGTTTATAAGTTACTGACATGATTTAACTGTTTGTTTATAGAAAACAATTTAGGTCATCTGTTAGGAAAATAATTTAGGGTCTGTATGCCCTGCAGAGATGATGGTTGCGTAAACAGCAAACCTCATGGGGACCAGAAGATGGGGCAAGTGACTGAGAACTATGGCACAGCTCAGAAAGCAGGGTATGATGGTGATTTGCATGGTTTCAGCTGGAGGTCCGGTCTGCTGCCATTAAGTCTCTGGGAGAGCTGGACGTCTTTCTAGCCTGGATTGAAAGCATCATCGAGGAACTTCGGCTGCCTCAAGACAAGGAACCTAATTTGGGGGGATGAACAGCCCCTGAGAGGTTTCTGGTGGGGGACAGCCAACTCGGAAGGGGAGGGAGACTGGGGAGGCCCTGTTTTATGCAAATGAGGGTCTTTTTGAGGAAGTCTTCCTGCTTGTTTGGAATTCTCTTCTCTGGGCTGAGGTGTTGCAAGAGGAAATTCTGGGTTTGAGCACACCTCACCTTGTAGCTAAAATCTCACCGGCTGGGCCCAGCTTGTCTGATCTCACCTGAAGGTATCCAAGCAGTCTACTGGTTTTATATTTGTAACAAAGTGTGTCTGTTGAGAGGTCCTGTGGGGCCATTCTGGAGGGAGAGGGTGGGCTTCCCTAATTTATTGTGAAGTTTCTTATCCCATGTCTGTGAAGTGAGCTAAGCAATATCCTGTGGTGCATATTGTACTGACTGGTTTTTTTCTAAATAAATTCTGTTCTTTACCAATTAGTGGAAGTGTCTTCTGTTTTAGGAAGGCCAGTCAAGGACCATGAATGGAGACTATGAGAGATGAAAGGGGTCTTGGGGAATTCCCTGGTGGTCTAGTGGTGAGGACTCTGAATTCTCACTGCTAAGGGCCTGGGTTCAGTCCTTGATTGGGGAACAAAATAATCCCACAAGTCATGCGGTACTGCCAAAAACAAATAAATAAATTAAAAATAAAGAAATGAAACGGGCCTTGAAGAACAAAAATAGATGGGAAAACTGAGGTCTAGAAAGGGATAAAAATTTGCTCAAAGAGAGTTAGTACAGAGAAGGGTTTCAGACTGGACTCCACCCAGCACCCGTGCTCCACATAATGATCAAAAGGGTGAACACAGGGCTTCGAATCATGACTCCTCGCCGTCACTCCATTTCTGATCTCTCTTTCTCTGTGTTTCTATCTTTTCTGTCTCTCTATTATTGAATTGGGTCCCACTGTTCACAGCTTTCAAAATCAGTACTCACAAATGTTGATGTAAAGGAAAGTTGCCTTTCTTCAGAATGCCAGCAATCTGGGGACGTGGTGGGTCTCTGCCTCCCCCCAGAACCACCTCTGAAGATTCTGCTCAGACGTAAAAGCTTTTAAAGGGAAACAGGGAAGTAACCTCAGTTAATCACTGAGATGGGCTGGGGGTGGGGGTGAGGGGTCAGAGTCACCACCATCCCCCACTGTGTGCAGGCTTGTTAACTCTGTCTGACCTTTCTTATTTCTTTAGATGTTATCTTGCTCACACAGTTTGTTCAAAAGATCAGTGAAAGGGAAGCTGGGGAGGAGATCTGGTGATGTGTTAATTACTTACGCTTCACTTCTATTTCTTTGATCTATGGAAAGAAACAACAAGTTAGACAAAGTATTGTGTGATCAAAAGATGTGGAAGGTGTGGCAGGGCCAGAGGTGAGCAGAGCATGGGGGCCTGGTGCAAGGTTAGTGACAAGAGCTGGTGCCTCCTGCAGAGAGCTCTTTCCTGCCCAAAGCTGCCCACATGTCTGTCTTGTCTCTCCGTCATTTCTTTCTTATTGCTCCCAACCTAGATATATCTTTTCAGGCCCTAAATTCATCCCCCACGGGTATGTATGTGGAGTTGGAGAGAAGGTATTTCTAACAAAGGGATGGTTGTCATGGTGACAAAGCTAAATGACTGAAGCCCAAAGCAAGAGGAATTCTGGGTAGAGGGGTTCTGGCCAAAATGGGCACCAGCTTCTAGTGGACAGGCCTCAGATGGCTGATGACAATAAGAATCAATACTTACTGAGCAGCTGCCAGGTGCTGGATGCCAAAATAAGTGCTTCACGTGTATGATCCTGGGTCCTGTATCTACACTGTGACTGGCTGGCTGAAGCAACCTTTCTTTATTCCTACCTGGGAAAGAGATTTCATAGAACAGGCTTTAGTGTCTGAAGTCAGTCAGTCCTGACTCCAATCCTACGTGACTCTGAGCAAATTATTTAGTGGCTCTAATGTCCTCCTGGGTAAAACAGAGATAATAACACTGGTCTCCAGGTGTCGCTGTGAGTCTGAGCTGCCCTCAGAGAGGGCAGCCGCCCGTGTAGTGTAGAGTGCCGAGCCGGGAATCACAGTCTGGCTCCGAGTCTGCCGTGATCCGCCCAGGACAGGCCACCACGTTGCCTCGACCCTGAGTTGTCTGCAGTGTGGACACTGACCCCCATGCTATCATGTGAAAGCCAGAGCATCATGATGGCCGGAGAAGCCCTCATACCTGCACACACACGAGGCTCCCGACTGTCTCCTCGCACCATGTCCCCTATTCTTGCCCAGGCTCAGTACCACTCGACCACGCTCACCTGCTTCATGTCTCTAAAACACATCAGGCTTGTCCTCTCCTTAGGGCCTTTGTGCTTTGCGTGCACACATACACATAAACTGAGATAGGATTAAAAGAAACCTCCAATGTTATGCTCGAATGGGATTAACAGGCTATTAAGAGGAAGCAGTTTTATAGAGGACCCAACCTTCTCAAGGTGACTTGGCTGGATGTTCATCCTGAGCTGACTGGATGATGGCAAGATCAGCTTCATGAGAGCATATCTCATCCTCTGTGACTGCCCCGGGTGTGTTTCCCACAGACACCTGCACGGCTTGCACCTCCACCTTCTTCAGACCTTTACTCAAAGGTATCCTATTTAAGCATAAACTCCCCCATTTCCACCTTCAACACATCTTATACCCTTTCTTTGCTTCCCCAGCATCCTACTTTATTATATCTGTTTCTCTACTCAAATGTAAGCTCCATGATGATAGGTTTGTTCACTGCCTGGCACTTAGTGTTAAATTCACATTTCATGAATACGTGATCTAGATGAATTAAAACAAAAATAATGGCAAGCACTCATTTAGTGCTTTTGTAAGCCAAGCAGTCATCTAAGTAATATATATAATGTAATATATTATGAATATATATTTCATTTTAATTTTCAAGACAGTCCTATAGAAATGAGAGTGAAATAAAATGAAAAAAGCCCCTCTCTTTGAATGTTAACCATACAGATGGTTAAACCTTGGGGAAGAACCTGGACATAAGGTCAAGAAACACCTGATATTATACAGATCAAAAGCAGCAGAGCCAGGCTTCCAGTCCCCACAGCCTGCTTCCAGGGTGAGCTTTACTGTCAACATCAGTGTCCAGGTGTTGAGCACATATTATGCACCAGTGAAAATAATTCTGCTTTCTCCTTTACATCTCACGATAACCCTCTATGGGAAAGATTATGAACAACCCAATTACACAGATGATGAGGCCTAAAGCTTAGCGAGGCTCAACAACACACTAAGGGTCACACAGTTAGTTATGGAACTGGGGTTTGTTAAGTTAATTAAACACGGAGACCCTTAGAGTGAGGTGGCTGTGATGCCCTAGGGGGGCTCTGTGTAAGCATACCAAAATCTAAGCTTGCAAATGCCTCAAGGTTATGAAATAAAAATGCTGAGGACAGTCACTGAGAGCCAACTAGACATTAAGCCGCAGCCAACCAAACAGCTTCTTTCTTCGCTTTCACACCTTCTCTACATAGGTCCTTCCCAGCTGGCTCTTGACCACTGAGAGCTCCTAACCACTTCCGGTTTGGCGCTGCTGATTCCAAGAGATTTTTGTTCAAATAAACAGGTAAATTTTTTTTTAATATGCATCAGTTTATCTTTTAACACTAGACCCGGGTTCAGTTACTGTATCGGGAAGATCCCCTGGGGAAGGAAATAGCAATCCACTCCAGCATACTTGCCTGGAAAATCCCATGGATGGAAGAGCCTGGTAGGCTACAGTCCGTGGGGTCGCAAAGAGTCCAACAGGACTGAGCAAATTCCCTTTCACTTTCAAGGCAGGTGTTCTACCCCACCTTGCATGCATGGTGGACAATGGAATAGGAGCTTTAACTGGCATAAGGAGCTGTACCTATAGGAAAGAAACATTGTTTTATCAATGCGTGCAAAAGCAGAGGAGGAGCAGATGGAGTCAGAGAGGGAGAGAGGAAGAACTATTAAAGGAGAAGTCCCCCCCCCATATCTCCCACCTGCTTACTTCACTTTGACTCTTTCACTTGCCTATTGTCCTTGCTCTCCTTCCAGGCTTGAAGAACGTGTCCTGGCTCTTGTGTAGTCCACAGGGGGCATGGCACAGAGTTGTGCTTTTGTTCCTTGGTGTTATTATTTATTAAGCACACAGCTGGTGCTTAATAAATGCTTGCTAAGGAACCAAGCATACAATTTTCTCTCAAACCATGGCCTCTGAGTCCTTGATTAGCTCCTAGGAGGCACCCTGGAGAAATCTGGGGCTCACCTTCCACAACTCAGGTGCAAGGGGAGGGAACACACAGCCTGTGGCAGGACCCTGTGGATACTTTATGTATATGGGCTCACTTCCTTGTGTTTAAGATGGTAAAGACTCTGCCTGCAATGAGGGAGACCTGGGTTCAATCCTTGGGTGGGGAAGAGAGTCTGGAGAAGGGAATGGCAACCCACTCCAGTTTTCTTGCCTGGAGAATTCCACGGACAGAGGAGCCTGGCAGGCTACAGTCCGTGGGGTCAAAAAGAGTCAGACATGACTGAGCGACTAACATACTAAAGGTCAGAGGAACGGGGGAGGTCATAGGTCTCATTCCCATGTGACCAGCAGAGGCATCTGAGACTCAGAGAGGTGGGAGGACTTGCTTGCGGTCACATCTGAGGGATGGCAGGTCCAGAAAGTGAACCCAGGTCTGATCTTCCTGGATCCAGTGCTCTCTCCCCTTGCTGCTGGGGAGATTCATTTTGTTTGGACCAAGCTGTCTAACCCAGAGCCCAAGTTGCTATACTGGCTGCCAGATCTTTAAACCCAGCAGCATAAAAAGGAGTCTGGACTTGCCAGCAACAAGCTTGTGAAGTTCCACACACATTTATGGACCAACACAGAGCGAAGAAGCAGAGGCCGACTTCTGAAGGTGTTACACGATGTTCCTGGCACTGCTGAGTCTGGTCTCCTCCTGGAGGACACTCTAGCCTCCTTTCAACTTCCACTGTGGATTGCTGACAGCCACACATGCTCAGGGCAGCTGTCTTTTGGAACAATATATTTGCTAGGAAGTTCAGCTGTAAAGAACCTGCCTGCAACACAGGGGACCCCGGTTCCATTCCTGGGTCGGTTCCGATCTGCTGGAGAAGGGAATGGGCTACCCACTTCAGCATTCTTGGGCTTCCCTGGTGGCTCAGCTGGTAAAGAATCTTCCTGCAATGAGGGAGACCTGGGTTCAATCCCTAGATTGGAAAGATCCCCTGGAGAAGGGAATGGCTACCTACTCCACTATTCTTATCTGGAGAATTTCATGGAGAGAGAAGTCTGATGGACTACAGTCCATGGAGTAGCAAAGAGTCAGACACAACTGAATGACTTTCACACTTTTTTTGTCCAAATGGATAAGAGGATTGGCTTTCACATGAAATCCTGGTCCTGCCGCTTGTCGTGTGATCTTGAACAGTTCACTTCACCTGTGCCCCCCTCTCCTCATGTGTGTGGATTGTAATAAGGATCCAAGATGCCATTTATAGTAGCTGTGAAGTTGGTGCTCACTAAAATGACGGTTGTTACTATTCAGGCATTTTAGCTTTTTAAATCTTATTTCCCATGAAACACCATTGTCTTGGGAAATCTTTTTTCTTACATGTCATTTTTTTTTTTTTTAAACTAGCAAGTGTGACAAGGCAAGAGGCAGTGGCCCAGGCCAGCTGTGCTGTCTTCTGGGTCTGTATTTCCAGGAAGCTCTCAGCTGAGCCCCTCATACAGGTGCTTGAAGATTTATCTGGCCAGCCAAGCTGGGTAGCCTTCCGGATTCTCCTGCTATTCAGACCACCCCTGCAGGCTCTCCTGCTCATGTCCTTTCTCTGATACAGACTCATCCCAGTGTGAAACGCTTGTCTTGACTCTCCTGAAGCTTGTTCATACCTAACACAATCCCGGGTACATCCAAATCACCTGACGTCCTCTGCAGCTGTGAACAAATGCCCCTGCTCAGTGGCAGAAGCCAACTGATCATTCCTGGAGGTAGACTCAGGGGTCAGCATGTCATGTTTGGCCAAGGAGTTTCAGTTCCGTTTGGTTTAGTCACTCAGTTGTGTCTACTCTTTGTGATCCCATGGACTGCAGCATGCCAGGCCTCCCTGTCCATCACCAACTCCCGGAGTGTACTCAAACTCACTTCCATTAACTCGGTGATGCCATCCAACCATTTCATCCTCTTTCATCCCCTTCTCCTCTCACCTTCAATCTTTCCCAGCTTCAGGGTCTTTTCAAATGAGTCAGTTCTTCACATCAGGTGGCCAAAGCACTGGAGTTTCAGCTTCAGTATCAGTCCTTCCAATGAATATTCAGGACTGATTTCCTTTAGGATGGACTGGTTGGATATCCTTACTATCTAAGGGACTCTCAAAGAGTTTGAGGGAGGGTATATTTTTAAAAGGGCTTCCCAGGTAGCACTGGTGATAAAGAACCTGCCTGCCAATGCAGGAGACTTAAGAGACATGGGTTCAGTCCCTGGGAAGGGAAGATCCCCTAGAGGAGGACATGGAAACCAACTTCAGTATTCTCGCCTGGAGAATACCATGGACAGAGGAGTCTGGCAGGTTATAGTCCATAGAGTCGCAACGAATCATATGCAGCTAAAGAGACTTAGCATGCATGCATATTCTTAAAAAGTTATTATGAGCTCTAGAGCTAGTCTGTACACTCACAGCTGTGTTATGGAAACTTAGCCCAGTCTCAGGTCTCTGCCACAGAACCACTGTCAGTCAGGACTGCATATTGTGAAAGAGACCTCTTCTGTGTGGCCTTAAGGCTTGGTTCAGGCACTGGGACCAGGAGAGGTTTCAAAATCCAGCTTCCATACCAGGAGATAAGTTTATCTCAGAACGGCTTTGGTCTGGATGTCTTCCTCTGGTCACTTTCCTAGATACTCAAAGAAGACTCTGTGCCTCAGTTTCTTTATTTGGAAAATAAAGAGAATACTCATCCCCATGTTAAGAGTTGCCTAAAGATCAACTTCTCTGATAGCTCAGTTGGTAAAGAATCCACCTACAATGCAGGAAACCCCAGTTTGATCCGTGGGTTGGGAAGATCTACTGGAGAAGGGATAGGCTACCCACTCAGTATTCTTGGGCTTCCCTTGTGGCTCAGCTGGTAAAGTATCCACCTGCCATGTATAAGACCTGGGTTCGATCTCTGGGTTGGGAAGGTCCCGTGCAGAAGGGAAAGGCTACCCACTCCAGTAGTCTGGCCTGGAGAATGCCATGGACTGTATAGTCTGTGGGGTCGTAAAGAGTCAGACATGACTGAACAACTTTCATTTCACTTCACTTCAAAGATCAAGTGAGTTAATATTTTATGAAATGTGTAGTGGCCTGGCACACGGTGAGTGCCGTAAACAAACAACAGAAGAGCCTGTAGCCACATCCTGTCGCTTTCCTACTCTAGCCCAGCCTAGACTTAACTTCCTGAGAACCATAGTCCCACCGCCAGGACAGAAATAGTCTTCCTCTTGCTCCTTCTTCACTCCCACCTCTCAACCCCATTTGTGTTCTTGGGACCCAGAGTGATTTTCCAGTTCTTGACATGACAGAAATATCTTGGCATCCATCCCTCTCTAAATTAAGCTCCTCATGGATAGCTATTTTGTGAATGGCTGCACTCAGTAAATAGTTTTTGAATGACTGAATTCAAAGGCATGCAGCAAAGGTAACTCCAGATGTCTAGGCAGCTCCTTCTTGGATTCTTGGAGGAAGCCTATGGCTTTGCTGTTTGGCTTTTAGAACATCTCTGGCTTTCTCTTATCTTCCAATGTCCCTGTCTCTAGCCCCTAGCAAGAAGAGCTCTCTCTGGCCTCCCTGGCTTGGGTTTTGATTTTGCCCAATTGCTGTTTTACTGTCTTTATATCTTGAAGCCTGAAGTTTGGTGGCTCCCACTGCACTCCTGGGCCCTTTGGATATCATGCCAACTTGAACCTCAGCTTTCTTGGGAGCAATGTGGTCCAGTAGCCCTGTGAGTGGGGAGAAAGAACCTCCTCTCCCCCACCTCCCCAATGCCTCTAAAACACCCCCCACACCTAACCCAAGAAGAACAGTTAAAGTCTTGATGAGATACCCCTGAGACAGGGTGCAGATGACATCCCTAGTGGTCACCGTGGCGTAGTGGGATTACGTCCAGATGGCTAGAAGTGAAGTCTTTTGTGAGAGTAGCTGGCCTCGGAGAGCTCAGTCTTTTTGCAGGGAAACAGTGCATGAAAAAGTGTGTTGAATTTAGTTAAGGAAGGACATCAATAAGCAATTTTGTTGAGTTCCTGGGATGTGTGTGCTGATATCTAGGCCCTGAGCAGCTTACCAAAAGAAAACAGTCACTCATTCTCTAGACACGCAAACTCTGAGTCCAGTATCCTCAGAATGTTGTTCACAGTTCATTGCATTTTGACTCTTTTCAATCTTTTTCAAAACCTACTGCCTTGCCCTACCCAACACCCACAGAAGCGCCATCCTCCAGGTACCAAAGTGCTCTCTGGTCTTAGGAATTTTGTTGCAGCTTCTCCTGCTGTAAGGAGCAAGGGTCCTTCTGCTTCTGCCTCTGTCTCTCCACCCTCAAAGCTCATAAAATTATTAGTTCTTCAAATCGTCGCTCAAACTGGACTTTCTCCAAGTAACCTTCCCTGATACACTTCTTAGCCCTTAGAAGTCATCCTGACACTCCCTTCTCTCTATGCCTGTGATGAACACAGACTTGGAATTGTTCCAGGAACGTCCTGATAACAAACATTCCCATCATCCTTATAACAGCCTCATTCTTCTCAAACTGCCTGTCACAATTGGGAAAGTATGGCTGCTATTACCCACAGGTCTTTGCGTCTGCCATTAGAACAAAGACTCTTAACCTTTTGTGTGCCATGGGCCCCTCTGGCACATCAGCAAAGCCTATGGTTTTTAATAATGTTTCTAAATGCATAAGATAAGGTATATAAATTGCAAAGGAAATCAATTTTATTAATATACAGCTATCAAAATATGGAAATGACAATTAGTATTATATAATAAATGTGTTTCTCTATAATGCATTAACAAGATCTAGCAGTGGGCCTACAAATTATTGACATTTCTAAGCAGTGTTGAGTGTTGAGATATCTAAAACAACCATAATGGGACACAGATATCTGTGACTTCTATCAGCAGCAAGGTTACAGGCACTGCTAATACCACTGTGGTCTGTATTTGTTTCCTATCCTCTGAAATTTAAAAAAAAAAAAAAAAGTTAAATTTTGACTAGAGTTTAGTGAAAAGATAAGATGTGACTTTTCCCCATTCTCCTTCTGCCAGATAAGGAACTCCTATATTAGAGCATCTCTTCCTCTCACCATGCCCTGAGGTCCCAGGAGAGGTCCCAAGAGATTAAGCCTGTTCCTGTTGGTATTCATGGGTCATCCAGTTCAGTGTCCACACAAGGAGAATTGCAGTTTGTTTTGGGAATTAAAAGGAAAAGAACTGAGGACATCCTTATTCTCCTAGGTGAAAGAAAGTGAAAGTGAAGTCGCTCAGTCGTGTCTGACTCTTTTTCGACCCCATGAACTGTAGCCTACCAGGCTCCTCCGTCCATGGGATTCTCCTGATGAGGAAACTGAATTCAAGCTCCTGTTTGGATTTTTGTTCCCAGACTGGGTGACTAGGAGAGGGTTTTCCCAGTGGCTCCCACTTTATAGACAGGAGGGGGAGGGGTTAGCCAACTTTGGGGGACTCAAATACGTCAGAGGAGATTTCAGGAGAAACGCTGGCAGCAAGTCGGGCTGGTTAGACAGACACGATGGAAAAAAGCAGGAAAGGGAAATGACATCACTCACGCTGTCGGCTTTGAGGGCCCGGAACTGACAATGCAGCTTCGCAGGGAGTCCCAGCAAGTCCGCCCACCCCCACCCAGCAGGGAGGCAGCCGAGGCCGGAGGCGCAGGTGGGGCCAAGCTTCTCTGCCGCGGGCCGAGAATGGGAAAGGCGTCCACCTGCCCACCCAGGGAGCTGAGTCTTCCTCCAGCAGAACCCTAACTGCTACGTGTTTCCCTGACAAGTGATACATCAGGCAGGAAGCCCAGATGCCAGCAAGTGTGATGTCATCACACACAGGGAAAACCCTGAACTGTCAACTCAGGACTTGCCGTGGGAGAAAAGGAGTCGCTGGGTTTCCTTTTTGGTTTTTTAGAAAATTGTTTCCTGCCCAAAAATGGCTTGGTTAAGAAGCCGGGTTTATTTCAAAAGAAAGCATTCTTTGTGTCCCTCCTCTGCCCCGGGCACCGATCTTGCGCTAAACCGCAGTTCTGGGAGTCCTGAAAGTTAGCTTGGTGTGCTCAAGAAGTGTACCCCCGTTTCTCTGCCAAGTCACACCATCCCCATCCATTCCAGCTGAGCCCTGAGCATGGCAGGGCCCTGGAAAATCTGGTTAGTGCAGAGCTGTTACGGTGTCTCTCACTCTAAGACTCCTCATGGCTCCCTCTTGCCTCACGGCAAAAACAAAGAATTACAGAATCAAAAGGCCCACCTGAAAGAGACTTAAGAAATCATTTATTTCTGCACAACTCACAGATGAGGAAACACGTTCAGAGAAGGGAAGTGATTTCCCCAAGACCACACAGTTGGATGAGGCTGAGGCTAGAGCTACAACTTCGGTTTCTAGACTTCCAGTTCAAATTGAAATCCTTGGCAGGATATTTGTGCTCTTTAATGATGCGGCCTGGTAGCTGCAGTCCATGGGATCGACTGAGTGACTTCCCTTTCACTTTTCACTTTCATGCATTGGAGAAAGAAATGGCAACCCACTCCAGTATTCTTGCCTGGAGAGTCCCAGGGACAGGGGAGCCTGGCGGGCTTCGGTCTATGGGATCGCACAGAGTCGGACACGACTGAAGAGACTTAGCAGCAGCAGCAGCAACGATGAGGCCATATTTCCAACTTAGGTCTGCCACTGCTGGTTCATCTGCCTGTCCTCAAACACCTCGTGAGCTCTGCCGTCCCAGTCATCTCTGTGCTGGGTGCCCTATTCCTCCTCCTTGTCCATTTAAAGGGTCAGCTCAAACCTTCCTCTGTGTGAGCCTCTCTCCTCTGTTTTCCTCAGCTCCTACCCTCTACTCACTCAGTTCAGTTCAGTTCAGTCTCTCAGTCGTGTCTGACTCTGCGACCCCATGGATTGCAGCATGCCAGGCCTCCCTGTCACAACTCCCAGGGTTTACTGAAACTCATGTCCATTGAGTTGCTGATGCCATCCAGCCATCTCATCCTCTGTCGTCCCCTTCTCTTCCTGCCTGAAATCTTTCCCAGCAGAAAGTGTTGATTTTCTCTGTGTTCTGTAAGCAGGTGCATGTCCCCCCAGAGGGGCTATAAAGCAGCCAAGGGCATGAGACCTCCTAAGGCATCAATATTCATAGCATTCAGCAGTATCTTGCAGATTGAAGTCATTTAATTAGTACATGTTTATGGAAACAATAATTTAAAATCTATTCTATTATATACAAAGAGTAATCAAAATCTACTCTTGTTTTTTTATGATTTGCATAACTATGCATATATTTAAAAACTTCTTGGCAAGTCAATGAGCCAGACAGGCAAGATAGGTTTTATTCTCCATTTTATTGATGAATCAGTGAATGCCTGAAATGTAAGGACTGGTCTTGGGTCATCCAAGGTCACCCTGAAAGTTGCTGGTGAGAAAGTAAGTGTTAGAAGTCTCCTGGTTCTCAACCCCATTTAGGCCAATCAACACCCTCTACATTCTTTCCACAGAAAATTTATTTCTTCTGCCAGAATTGTGATAGGAAAGCTTCTCTCATTTTCAAGGGATGCTACCTACTGTTCACAATGGGTTAAAAGTGTTATTTATTGGAAAGAATACTTGATTGATTCCAATGCTTAAATTTTTTACCAGCTAAGTGACCTTGGGCAAGTTACTTAATCACTCTGAACCATAGTTTCTCCATTTGTGGAATGAAGGAATTGGACTAGATGCACTTGAAATTGCTTCTAGCTCTAATACTCTAGGAGTGATATTGTGGCAGGGGTCCCCCTGGGCTCCCCTCAAATTAAATGATAAAATGCTTGCATTGCAGGCAGGATTATATCAGCAGGCAGGGGTCAGCTTGCAAAGGGAAGAGACAATAAAACCCTACTTCACTTTTGTCCAACTTTGTAGTAATTTTTGTTACAACTTGAGTAGGTCATGTTACAGAAGGTGTGGGAATATTTGCAATTATTTCCAGAAATTATTTGCAGTACTGAATCAACATATTCTTAGAATGGTATGATTAAAAATAAATGCTCCAAGAAAAACTGAATTTCATTATATTGGGAAGTTTGAAAACCTTCTGATTTCAGGACTTGAGAGTGAGTTGCAACAGTTCCTTGCTTGCTTCACAAACTCAGTAATGACACCCATCCTGTTTATTGCCTGTGAGATGGGTCCTTAAGCAGCTGGCATTGCCTATGATAGAATGGAATTATCCCAGTGATTCAGGAATCCTGAGAGGGATGATGGGGAGTGCTGCTGCTGCTGCTGCTAAGTCACTTCAGTCGTGTCTGACTCTTTGCGACCCCATAGACAGCCTCCTACCAGGCTCCTCTGTCCCTGGGATTCTCCAGGCAAGAACACTGGAGTGGGTTGCCATTTCCTTCTCCAATGCATGAAAGTGAAAAGTGAAAGTGAAGTCGCTCATTCGTGTCCGACTCTTAGCGACCCTACGGACTGCAGCCTACCATGCTCCTCTGTCCATGGGATTTTCCAGGCAAGAGTACTAGAGTGAGAAAAATTGTTTTTGTGGATTGTTCTCAGACAGATAAGATAGGTGGTCTGTTCTTTCAACTGGACATCATGTCGGGTCTCTCCCTTGTACACGGGGCCAGAAGTAGAACTGGGGATCCTGCCCCCTGGCACGTTCCCACCACTTTTCTGGAGCCCCTTGTCCCCAATAACACATAATTTAATGCAAAGAGTAATAAATTCCAATTAGGTCAACGTCTCCATCCTGTCACCAACTGTCTCCTTCATCTCCATGTTGATTCCCTGGGCCTTAGTATCCTCACATCAGTAATAACAGTAGAAAAAGATGCTGCTTTTTGAGTAAGTCCTGTCATTTACTGGCTGGGGGAACTTGGGAAAACCACTTATGCCCTATTCTAGGCATTTGTAATACAGCAGCAGACAAGGCAGACAAAATTCTTACCCTCAAAAAGCTTATATTTCTTAGTGGAATTTTATGAGAATTACAGAGAATCAGTTTACAAGTATTAGTTTATACATACAACATATTATATATTATGATTATAATGTCTACAGTATTTAATATGTCAGTCCAGGTAGTAGGCTTAGGATACTTTATATATATTATCATTATAATAATTATTTTATCGAATCATATGACAAGGCTCATATCAGACCAGTCTTTTTTTATTTTTAATTTTTTTTACTGCTGTGTAGTTGATTCACAATGTTGTGTTGGTTTCTGGTATACAGCAAAGCGATTCAGTATATTCCCTCTTCCCCCTTGACAACCAAGTCTGTTCTCTCTGTGAGTCTGTTTCGGTTCCACAGATAAGTTCATCTGTAATATCAGACCATCTTGACCTACACAGATGGAAATTGCATATGATTCAGCCTAGCCCAGTTTTTACTATCCTTGACTCCCCCTTGCCCTAAACTATACATTTAATCAAAAATTTAAAAACTTTTGTATTTTTTAAATTAAAAAAAATTTATTTAAATTCCCTCAAGTCCATCCACATCTCTCTCTCTGCTGCTGCTACTGGTTGAAGCCACACTGAAATCTCTCTGGGAGCACTTCAATGGCTGCGTTCTCTGTCTCCCTGAAGTCGATTTTCTAGTGTCTCTCTAATTGAATTGCTCCTGCTGAAAGCCCTCGTAACACCTTGCTTTTGGATAAAGTCCCAACTCCTTAACGTAACTAATTTTGCTTCTACCCTCCAACCAGCTTATTTTTCATTCTTGTGTCCCCATCCTCCTCTCTCAGTCTAATTTTAGGCTGTTTGGTAATTACTGATTAATTTGTAAGTCTCCATTTTCAGGTTCAGCTAGGCCTGAGATCCTGTGGTTTTAGGCTACAGAATAAAGAAGGAATAACTTGAAATCAATGTGTTATTTCAATAGTCATCAAGTTCCTTGGGCTATACAGTAGGCGCCTTTGCTGAGCACTTTCCAGGAGCCACTGGGTATTGGGACCATGAAGCTGAACAAGGTGCTCTCAAGCTAGTGGGAGACACAAATACATAACCAAAAATTTCAATTCACTGTGCTAACTACAAAAGAGGCATACAAAACAAAGGTAAGCTCCACAGGTGGGAAGAACGGATAGATTTTGCCTTGGTAAGTGGTGGTGTAGAGAGAGGAAAAGATTAGGGTGAGGCAGAGGAAGTTTTTTTAATAGCAGGTAAATTGAATTGGTGTTTGTGTAGAGGGCGGAATGGGATCTATTCATTAGATTTTTAAAAGAATAACGTGTTCTTGGGGGTCGGGATTGGGAGTTCATGTACTCTCGTGGCTGATCCATGTCGATGTGTAGCAAACGAATACAGTATTGTAAAGCAAAACAAACTAAAAAAATAAAAATTAATTAAAAAAAAATAAAAGAATAATGTGTTCTGATATAGGAAAAGGACAGATTTCATTATTAAAGTCAGTTGAGACTGCATGTGAATAACTAAGTTGACTTAACCATTAAAGGTAACTTAGAACAAAACAATTGGGTTCTTCATGGTTAATGAAAAGGAATTAACTGATGGGAGTACAGCTTATATTTACTGAATGTCTTGTTAGACCATGTTTCTCAATTTTACTTCAATCACAGTTATGGATGAGAAATTGTTTACTTAGCAACAAGGATGGAAAAACAGGCACAAACTCAAGAGATATCTAGATATTCACACATGTTTTCAACATTTATCAAGCCTTACAGTGAAAAGTTATAGTCTCCATTTTCAAAGAACTTTAGGAAGACATTAAAAGGAGTGTTCTGATCAAAGATAGATGAGCCAAGCATCATAGTGACACTGAATGTCAGAATTGAAAAAGGTCTTGTACATTATCTATTCTATTGCTCCCATTTTACAAACTGAAATCCAGAAAGACAAAACAACATGTCAAAGTCTTCCTGTTAACTGTGGAATCTCTGGGCTTAAACACAGTACTTCAGAGTCCTAGACAGTGAACAGGAAAAAAAGTTGCAAAGGAATATATTATACCTTCTACCATTTTGAGAGTTTTCAAAGCATTGTTGGAGGGTTAATCTCAGGTGCCTTACTTAATTTTGCCTAGAGGTGTGGTCCTGCCTGATGGATTAGTCCTTGTCACAGAGGGCAACATTAGATCCTCACATGCCAAAGATGCTTACTCCTTGGAAGAAAAGTTATGATCAACCTAGAAAGCATATTCAAAAACAGAGACATTACTTTGCCGACTAAGGTCCGTCTAGTCAAGGCTATGGTTTTTCCTGTGGTCATGTATGGATGTGAGAGTTGGACTGTGAAGAAGGCTGAGCGCCGAAGAATTGATGCTTTTGAACTGTGGTGTTGGAGAAGACTCTTGAGAGTCCCTTGGGCTGCAAGGAGATCCAACCAGTCCATTCTGAAGGAGATCAGCCCTGGGATTTCTTTGGAAGGAATGATGCTAAAGCTGAAACTCCAGCACTTTGGCCACCTCATGCGAAGAGTTGACTCATTGGAAAAGACCCTGCTGCTGGGAGGGATTGGGGGCAGGAGGAGAAGGGGACAACAGAGGATGAGATGGCTGGATGGCATCAGTGACTCAATGGGCGTGAGTCTGAGTGAACTCCGGGAGTTGGTGATGGACAGGGAGGCCTGGTGTGCTGCGATTCATGGGGTTGCAAAGAGTTGGACACGACTGAGCGACTGAATTGAGCTGAACTAAAAGAAAAATCTGCTATTGGAAATCAGAGAAGAGAGAGATTGCTTTGGGCCAAAGTAGTTTAGGAATAAATCATTGGGGTCCACTCTTCATACTGTTCATGGGGTTCTCAAGGAGAAATAGATGGGGAAACAGTAGAAACAGTGTCAGACTTTGTTTTTTTGGGCTCCAAAATCACTGCAGATGGTGACTGCAGCCATGAAATTAAAAGGCGCTTACTCCTTGGAAGAAAATTTATGACCAACCTAGATAGTATATTCAAAAGCAGAGACATTACTTTGCCAACTAAGGTCCGTCTAGTCAAGGCTATGGTTTTTCCTGTGGTCATGTATGGATGTGAGAGTTGGACTGTGAAGAAGGCTGAGCGCAGAAGAATTGATGCTTTTGAACTGTGGCGTTGGAGAAGACTCTTGAGAGTCCCTTGGACTGCAAGGAGATCCAACCAGTCCATTCTGAAGGAGATCAGCCCTGGGATTTCTTTGGAAGGAATGATGCTAAAACTGAAGCTCCAGTACTTTGGCCACCTCATGTGAAGAGCTGACTCATTGGAAAAGACCCTGCTGCTGGGAGGGATTGGGGGCAGGAGGAGAAGCGAACGACCGAGGATGAGATGGCTGGATGGCATCATGGACTCAATGGACGTGAGTCTGAGTGAACTCTGGGATGTGGTGATGGACAGGGAGGCCTGGCATGCTGCGATTCATGGGGTCGCAAAGAGTCGGACACGACTGAGCGACTGAACACAGAACGGTCCACTCTTCAGTGATGAATGGAGGGAAAATCGGGTAGCCATTTTTGGAGAGAAATGGTGGGAAAAACAAAGGCAACAGAAAACAGGAGGAGTGAGTCCACAGTGTTTGGGTTAGGGAGCAACCTGGTTAGGATGCCTGGGTGTAGAGGAGGGGAAAGCACCTCTTGGAATTCTCTTTCACTTCTGTAATTTAGGGATCTTTTCTGTCCTGATTGCCATTTTACCTTCCTTCTGAGAGGGAGCCAGAAAGAAAGAGGTATCCTTTAACTAATAAGTATAACAAGTAATTCCCAAGAAGTGCTTCTTAGTGGAGGAAGGTGTTGAGGTAATCCAGCCTGCAATTAAACTGCCTCAGGCTGGTAGGAAGTACAGTGTCACCAGAGAAATCCAAGGGAGTTTTAGCCCTCACCTGCTGGAGCTGACTTCCTTCATGTGACTTATAGATACATAATTGGAAGCCTCTTAGCTTGAGACAGACTCCTAGGAGACTGCAGACAGCAGCCCTTCCTGAACTCAGGTAAGAGAACAACCTCTCTACACAATTCACATGATTCTGGAGGTAAGTCCTATTCTCCCAATCATCTACCCAGGTGTGTCCAGGGCCATGTCTAAAGGAATCCTTTTCATTAGGGGAAACTATCCTGGAGGATGGAGAGTTGTTATGTTTCTCTTTGTACTCCAGTACCTCGTATGACATTCAAGATAGTGGGTACTTAATACACGCTGATCAAATTGTTGAATTGAATATATATTTACCACACACCTACTATGTTCAAGGCAACCAATATCATTCTCTATTTGAATGATTTGATTCAAATCTTTTTGAAAAGAATTGATCACTCACTAGGTGCTATGTCCACAAATCATGCATCATTTGTTTAAATGTCTAAACAAATTTCTGGGGTAAATTGAATTATCACCATTTTGGGGCTAAGAAAAGAAAACTCAAAGAGGTGAGTTAACTAGTCCAAGGTCACATAGATGGAGAGTAACTCCCAGATTTACCTGTGACATTTCCAGTGAAAGTCCTATGTCCTGGACCCCTCTCAGTCTTGGGAAAACTGAGATAAACATTGATGGAGATTTGTAGAGCACACATTTGGACTGTTTTCTAACCCAGAGTTCTCTCTGATACTTTGGGGTTTAGTTTATCCTCTTTTCCTGTATGTGTCAGTATCCAAAGTGAACATGAAGTAAATTATACCAAGCCTATTGCTTGGCACATAGGAGAATATCAGTAAGCAGTAATGATTCTTAGTGCTGTGCCAAGCCACACTGGAGCCTAATGTAAAGGGGAAAGATGTACACCCCTATACATATGCTTTTATTATTTTGTGTATGTTATTTTTTCAAGATATCAAGCTAGTGGAAAATTATTGAAAAGTTGAAAAGCAATTGTATTACAACTCCATTATTTTTAAGCTTAAATATGTTATTTATGTCCCAAACACAATTTATTATAATTTTACTTTTCTGATTTTAAGGGAAGAAACTCATCATTGATATTTTGATCATATATTTCTGGGAAAAATTAATCACTATTGATACACAGAAACATAGATACATATATAGATAGATAGATATAGATGGATGATAAACGTATATAAATGGCTCAATAGATCATATATAGATAGATATGAGTGCTTCCCTGTTTAGCTCAGCTGGTAAAGAATTCGTCTGCAATGCAGCAGACCTCGGTTCGATTCCTGGGTCGGGAAGATCCCCTGGAGATGGGATAGGCTATCCTCCCTCCAGTATTCTTGAGCTTCACTGGCAGCTCAGTCAGTAAAGAATCTGCCTGTGATGCAGGAGGCCTCGGTTTGATCCCTGGGTTGGAAAGATGCCCTGGAGGAGGGCATGGCAACCCACTCCAGTATTCTTGCCTGGAGAATCCCCATGGACAGAGGAGCCTGGTGGGCTACAGTCCATGGGGTTGCAAAGAGTCAGACATGCCTGAGAGATGAAGCACGGCACAGACAGGTGTTAGTACTCATTTTCCCTGTTGTCCTGGATTCCAACATGGGTCGGCATGGCACTGTCAGATTCTGTCTCTATTTAAATTGTTGATCTTTGATCACCATGGATTTTTTTTTCCTTAATTTTGCTACTGCATTAAAACATTCTTTATCTTGATTAAAGAGACTTTTGCCCCCTCAAGTTTGGTGCCTGAGATGAGTGCTTCACTCTCCTCTTCCTAATCTCAGCCCATTATTATTTTATCTTAACACTCAGCAAGTACTATAAAATGTCCAGAGCAAGCTTCACCCCAAGAAGAAATGAGTTCCTTCCTACCTTTTCCCTCTTTCTCTTGGGAATGCTTTCTTGATCTTGAACCTGAGTTACAAAGTTAAGAAAGCTTATACTCTTGGATCAGCGGCAGGTATGCCTGACTACAGTCTTCCTGCAGAGGGCACGGTGGAGTCCAGCCACTCTGGAGGGCGGAGATGTGTTAGGTGGAATTAGGCTGATTGCCCATCAGAATTTGTCTTTCCCTGGCGGGATTATTATGAAATCATTGACTTTCTACCTGGTTTCTAGGCTGAAATAAATCTACCATCTCCAAACAATCAACTTGATCTCAGACAAATGTCAAGTAGAGCTAAGTTCCTCTGCCCTGGGGATGGCCATAACAATCCAGACAATTTCCCTCAAATGCTTTTGGTGGCTCAGCAACAGCTTCTAAGTGGTTGTTTTCCCACAGTCCCTCTGTAGGTCTAAGGGGAGGAGAAGGGTGAGTTACTTGCATTCTGGAAATGAAGACTATATACGTCAGTTCGCCAAAACAAGTTTTGACATTATCCCTGAGATGTCATCCTATGTCTACTCACTGCAAGTGCCTGCTGTCCCAGGCTTTACCTGCTGGGCAATGACGATGGGGCTGGGAGGGGAACAAAATAAAGGAACCAGGACCTGTAGCACCAACCCATACGCAGGCTCTGAACAGGCACCTGAAGGCGTCTCTTCTGGGAGGCTCACAGTCTTTCTAGTAAGTTGAATGAATGAGCCAGACCGTCTGAAGTCAGACGAAGCTATTAAGTTTCTCAAGGGGCATGGGGGATGGGAGAGAGAAGTCCTCAGTTGTGGCACTGGCTTGTTAAGGGATGGGATGGGGAAATCGGTAAGTCACGTTCTTCCCTTTGAATTCTTAGCTCCTGTGGTCTCCAGATTCTGGCACAAGATGAGAGGTTCTGGTCCTCCCCTATGCCTTCTTTCTGCTGTGTTTTATCTCTTCTGGACACGTTCTGCTGGGCTGAAAACACTGCATTTGGGAAGTTGTGTGATCACCACTAATCTTCAGGGAATTCGAAGTGGATTTTCAGAGATTCGGGACAGTGTGGTATGTGAGGGAGGCACCTCACCCTTCATCTTGTGACTGCCTCCCCACTTTTCTGCTTTTTTTTTCTGTCCTCCAGCAGGGTGGTCACAAAAAGAAGCAGGTTGGGGGCTCCTTACAGGAGGATATGTTCCCAGGAAATATCTATAGTTCATAACGTAAAAGTATTTTTGGAGAGGGACTCTGCCCACTGGGCCATGGCGTGGAGTGGATGGGAGATCTTGATGTCTAGGATGTTGGCGGGAGTCACTGACCTGTACTTTCTTACCTTGCCCTTTTCTGTTTAGCAAGCCAAAGATGAAATCATTAACATCAGAATCTTGAGGAAGACTCAGTTTTTGCAAGGCACAAAGGTATGTGTTTGGTCCATGTGAATTCTGGGAGGGAGTATGAGTTGGGGGCATCTTCATCGACCTTGTCCCTGGACACCCTGCCCTTACCAACACACCAGTCTTCTTTGCAGCCTGCAGATCAGTGCTGCCTCCTGCATCACATACTGAGACTTTACCTGGACAGGGTATTCAAAAACTATCAACCCCCCGACCACCATATCTTCCGGAAGGTCAGTCGTCTTGCCAACTCTCTTCTTACCATCAAGAAGGACCTCCGGCTCTGTGTGAGTATGGGTCTTGGGTAAAAGGATTCACCTCAGCACATAACTTAGCAATCAGGCTCATCTTAGACCCATTTAATGGATGGTAAAACTGAGTTCGAGAGTTCTAAAGTAATCTATGTTGAGCTATGTGACTAGGTAATAAGAACTCAGTTATATTGACTTTTGGATACATGCTCTATGCAAAATGTGTAAAGAACTATAAAGTGCTGGCTCTTTGATGTCACTGATAATCATCACTATATGTGAATGAAATTATGGTTCTTCTGTGAGTTATCCTATGGTGTTTTAGGGCATCCCGAGTCCAGGCAGCTAATTAGCAGACAACCAGACTCAATCTCAAGATAGGACCTCAGAATCCAATTTGCTCTTCCCATGATGCTCTCTGGGAGGGAACTAGATTAGAACAGGGGTGCAGGCCAGAAGGGATATGGTGCTCACAAACTCCTTCAGTGCTGCCTGCTTCTGAACAGAAGCAACGAGCTCTATATTTGAGCCTAAAACGCTGGCTTCCTTTTCTAGCTGATGACACTTTAGTGATCCCAAATAAAGAGATATGAAAAGATTTCTATAGGTGGAAAAAGCAGAACTCCTACCTACTTCATGTCAATGGCAGAAAATTGCAATCTTTAATAACATCTATCATTCTTTGGTATTCTTTTCAGCATGCCCATATGTCATGCCCTTGTGGGGAAGAAGCAAAGGAGAAATACAGCCAGATTCTGAGTCACTTCGAAGAGGTATATGCGATTTTGGCCTTGGTTGGGATGAGTGTATTTTTAGAAATGAGATCATAGATGGGTGGGATGTATATTCATACTCAAAGAAATCCTATAATCCTCAGGTTAGTGGCCGTCTGAGGGCATGTAGACTATCCATCTGCTTTAATGGGTATCCCAGGGGATACCCGTGCAGGCTTTAGAAGGGTGCTGTCTCTGGAAGACACTCTGGGAATCAAGAAGAAATAGCTGTGATTCCATCAAGCCACCCGAGACACCTGGACCTTTCAGTTGCACAGATAAGAGGCATTAGTTTTCCACATTCACACACACACGTGTGCATGCTAAGTCGTTTCAGTCGTGTCTGACTCTTTGCAACCCTGTGGACTGCGGCCCACCAGGCTCCTCTGTCCATGGGATTCTCCAGACAAGAATACCTGAGTGGGTTGCCAAGCCCTTCTCCAGGGGGTCTTCCTGACCCAGGGATGGAACCCTCATCTCCTGTGTCTCCTGCATTGCAGGCAGAATCTTTACTGCTGGGCCACCGGGGAAGCCTTCACACAAATATACATACCTTCAAAAACAGCCATTCACCATTTCACACATGCCTTTGCCATGCTCTTCTCACCTCAGAGCCTCTGCACCTCTGTCAGGAAGACTGGAGTCTGTTTGCTGCACACTCTACTCATCCTTTAGGACTCAGCCTAGGTGTCACCTACTCATCCGTTAAGACTCAGCCTAGGTATCACTTCCAGGAAGGCACTGGCTACTTCTCTGAGAGTTGAGTGCCTCTCTGTCGTCCTGAGGGGACCCCGGCAGTTATTCACCACATGCATTTTAATTGCCTGCTTCTGCTTGTCTCCTTTACATGACTGTGAATTCCCTGTGGGTAGTGATGGTGCCATTTATCCCTGAATCTCTAGCCAGTGCAGTGCTCAGCACAGTAAATATTTGTTCAGTGGGAAGATGCACAGTAGGCAATCCCTAAAGACACACACACACACACACACACACACACACACATATCTTTCTTTTAAAAGCAGCTTTACTCTCTGTGATTCAAGAAGCTTGGGTTGTAGTCCCAATTCTGCTACTCTTCTGGGCCTTAGTTTCTCTATGTAAGACTAGTGTGACTGCTGCTGCTGCTGCTAAGTCGCTTCAGTCGTGTCCGACTCTTGGCGACCCCATAGACAGCAGCCCATCAGGCTCCGCCGTCCATGGCATTTTCCAGGCAAGAGTACTGGAATTGGTTGCCATGCCTTCTCTGCTAGTGTGACTAGACTACTTGATTTTCCCTCTTGTGAGATCTTGAGGTTCCTTAATGTCTTTCAAGCTCTTCATTTTGAAAATATGCTCCATTTATAATCCCTGACAGACCTACCAGTGAAAGGAGAGGATTAAACTTGGAGCCCATGTTGTCTCTTTATGAGTTGCTCACTTCTTTGTGTCTTCCAGCTTCCGCCTCAGGCAGCAGTGGTGAAGGCTTTGGGGGAGCTAGACATTCTCTTGCGATGGATGGAAGAGGCAGACTAGGATGAAAGTGATGCTGCTGAGAGTATTCTGGGCTCAGCCTTCAGGACCCATGAAAGTATGACCCTGAACCGCTGTCTCTTTGTTGTGTAATTTAGTGCTGGTCACCATGTCCATTATTTATTTATTATTTGTTTCCTTATTGTGGTTATTAGTGTTTCTACTCTTAATTAAAGAAACACAATGCCAGAGAATGTTCAAACCACTGCACAATTGCACTCATCTCACATGTTAGCAAAGTAATGCTCAAAATTCTCCAAGCCAGTCTTCAACAGTACGTGAACCAAGAACTTCCAGATGTTCAAGCTGGATTTAGTAAAGGCGAGGAACCATAGATCAAATTGCCAACATCCTCTGGATCATCAAAAAAGCAAGAGAGTTTCAGAGAAACATCTACTTTTGCTTTATTGACTATGCTAAAGCCTTTGACTGTGTGGATCACAACAAACTGTGGAAAATTCTTAAAGAGATGGGAATACCAGACCACCTTACCTGCCTCCTGAGAAATCTGTATGCAGGCCAAGAAGCAACAGTTAGAACTGGACATGGAACAACAGACTGGTTCCAAACAGGAAAGAAGTATGTCAAGGTTATATATCGTCATCCTGTTTATTTAACTTATTTGCAGAGTTTTTATCCTGCGAAATGCCAGGCTGGCTGAACCACAAGCTGCAATCAAGATTGCCAGGAGAAATATCAATAACCTCAGATATGCACATGACACCACCCTTATGGCAGAAAGTGAAGAAGAACTAAAGGGCCTCTTGATGAAAGTGAAAGAGGTGATTGAAAATGTTGGCTTAAAACTCAACATTCAGAAAACTAAGATCATGGCATTAGTTAGAACTGGACATGGAACAACAGACTGGTTCCAAACAGGAAAGAAGTATGTCAAGGTTATATATCGTCATCCTGTTTATTTAACTTATTTGCAGAGTTTTTATCCTGCGAAATGCCAGGCTGGCTGAACCACAAGCTGCAATCAAGATTGCCAGGAGAAATATCAATAACCTCAGATATGCACATGACACCACCCTTATGGCAGAAAGTGAAGAAGAACTAAAGGGCCTCTTGATGAAAGTGAAAGAGGTGATTGAAAATGTTGGCTTAAAACTCAACATTCAGAAAACTAAGATCATGGCATCCGGTGCCATCATGGCAAATAGATGGGGAAACAGTGGAAACAGCTATTTCTGGGGCTCCAAAATCATTGCAGATGGTGACTGCAGCCTTGAAATTAAAAGACACTTACTTCTTGGAAAAAAAACTATGACCAACCTAGACAGCATATTAAAAAGCAGAGACTACTTTGCCAACAAAGGTCTACATAGTCAAAGCTATGGCCTTTCCAGTAGTCATGTATGGATGTGAGAACTGGACTGTGAAGAAAGCTGAACACTGAAGAATTGATGCTTTTGAACTGTGGTGTTGAAGACTTTTGAAAGTCCTTTGGACTGCAAGGAGATGTAACTAGTCTATCCTAAAGGAATAGATAAGGAATATATAGGAATAAATCAGTCCTGAATATTCATTGGAAGGACTGATCCTGAAGCTGAAACTCCAGTACTTTGGCCACCTGATGGGAAGAAGTGACTCATTTGAAAAGACCCTGATGCTGGGAAAGATTGAAGGCAGGAAGAAGGAGACGGCAGAGAATGAGATGGTTGGATGGCATCACTGACTTGATGGACATGAGTTTGAGCAAGCTCAGGGAGTTGATGGACAGGGAGGCCTGGCGTGCTGCAGTCCATGGGCTCACAGAGAGTCGGACAGGACTGTTTATAGTTAGAGTGACTAAACAGAACTGAACTCTTAATCTGGATCATGGTTTTACAAGATTTTAGTAAGATCTTTTCTACTGTTGGTTGTATTTATTAATGTATTTATTTATTTTTTCTATTTAACTTATTTATTTTTATATTTGAAAATGATACTTTAATTTTTAAAAACAATTCACAGATTATATTTATAAGCTGACTAGAGCAAGTTTTTCATAGAGTGAACAAACTCTCTAAATTCTAGAGGAGTGGCTAGAATTTTATTAAATTAAGGACGTGTTTACTGACCACCAGTGTTCTGTGAGATATTAAAACTGAACTAATGGCTACTAAGTGTGGTTTATGGAAGAAGGAATTTTGATGTAAGATTACAGGCTTGTGTTATAATTACTGACCACCCCACTCAACTCCTAGACCCCAGACCTGTGTCTCTTCCAGCTATGGAAGCCTATGTGGCTAGGATATATTTTTACAAATAAAGTTTTCTTTGTATAATATCTGCTTGGAGTTTGAGAATGCTTCAGGAGTGGAAACAATGGTTTCCATTGGGATTGAGCTTGAGTGGGATGGGTTTCTAAAGGGATGAGTTTGAGTCTCATATGACCTAGGGACCTCTTACTCCTTTGGGGCAGGAAGTTGCCGGTGGGAACCTAGGCCTTTTCTCTGCTGCCAAATGCACCCCCAATTCTGTCTCCTAATTCACCCACAGCTCTGATTCCTCCACACGAAGGGGCTGTGCAGGGATGAGGGGCATCAGCCCTCCCTGCTTCTTCCTCCCTGGCACTGAGCAGTCTTCTCTGTGCCTCTGCTATCTCCCTCATTTCAGGCTCTCATACTTTTGTGTCAGAGGTCTTAATTGCAACATAAATTACAATGGGCAGGAGGTTCTATTATAAGGGTTAAGAACACATAGGTGTAAAGTGTCCTGCCTAGGGAGGTGCGTGCGCCCTCTTTGAAGGCCCTTCCATTTTGGATTCTGGCCAGCCCCACAGTCTCGGTTGTTCTTGGATCAAGTGTTTGTGTTTGGAACCAACTAATAAGTTGGTGTTCTCGGTCCAGGCCCCTTTCATGCTCAGCTTCCCTGGGCTTGAAGGAGCCAAAACTCTGGCCTGGGCCGCTTGCCTCCTCCCTCTCCAGCTCATTCTGAGCTGCATCTCAGCTTAGCAGTTTACCTTGCTCAGTTTCAGCAACAGCAGACTAATGCTTCTGGAGTGAGCTTTCTTTGCTGTCTCTGCTCCCAGCCCTTATCCAGGTCCTGATGAAACTTAAAGATCTTTATTTTTTCTCATTATTAAGTGACAACTACCCAGTGGAGAAACTTTGAATATTTGGTATGTTTTTTCTACATCTTTTTTTTTTTAAATTGGATTCAAATCATGATTCACCTCTCAGTACCTGAGTGGTTTGGGCTGTAAAACTTAACTTTCTTGGAATTTAATTTCTTTTTCTGGAAAACAAGTTGATAACATCAGTGTTTCAGGGTGATGGAAGAAATGGTTCTTTACATTCCTTTAAAACAGGGCATTTTCTGCTTTTATATTCCTCATTATGATCACCCTTCTCCTATCAGAATTTCTTGTTGCCCCTCCCCTGGTTTCCCTTACCCGTCTGGCAAACAATTCAGCTTTGGCTCTCAAGGAATAGTTGAGAAGGAGACTTCACTGAACTCAGTGTAAAATGAGAACCAATAGCTACAAGAGAGGGCTTCCCTGGTGGCTCAGATGGTAAAGAGTCTGCCTGCAGTGTTGGAGACCCAGGTTCAATTCCTGGGTCAGGAAGATCCCTTGGAGAAGGAAATTGCAATCCACTTCAGTATTCCTGCCTGGAGAATCCCATGGATGGAGGAGCCTGGTGGGCTCCAAACAGTTGGACATAACTGAGTGACTAACACTACCACCTCCAAGAGATACTTGATGGCAAGGAGGAGGCTAGCTTTATCTGCCAAGTTTGAGTCTTTCAGATGGGCATGTCTCAGGTTGACCTACCGAGCTGAGGATGAAGTTCCTCCATTTGTTTCCTGAGAAGCATTTCTGATTCTTCTGAAACTCTGGGCCACGGGAAGCCTTGGTCTTTTGGAATTCCATGTTACCATGTGACCACTCCTTACCTGTCTATTCCTCTCCCCTGCAGGACCCATTCCCTCCTCTAAGTTATTTTTCTGGTCTCCGCTTGACCTATCACAGTACCAAGAATGGGGAATACAGCAGTGGAGAGTCAAGTCAGTTTGGGGACATGAAGGTGGGCTTTTAAGGGACAGACTCTAAAGAATAGTTTGCAATTGTCACTTTCAATTCATTAAATTAAAATTAAACAATTAAAATCATTGCTGTCATTTAAGTACTTATGTGCCAGCACTGTACTGGAAACTTCACGTACATTATCTTATTTAATCCTTAAAACGCTGTCTTATTTAATCCTTAAACCTGTGAGATAGGTTATTATCACCAGTTTGCAAGTGAAAATGTGTTGAAAGGTAATAAGTAATTTGTGTAAGGGCAGAACAAAGAGTTGAACACAGACACCCTGATACCACAGCCCTATGTGGCTTCCCACTCTATATACCACTTCTTTCCCAACAGTGGCATCTTGTGTCCAGAAGCTCAGTAGTGAAGAATAAGTTTGGGCTTCACAGAGATATGAGTGAAAATACTGACTCAGAAATTCACTATCTTGGAGAAGTGACATAGCTACCCTTAGTATTATCCTTAGTTTCTTTATCTGAAAAGTAGGATTATACTACTTATCATGCTGGGTTAATGTGAAGAATAAACAAGATTGTCATATCTAACTTGTACAAGCACATCTTAAGTACCAGGTACTGTTCTAAGGGTGTTACAGACATCCATTCATTTAATTCGCACAAGAGCATGATGAGATAGGTGCTGCTGGTATTCCCATTTCAGGGATGAGGAAACTAAAGACCAGAAAGGTAAAATCTCTTGTTCAAGTTGTTCAAGTTCACAGCAAATATTTCTGAAGGCAAAATATGAAGAGAGATGGCAGCCTAGAGAACCATGCATTTAACCACTTCGCTTTGCCAGCTGATTGGAATGCCCAGTACATAGAGAGCTCTTGGTCAGTAGAGGCTCTGGGTATAGCAGTGGTTCTGCCTGGAGAGGAAAGTGATGAGCCTTCCAAGCTATTAACTTCCTGGTGCCACTTACCTCTATAACATCTTTATTGAACTTCATTTTTCTAGGCATCTGAACCTTGTCTCCTCAATAAGCAGAATAAGTTCCTTTGGAAATGACAGGATTGACCTGTCAGCTCTGATTACTTTAAGCTCTTAGACCTTGGATTAAGAATCTTAGAACGACTCTACTTCTCTGGGCCTCAGTTTCTTCTGAGAGAGTGCATATAAAGAAGGACAATGGTAGACTATGTGTTAAAGTAGAACTCTGATCCACAGTCTGCAGCACCCAGCCCAGGAAATCAACCCATTATCTGCAGTAAGCAGCCTACAGAGCTGGTCTGCTATCTGTAAGTTAGATTGGTATGAAATCAGACCACAATCTCTAGCAACCAGCCCATGAAGGCAAACTATAACTCTTGTAGCCACTGGATCTAAACAGGACTTGATTAAAAACTGGCAACGTCCTCAATTTTTGTCCCTGTTTCTAACCTAGCATGAACCGGAAAAAGCCAAATAATGTGTCCTTAACCAATCACATAGGATGTTCTGCTTCTAGTTAGCCTACTGATGGCCCCTCATGTCAACAACCTCTAGTCAAGGCATACCTGACAAGTTCCTTGTTTTCTCCTGTAACGATTTCCCACTTCTGCAGGCTTTTGTTGTTCAGTTGCTCAGTTGTGTCCAACTCTTAGCGTCTCTGCTGAAACATGTCATGGTGGTTGACTCTCTTTCTATAATAAGCTCTGAATAAATAGCTTTGCTTGTCCTCTTTTGGTTGGTCTTCATTTACTCCACACTGCAAAATTAAATGAAAGAGCTGGGACAGATGATTCTGAATTCTAGAAACCAGATGTGCTAAATCTGTCTCAGAAGATCAGATCTAGCTGCTGCTGCCTTCATGACTGGAGGGGGTTTGTATGGTTCCTGTGTCACCAGCTTTGGATTCACAATTTGAGGTGAGCCTATCGATTGGAAATACCCAGGTGATGTCAGTGAAACTGGACAAGGCTTCCCTCTGATGGAGGGGTTGGCTCAGAAGGCAGAGCATCTCCTGAAGCTAGGAATGAAATCCAGCTGCAGGGTGACTCAAAGAATAAAAAAGTCTGCTGAACGTTTTATTTCTACCATGCCCTGGGATTGCTCCAACTTCTTATTTTCAAGGACTCAGGTCTTCTCCAACATGGTCCACTGTAACTTTGACCATTTCTCTTCCGTACAGATGGAGAATGAATGGACCATTCCCCTGTAGGATTGTTAAGTTCCGCAGGACAGAACTGTGTTAAAAAAGCCTACCTTATCTCAGCACAGTATAAAATTACATTATTGATGAGGACTAAATTCAAAAGCAGGTGAATGGAAAGTGTCTTTAAAAGTTAAAAAGAAAACTGCTTTTTCTATGTTTGTGGCCTTCAGCCAATTTTTTCATGAATTAACAGCTTTGGCTTTTGCTAGAAAATAGATAACCCACATTGCAGATTGGGCCTTGCCAACTGGAGGCAGCAGAACAACAACTGGTAAAAGAATGAACTAATAGAGCCGCTCCCGATTCACTGGAAGATTGGGAGAACAGGTGACACTCTGGTTCAGCCCAGCTGTCAGGAGCACAATGAGTCAGTTGCTTAACGGGAAGAAGGCAGGACTCAGAGGCCTGGAGGCAGGAAGCTGTGGATTAGGACGAGTGCTAATACCTTTCAGAGTACATTCTTTGAACATTAGAGGTGGGAAAGGATTTACAGATCACTTTACAGGGTAGCTGGGGTTCAGAGAGGAAAGTGACTTGCCTAAGGTTACACAGAGAGTTATGGCAGAGTACATTAAAGCTCAGGTCCCTGTACTTCCAGGACCACTACATCTCAATTCAGTTTAAGAAGAAATAGAAATAACTCAGATTGGAAATGAAGTCAGTCTTTATGCATAGATGACAGGCCCATCTAGGGAGAAATATCCAGTGGACTTACAACAAGCTAGTAGAATAAGAAAGTACTCGTATTAGCTCATGCTTTGGACACCTTTCCCTAGATGGGACGTGTGTCCCTGTTTCTCTCCAGCCCTGCTCACCTCCCAGTGCCACAGCTGTGACGTCTCAAGGCCACCATATCGGCCGACTTCTCAGGCCTGGGGCCTGGGTGGGATGCCCCAAGATGGTTTCTGTGACCCTCATGAAATCAGGTGACCGGGGCCCTGACTGGCAGCCAAAGGAGAAGGATTGACCGGAAGGACCAGGCCTGGCCGGGTGTTGGGGGAGGGAGAGGGAGTGGCTTCAGGGATGTCTGCACAGCTGGGAGGTCCTGAAAGGCTCCTTGCCAAACACACTTCCTCACCAGTGCTGACTCCCAGGTCTGAGCTGAGGATGGAGGGAGGGAATGTGCCCAGAAATGGCACGCCCCCACCCCCTCCTCCAGAGCCCAGGGACGGTGGCTGTCCTGGGGATCTCTCCAGGACTCATGTCAGTGCCTTCAGCCACCGGAAGGAGCCTGCATTTAGGGGGTGGGATGAGTCTGTCAAGCACAATCAATTTCCCAGTGGAACCAAAGAAGGAAGGAGTTGGGGCTGGAAGGGCAGGAGCTCAAAGAGGATCCCCGAAGCCACAGAGTCACAGAGGAACAGCTTGGGGTGGAGCAGTTCTCTTTTCATCCTATCTACTGGCAGCTGGGCGAGATGAGCAGTGAGAAGGGAGGGGGAGGTGGGGCTCCCTGCTTTCCAGCTCAGGGCTGTTTTGGAAGATACCTGGGGGAAGGAGAGGAAGAGCCCTCTGGTACTTGTGCACCCAGTCTCTTCTTTGTTCTAAAATTCCGTCCCCCTCTGCTTTGGGCAATGCAACATTATTTTCCTTTTCCCTCTCACTTTTGCATATTTTTACTGGTCATTTCACATGTTAACCATTCTCAGTCCTGAGCCCTGAAGAGGAGGGCTCCCATTTCTCCTGTCAAGACTTCAGTGTTCTCTGGAGATGAAACTGTTAAATGTTTTGTATATTTTCTTAATCAGATTTCTTTTCATAAGTGTTTGTAGAACAATAAAAACCTTTGACTTCTGAAAAAAAAACAAAAAGATGTAAAGAGCTCTGTGCTGAAAACTGTAAATCATTGCTGGCGAAATGAAAGATTATCTAAATAATGGAGGAATTTCCCTGATGGTCCACACACCCAGTGCAGGATGTCTGGGATGGATCACTGGATCCCATATGCTGCAAGGAAGAGTGAAGATTCCCGGTGCCACAACTAAGAGACCTGGCACAAGCAAATAAAGAAATATTTAAATATTTAAAAATAAATAATGGAGAGATATACCATATTCTTAGGTCTTGTAATTATTAAGATGCTAATTCTCCCCAAATTGACTGTATGTTCAATGCAATCAGTATAAAAACTTCAGTAGCCCCTGGAGGAATCAACCTGCCTGACTTCAGGCTTTACTACAAAGCCACAGTCATCAAGACAGTATGGTACTGGCACAAAGACAGAAATATAGATCAGTGGAACAAAATAGAAAGCCCAGAGATAAATCCACACACCTATGGACAGCTTATCTTCGACAAAGGAGGCAAGAATATACAGTGGATTAAAGACAATCTTTTTAACAAGTGGTGCTGGGAAAACTGGTCAACCACTTGTAAAAGAATGAAATTAGATCACTTTCTAACACCATACACAAAAATAAACTCAAAATGGATTAAAGATCTGAATGTAAGACAAGAAACTATAAAACTCTTAGAGGAGAACATAGGCAAAACACTCTCTGACATAAATCACAGCAGGATCCTCTATGATCCACCTCCCAGAATACTGGAAATAAAAGCAAAAATAAACAAATGGGATCTAATTAAAATTAAAAGCTTCTGCACAACAAAGGAAACTATAAGCAAGGTGAAAAGACAGCCTTCTGAATGGGAGAAAATAATA